>SCDZ01000006.1:0-427083 GCA_004143845.1 Drosophila lacertosa | reverse complement strand
TCTGATTAGGGGGGGCTTTTTTTTTTTTTTTTTTTTTTTTTTGGGTGGTTTGACTAGTTTCCCATAGTCTGTGATTATAATAAATTATCAATTATTGGTTTTATATGCTGTCGCCTCTTTTTTCCGTTTCCTTTGTGGGTGTGGCGCAGACATAATTCTAAATGCATTACGCATGAAATTGGAACCTGCTGTAATGCGAAACGGGGTAATGCGCAGCAAGTGCTGCGGCAACATTCATAAATATATACTAACCTCAATGAATATTAATGTTGTTATGTCGAGTTGTAATTGAGATTGAATACATAAATGTTTAGCAGGTATTTGACAAAGGGCAGCAAATTTTGCTACTAAACTGAGCCTTAGTTCGAGGTTTGAATTTGTTATTTATTTTATGTACAATTGATTTGCTTTGATTTAAAAACATATCGAAGAAGGAAACAACTTTTTTCAACAAATGGAAAAGCCAGATTAATTACTTTGGTTATCAGAGAAACCTAGTTAGGATTTTGCAGATTAGAAAAGTCTCAAAAAGATTTTTAAATATCATTATATTTCATTGAACACAACTGTCTATTTATATAAAACAGCATTATATTTAATCGATCGATATTTTTGATCTTCGGCAACAATTTTCAATCTAAAAGAAAGATTCCATTATCAAAACTTTCTCTACTTAATATTTCACTTTCATAAAGCTCTCAGCATTTATTTAACTATATTTAAAAACGTTGTTCCTTAATGTAATTTAAATTTAAAAATCTGTACTCTCTAAATTGCCTCTCATACTTTGAGTAGACTCAAATTGAATTCCCGTTCCCGGGTGATTTATCAATCAATATCATTTATAAGCAAACTCTGGCACATTAGCCGCGACTTCAAAGCACTTTGTCTTTGTCAAGAAAGCCAACTCAAAAGAGAGAGAGAGAGAGAGAGAAAGAGAGCCAACTGGGCTTACGAATAAGCATTAAGTAAATGATTTTTTTGGGCCGGATTGAAATGCGTCGCGACAGACGCCGAGCATCAAAAAAAAATTGACAGTGGCAAAAACATATCAGGTTACAGTTTGGTTGTATTCAAGTGAGCGTCAAACGAGGGGAAATCAAACGAAGAAGTACATAATAAATTTTATTATAAAATTTATTTCCGCATTTTCGCAAAAAATGTGTCAAAATGCGGTCGCTGAAAATGCGCAGCAGCCAACAAAAGTCACCCTCATCAAAAACATTTGGCATTCATTCCATTATCAAAATCCCAGACTAAGCCCGGCCTCACAAACCAACTCCCACCAATTGTTGTTGCTGTTGTTCTTTCCATATTTTTTTCCACTTTTTTGCAGTATTTTCGATAGCTTAAAAAAAAAAAAAAAAAAAAAAAAAAAAAAAAAAAAAAAAAAAAAAAAAAAAAAAACTTGGACAGCAGTCAGCGAGTTGACAGGCGGGTGTTTTTTAAGGGGGTGGTTGGGGTGGGATTTTCTTTTCTCTTCTGTAACTATGTTAGGCTGACAAGTACACGTGTTTGCGACAAGTGTCCCATTGTTGGACGTTTGACATATAAATTTGTGCCAAATTTAATTCAAAGTATCAGGTTGCGCCTGGGAACTTTGGACTGGCGCTAATTGTGCCGGAAATAGCTACGCTTGAAGTGCGTCATTGTCATCGCCTAACGCCACCAAAGTGGTTTGTAATGGCCACCTGTGCGTGGGCCGCACTCGTCTCTAGCTGGCTACGTGTCTAGTTAACGGCGCATCCTCATTAAGTTTCTGCCACATAATTTGCTCAGCCGCGTGGGCAACGTGCCTGAGTGCCAGCCACCCACGTCTTGAGTCGACTCTGGAAGTAGATCCGCTAATTGTCAGCTGCCCCTGCACTAATCCGACAATATCTCGGCGCACAGTCTCGCAAATTGTCGCCGCTAATAATCGCAATTCTCTCACACCGAACGAGTCCAATTTGCGAATTTTCCTCTGACTCAATTTGCATGCTCAGGTTTTTCCAGCAATTATTCGCGTAAGTTCGTAAATTTTAATGGTCAGTCGCAATTTGACAACATTTGTCAAGTGCGGGTTAATTTTAGACGGGCTAAAGGAAATCCTCAGGCCAGTAAATAATAAAACACGATAAGGTGCAAGGTTAAAGGGTTGTAGAAAATTCAAATTCTACAAATTAAAATATATTATTCACTTAGAATTTATTTACTTCTTATTTAAGTAAAAGAATCTCAATATATATTAAGGCTATCTATATAGAAACTAGCAAAAGAATACTTTTGCAACAACAAAAAATAAGTGCACGCCCCTCTCTGCGCTTCTCACAGAATGCAGCTGGCAACGTTCACGTTCAAATGCCGCTACAAAGCAGCTTCGCCTAACTGTCTATCAACCTACATAAAACTCGCAGCCAACTGTATATTGAAAAATAAATTTGATTTATTACAAGAATTCGCCCCACAAGCGATAGCTTAAAAAGAGAGAGAGAGAGAGAGGGAGAAAGAAAGAGAGGGAGGAACCGAGTTTTTGGCTTTTATAAGAACTTTGCATATTTGCTTCATTCAAAATGTATATAGAATATTTTTAAAGGCAGTTATTGCATTAGCTTGTACATGACCCCAAACGTGCTACCTCTTCTTGTCTGCCCTCTCGCTCGCACTCGTTCCTTCCTGCTCCTTCTTCTATGTACGTCATGCATATGCATTATTAATAGAGGAAGTGAGCGGGGCGCAGCTTTGATCAGGCTGCGTGACCGGGCTAGGGTTGCCCTGTCCGCCATTCACAAGTGAAACTTGATACAATTTTCATTTTCATTCAAATATTTTTGTTTTTACTTAACCTTTTTTTTTTGCCCCCGCTTTCTTCATAATTTTCGGCATAATTTCGACCCACAGCAAATCACAGTTACATTTGTTTTCACTCACCTGGACGCGCGCCTCCGTTAAGTTAATTTTCATCGCCAGATCCTCGCGCGTAAACACATCCGGATAATGGGTCTGGGCAAAAGCCGTTTCCAGCTCCTCCAGCTAATTGTTGCCCCAAAAAAAATAAAAAAAAACAACGCATTAAAAATTAACAAATTTTCACTTAGTTTTTCATCCGTTTTCTTTTGCTTACCTGTTGCAGTGTGAAAGTTGTGCGATTTCGCCGCTGCTTGCGCCGCACAAAAGTCTCATCGTGTATGGCAGGATGATACGAGTAGCTGGTATCTGTGTGGAGCCAAAAGGATATTCAAGGAATTAGACAAGGTGTTCGCATTAGCCGGCATAATTGAGATAGTTGCAGCGATTTCCCTTTGGCCACGTCAGAGCTGCTCTTGCATTAGTTTGGACCAGCTTAAGTGCCATTAAGCTGGCTTAAGTGTTGGCCAAGAGCATACTTGTAGTTGGCCAAAAGCTGAACATATGCGAAATAGTTGCATTTATTATAAAGCTCGATATTTGTAAGTAAAGATTGAGAGCTTTATCAAGAGATTTATCTATCCACCTATCTATTTATAATCAACCTAAACTCTTATAATATTTACTACCTTTCTCAATTCATATAAAGTGTATATCAATAATTTCCTGCTCAATTTTCCAAACCTTTGCACTTTAAGCAAATATCAACTGACTTTTGCTACGGAAAATATAACTGCATAACTTCGCCTACAACTTGGCCCAACTGTGTCCTGGCCAGTGGCAGGACGAGGCCTGTGCTGAAAGCCAGCTGTTGCCAAAATTGCAGGCTAATTGAATTTTCTAGCAGCAGCGCCATTTTGTATGCTACAAAATATTTTATAACTGCCTTTTGAGCAACAGAGAAAGACAGACAGAAAAAGGATGCGCTGGGGGAGGGGGGGATGGGATGGGGTGGAAGTGGCGTTGACAGCCGCACTTGACCCCGGGCGAACAGAGGAAGAAGCAGAAAAGCACACAGAAAAGGCCAAAAATATTCGGACTTTTCATTGTTGCCGTTTTTGTTGTTGTTGTTGTTGTTGTTGTTTTCGGTTGTTGTGCCTTTTGCCATGTTGTAAAATTAATTTTCAATTTGATTTTAAATAAATAATTAGCTAGCAAATTGCAAAATTTAATTTTAATTTCTTGCTGCCAACGCTCTTAAGCTCCAAACGCAGTTCCCAACTCAGAGCAGACGCACTTTTTTCATGTTCCTTCTATTTTTTTTTTTTTTTGGCAGGTTGCATAATCCGATTAGCTGGCAAACGTTGTTAGCAGCCCTCGCTCGCAGGTCGCTGGCTGCTGCTCCCGGGGGAGCTCAGCTAATGCGCTCTAATGTTGTTTTGGCTCGCAGCAACTCGGCCAGCAACTTATGTCAAAGTGTCGCCAGTGTCGACCATAAATGTTTAATTACAGAAAATAATTGCAGAGCTGTGTGCTCAGGTGCAGCACAAGTTGCACTTGCCACATGGCTAATGAGCGATCAGAGTTCATAGTTTTTTTTGGGGGGGCAACGAAAAGTGCCTGGCTAATCAAATAGTCAATGAGCACTTTTGGGGCTCTTTCGGGCTTAATCAAATTTTTTGTGTTGCCAATAATTGCTTGAAATGCAAATGGACGCCTTGAACATATGTGGCATGCGGCATGTGGTATGTGGCACGGCCTACGGTTTGAGGCCAAAAAGCAAACGAAAAACGGTAACGGCAACGGCAACGGCAACGGCAATTAGCACAATTAGGTTGCCAGTGCAAATCCCCAAAGCGTTCTCCATAAACTCCCGTTCGGTAAGAATTTCATGGTGAAAGCATCGAGCTGCGTTCAACGCCCGAAAACATCAAATGTCAGCCGGGCGGGCTGCTGGCAGCAACTCAACTAACCGCACTTGTCAGGAAGACAGGATTAACAAATCCTTGTTGGCAAATTGATTCAAAAAGTACACACAGAGCGCACACAGAAGCCGATACAGACGCAGACAGGAGCCAGGACATGTTTAAGAATGGCAGAGAGTATGCGGCATGCACGACTCCAACATATCCTTCATTCCAACTTCTCTCTGAATAATTTGGCTTGTTTTCTGAGACATATTTGAGTAAGTTTTGTATTGATCAACTAAGTTTTATTTATCAACAATCAACTACAAGTATTAAGCCACCCTTTAGCACCTTTTTTACAGGGCATAACAAGAGCTCTCTTCACTGCTGTCTGTCTCCGGCGTCCTCCCCGCTCGTTAGCTGCGCCGGTAATGGGAGATAATTCAATTTTTAAACATTTGGCATAACAAGCGAAACCGTCATTAAGGGATTTTTGGTTCTGGCTCTGTCGAAAGAGAGTCCTGGCAATCAGCTACCCCTGGCAGTAGCTGTAGCTGTAGCTGTAGCTGTATCTGTAGCTGTGTGTTTCTGTCTGTGTATCTGTAAGATACTTGTCTGCAACTTTTTGTCTGAGTCTGATTGGCATGTAGCTTGACTTTGACTTTAGCTGCTGTATTTGTGTGTGTATCTCACACTGTGCAAATCAATTTTCATTCGATTTTTGTCTGTGTGTGTGCTTGTGTGTAATCTCAGACAAATTAACATTTATTATAGTTTTGCGCAGTAAATGAGTTTTGGCCCAGTTTCGCCCTGCGACACTTTTCCCACTTTTCTTTGCCAGCAAGCATCTTTCACTCGATTTCCCCAATTCCCCAGGCCGCTGTCCCTTTGCCGTGGCCCAACCCCCTCCGTGCCAGGGTCTCAATTTCCGAATCCCGCATCGACGCTCTCGACGATGTCGCACGCGCTCGAAATTTTAAATTAGTTTAGCAATTGAGAAGCGTTCTCGGTGTCGAGTGCCGAGAATCACAAAAATAAAAAAGCACGAATCACGAGTCACGAATCACGAAATGCAACCAAATTGAATTAGCTATGCAAATGTTGGGCTCTCTTGTGATTTTGTGTAAAGTGTCGCAGTTGATACCTAAGAAACTTAATACATATATACAAGCATAAAATATATGTATATACATATATATATATATATGCAGGGCTTTAGATAAGTTGGTATGGAAGGGTTTTAATTGAACATTCATCATTTGATCAGTTTAGTGTAAGTTGAAGCTGTGAAGTGAATATAATGTGAAGGGTATTGAAAGTGTTGAAGGAGTGAGGCTAAAAATAAACTATATAAAATCCATTTGGTAATCAAAGTTAAAGTTCAACTTTCTTTATTAATATGTTTTTATGTCTGATAAGATTTTATATGTTTATAACTTATTCAGCTAGATTCTTTCTAAGTCATTCTCTTCATTCAAATCCTACTTTATTAACAGATTCCCTTTGATACACTTTCAGCTATTGTTGCCACAACATTTCTACTTTATAATTCAGCTCGTATTTCATAAGTTCACTCATTAGTTAACAGATTGTAGTGCAGATGTCAAGTAATTGATAAGCAGCCACAATTTATATAAATTGCATTAGTAACACCTGCCAGTCACACACACACACACACACACACACACACACAAGTCAAGCACAAATCAAAAGCGACAGTTGAATTTGTTAGATAATAAGCCGCAAATATGCGTAGCTTGCCACATTAAGAGGCATAAGTTGCAGACTGCTGTTTGTCTGTCATATTGAATAAGTCAGGCTCGAGTAGAAGAAGGAGAGGGGGGGGGGGAGCAGCAGCTGATTAGGACAGAACGTGTTCAACTCGACGTGCAGAATATGTGCCTTATGCATTATAAATGCGAGTAGTAGCAGCTTCTTGGCCCCCACAGTCTGAAGTTGGTCGTAATGCGTTCGTAAGTCTTTGGCTAATCCCATTAAGTGCTCGGGCACATTCGCTCAGGCATCCCAAAAACTAAATGCGCTGCAATTTGCGGCAGCAACAACAACAAATTTGTCTTTGTCGGCGCCTTTTATGTGCAGCCAAGTTGGCAGGTGGCCAACTTTGATTTTTTTTGTTGATTTAGCGATCTGTGATTTTTGCGATAAATGCAGCTGACGAAATCTCGCGACACTTTCGGCACATTCCGTCGGAAATTTGCATGCCAAAGCATTAACGCTTTGCCGCATAATTGCATGATGCATAAATCGGCATCGAAAACCAAACCAAACCAAACCAAAACCAAAACCAAAACCAAAACCGAACCGAACCCAAAAAAAAATATTAAACTAACCCCACTTCTTGGCCACTCCTTTGACTGTCGGTCTGAATATCGATTGAGTTGCCGCCTCGCTTCGGTTCGTTCCTGTCTCCCTTTTTTTTTTTTTTTTTTTTTTTTTTGCTCTTTCAGCAGTTTATTTTAGCAGCTTTGTTTTGCCAATTTTTTTTATATTTTCTTTTTTTTTTTGGTTTTTATTTTTTACCCGAGCATCAACAATTTGCAGCTGCATTTTAATGGAAAATATACAATACCACGAAAAATATTTAATTCAATTTTTCTTCATCAAAGTGTTTGAGCTGTGAGCTGGCACAATTTTGGTCAGTTTGCTTTTGAGTCCGCAATTCGCACGATTTTTAATACACTTTGCTGTGGGTACTTCAATTATGCTATGATACAAACTATATGTTTTTTTTAGCACATATTTGTTTAAAGCGAGTTTTAGATAGCTAGAAATGTAGTTAGAATGTAACTGTATCTATCTGCAATTTAAACAGAGTATTTGTAATTCAGCAAATCAGCTGAAACTCTTTTTTCCCATTTGTAATTTAACACAAATTTATTTTAAGCACATAACCAATTTTTTGTGGTCAATTGATGTTTATTGTGTGGCCCTCAAAATTACAACTGACAGCAAAAAAAAATTATGGGTAAATTCTACGCGTATTAGAATTTTTCGCATACACAACATTAAAGCGAATAAAAAACTGCATTTACATAAAAACATGTGAATAAAAACTAGTTTTTTTACTACAACGAAATTTCATTGATGTCAGCTGTGAAATAGATTTATGGTAAATAAATTTATTTCCTTCACCAACAAAAAGAGACAAAAAGCGAGTTAAAGTAAAATAATCACATTCACGGCAATGACAAAAAGTTAAGCCTTTCAATTTTTTATCTGTGAAAACAAACTGTTAAGCTTATTTTTTGTATACATTTATGTATATATATTTATCATCAGATGTTAGGGAACTAATTTGTTTTCGATTTGCATTTGGTTGTCAAAAGATTTGTAGCCGTTTGTCTTGCTCAAACCACGAGTCTGGCCTATGCTAATTTATAACTTGCCGACAGCTTCTACTTTGGTCGGGGTGCCCCACATGCCAACGCTCAGCTATAAATCCATATTCACTGAAATTTCCGCCAAAAAACCAAAGAAGGGTAATGCTGTAAACGAGGAAAGGGGGGGAAAATGGCATAAAACTTGCATATTGCTTGCGTGTGTATAAGTGTATGTGTGTCTGTGTGTGTGTGTGTGTGTGTGTAATGTGGAAACAGCCGTTTTTGTTGTCTGCCGGAAGTCGGAAACCATTTAATTTGCTCATGTGCAACTGCGCCGCGTCCCAGGCAACCAAGGACCTGGAACCTTGCGCATTCCATATCCTGTGGCAGGCGCTGCCGACGCTGCTGCCGACGTCGCTGCTGTTGGCGCAGCTGACATGTTTTTTTCGGCAAATTTTTGGCCAACATTTAATTCGGGCAAACGAGTTAAGAGTAAAGTTGTGTTAAGTTTTCGTGAGAGCGCGCTTCAAAAGAAAAACAAAAGCACAAAGTGCACACACCAACAAATATAGAGAGAGTTGCTGCAGCTGGCTGTGGTGCAGGGGCCTGCGACTCAAAAGCGGCAACATTTATTTATTTTGCTGCAGCTACCCCCAAAGGGCTGTTGGGGACTCGTTTCTATCTGCAAGTCGGTCTGTCAGGCTCGTCGTCTGACAGCTCTTTGCATACAAAGTCTTGAGCGCAGAATTTTAATTTGCAATTAAATGCAACCCACAAGCAGCAGCAGCAGCATCAGCAGCAGCAGCAGCAACTTCAGCAAGAGCTTTGCATCAAAATGCGAAACGGGGCGCAAGTGCAGCGCTCCCGGCGAAATGGTAGGGTATGTGCATAGCAAGGGTATGTGGCACTGGGGCATGCCACACACATACATAGCTGCAAGTGTATGTCCTTCTCTCTATGTGTGTGCGTGTGTGTGTGTGGCAATTCAGGTGTATGGAAGCGGCTCAGACGCAGGCAGCAGCTAAAAGAAAAACATTTCGTTTAGTCTCTGTGCAATATTACCCATAGCCACCCTGCTACTAAAGCTGCAGCTTAAGTATTTGCCAACGAATGCGAATGCTTGAATTAAAACTTTGTAATTTCCCTTGTTTCATTTCATTTCGTTTACTTGAAATTCATTTCAACTGTTTTGTTTTGTGTTGCCTTCCTCTGTTTCCCCCTACATGCACTTTCTTAACTCCCGTAGAGGGAGAGGCGAAAGGGAATGAGTTTTTAGCCTGGCCACTACCAATGCGGCTGCCACTCATCCATCTCGGCCCAGCTTGGCGCATCCTTTTGGCTCCTCTGTATTCTTAGTCAGATGCGCCCGTTCTCGGCGCTAACCTTCTTCTTTGGTCACCCGGGACAACCGCCGAGTACAATGGCTAGAAACGGGGTTGGCTGGGTGTTTGTACATCTGCTCGGTTGTATCCAAAAGTCGAGGTCGAGCCACTAAAGTTGCCTTGCAGTCAAAGTGCAATTTGTTGAGCTATGTTCTTGCCGGTTGCATTGCCTGAGTTTAATTTGTTTACTCGTTCTGCCGTTTGCTGTTTGCCATCCGCCATTTACCATTTGCCTTCTGTCCCTTGCCTCCTGCTCCTGGGCTTCTCTTTTCTGCCTTTTGCCTTTTGCCATTTGCGTTTTGCTTTTTGCAGCTGGCAAACTAAGTAGTCAGAATTGAATGGCAAGCACTCGCTATGATATAGCATTTTAAATTTATCAACATTTCCAGCTGTCAGTTTGTTTTTGAATCTACACAAAAGCTTTTCCAGCTAAAAGATTATAAGAATCATATTCCTTTTTATAATTCTCGCTGATAAGCTTGTTTACGTATTAAAAATTGTGAAATTAGGTGAAGAACGTAAGAAGGGAAAATTTATGTGAAAATATAAATGCAACTGGCAGTCAACAAGGCTCTTATCCAGCTGTGTATTTACTTATAGCAGTGAGTGTATTTCTTTTTGGCTTAAGTAATAATTATTCTCGTCACTTTTTTAAAATGTCCAGACCTATTTAAGCTCATTAAGCTCAAACCTCAACCTTAAGTGCGGGTTTAAGCCTTGCATAAGTCAAACTAATTTTAGATTTCTAAAAATTTAAAAATCTCTTCGCAAGAATCTTTTAGTAATAATATACAAGTAGTGTGTGTTGATTTAAGCATTCAAGATTAAACATAATTGCTTATTATATATCACAGAAAGCGCAATTTTATAATTGTTGCAAACTCTTTTTGAATTGATTACTCACCCAAATTTATCGAAGCCAAGCTTTGCAAATCTCGAATATTTTATAATCACTTCCAATATATTTCGCCCCAAGCCTTATCTATAATATAAACATAATTAATTATACGACCTTCTTATTTGATTATTTATCATCAGATTATAATATAAAGCACTTTGAGCTTTCTTTACAGGGTAACTACTAACCAAACCCTCGAGTGAAGCACTCTCGCTTGCTTCCATTTAATTTGCACCACTCTCGAACAGTCACCTCATCATTAGCGACGTCTATTCAAAGCCCTTGGCAAGCTGCTTAAGTATTATAAATTAATTGAGTACATTGAGGAGCTTAGCACCCACTCGACACTCGACTCAGCATGAACTGGTTGCCGTTTGCCACAGTTGCCAAATTTATTTGACTTGCATTGACTTGTCATAAATTTGATAGCAGTGCAGTCATTTAATTAACTGTTCAGATACAAATTAATGTGCATATATATATGCCCATTATCTTCATACTATTTGCACAAAATGCATGTTATTGTCATTTAAGCAATTGCACATTATGACAGCTAGACAAAGCTCTTGTCAAAGGCACATCATTGAGTGGAGTAAGAGAGATAGAGAGTGAAAAGCGAGAAAATCAAACATTAATTTTCATTAGGAGTAAGACAGGCAGGGATTCAATAAACACACACACACACGCACATATCTAGTGCGACTGTCAGATAGTGAAATTTGAATTCTTGGCCTCAAGTTAAATAAACACATAAATGAAATATGAATAAAAATAATTGGCATATAGAGAGTTAAAATGTGAATATTTGCCATGTCTTGTTTTTCAATGTGCTCAACATACACATAAGGCACAATCAGTGCAAACAGTATATATTGAAGTTTTTGTAATATTTATAAAAATAAAATTCAAACGCTAACTTGATACCCTTGCAAACAGCTTTGACAGCAGTCAGACATATTATATAAAATGGATTTTCAAGAATTCTCGATTGTTATTATTTCGTACTAATGAGCTGACAAAAATATGAATGAATAAAATGTTCTTCATAGGAATTAAATGGAAAAACTATTTAATGTAATTTAAAAAAAATGAGCAACTTTTCAATTTTTTTAACCCTTTATAAGAACCCTTTAAATATGACAATATATATGTTCATATAATACTCAAATATGCAATAAAGTTGTATCCTTCTCGTTTAATTGTTGATTTTAATGCATCTCATCGCCTCCAACTATTTTATATATTAAAATACTTGCTCTATTGACATGAATACCACTAATTTAAATTCTGAAGGGCTTATTGCTTAACTTTGAAAATGATAACGGCCATTTGTAGTTGCCAGCTAGGACAGCAGCATGGCAGCTGCAGCGTTAGTAGCATCAGTAGCAGTAGCAGCAGCAGCAGCAGCAGCAGCTTTTGCAGTAACTGCAGCTGCTTGCTGTGCGTGCGACATGTTCCATGCCCCAGCTTTGACATTAGCGCCAAAGTTAACATGCAACTAGACCCGGCGAGCGGACCAAAGCCGAAACCTAAAGCCAAGTTCAGATAGACGTCGCTGCATGTGGGCTGACAAGTGCCTGTTAGCCAGGCAGGACACTCTACTCCCCTTTGGTCAGGCTCTGGTGCTGTGTGTGTCTGATGTGTGTTTAAGTTTTATGTCTACATTTGCCTGAGCCTGTGGCGCTTTAGTGCAAAACAAAGTAAATTTCAGCACAATGAGCAGCATGTGACTTTCTCTTCCTCTCTCTTTGGCTGCCTTACAGCACTCAGATGAGCAGTAATACTCGCAGTTAGCAGCAAATAGCATCAGCATAATCATAATTAAATAACTTTGTCACAATGCCAAACAAGCCCAATTTGTGGGTGTGTGTGTGTGTGTGTGTGTACGTGCGTGTGTGTTGGGTGTGTGTGCATCTGTGTTGGGTGTGTGTCTGCACATCATTTGGTCAAATTTACGTACAACAGCGCCCAGCCCAACTGGCAAATGCTTTCATTAGGCATTCCAATGCCAGCATAGCACCAAAACAAATACACACACACACACAAAGATACACACACTAGTGTTGACACAGGGAAAGAAAAAAAACTAAGCGCAAATGTGCCAAAATAATCCGCTTAAATAAAATGGTAAGAGAAATACTCGCAGTGGCACACAAAATGGGTGCAGCCAGCATCCTTTGGCAGTCCTTGTGCCAATTCTTTTTTTTATGTATATAATACCCTATAGACATTAAGTGAGTACCGGGGATATAGTAAGCTAGTGACGCATTTGTAACTCATATTTAAGTGCTTTGAGCTGTGTTGATGGACGTCAAAGGTAGATAATCTGTAGAATGAGTAATAACCAAGGGAATATTTACCTTTCTAAAGGATATCTCTGGTGCAGCGTATCTCTGCTAAACACGCTTAACGTGTTTTTTGTTGCATATGTGGCCAAAACCACTAAAATGGCATCGCAACAGCAGCAACAACAACAACAACAGCGACCGGAATGGAAAGAGGCGACAAGAAATGGCAAAGCATAACCAAAAAATGGTAAATATTTTTCTTCCTTTTTTTGGTCTATATAAACTTTAACTAGCATAAGTTGGTGGCCCAGCCAGCGACTAATACAACAACAGTAAAAACAACAACAACAACAACAATAATAGCAGTTTGAGGCTAGAGCAACACATTCCGCAAATAGCACAAAGCGGTTCTTCGGTTTGGGCTCGGAATGGCATAGAAATGACCCAGAGCCCCAAGCTCAGAGCACGCCCCACAGTTGCCACCACAATCAAGTGCCAGTATGTACACGTGTATGCATGTACATTGGTGTGTGTGTATGTGTGCGCCTCTTTCTAATAGCAGTCTTTAATTAAACAGATAAAATTACGGCCACTCTAGTACTCGTTGTCAGCTTAATGTCAGAGAATATAATGATACTGAGTACTGGCAAGCAGCAGGTATATATATATATATATATACATATATATTTATATATAAATATATACTTCAGTAAGCTTCATAAATAGTGAATACCCCTACGTTTGACAGCATAAAAAGTAAAACTGTTGTTAATTTTTAATGATTTTGTTTACTTCTCAGTTCACCTGCCAAAGATATAAAAGGAAAACTAAAAACTAAAAAACGGTTTAATACTCAAAGCTAAATAAGCTCTGATAAAAAAAAGTTAAGTACGCAGAAGGTATTCATTAAAAAATCTTTTGATAGCTGCATAAATAAAAAGAAAATTACCTGCTTTCAATAAATGCATTTTATAAAGAGTCAATATTTAAATAAAATAGCGATAAGAAAATCGAAGAGATTGCGCTTTGATTAAAAATGCATAGAAAAAATATTTAAAAGGTTGCGACAGAAATACTAATTAAAAAATCTGTTAAAAACGTTTGTAAATACAACAGGCAATAGACTGTGTTTTTTATAAAAGTACGATTTTAAGTACGATTTTTATTTTCACTGATGCATAAAAATGTTTCAAATAAATTGTGATTTGCCAATAGGAACTTTCACATCAACATTCATTCATTAATTTGAAGAGTAATACAATCATTTTGTACTGCTAATAAAGCAGACACAATACAAATTGCCATATCATTCCAAGCAAGTTAATTAAAATATTTAAAAAATATATATATTAAAGTAAAAGCTCTTAGTTAATCAAAAAAAAATATATTGTTTTGCCAACATTTAAATTAAAAAACATAACATAATCTGAGGAGAATGTTTCTTAAGCTCTTCGCCTCCGAAGTATGTCAGCCATTTGTAATGCCGTTAAAAGCATCATCAGCGGCGAGGGCCACGTTCGTTTTTGGCCAGCTTAAAAACCATTTTGAGCTTGATTAAGTTTACATCAGATGCTTAGCAGAGCTTTGTAAACACGCCTCAGCAACGCGGCCTTGGTCAACACCGAAACGTATTCCCATCGATTATTACGCCGGCATCCGAAATTGTACGGCCCAATAGGTTCCTGGAAACACAGAGACGACGTCGCTCTCCGGAAATGTTCATCCTGCAAGCTGACTTTGTGTATATATCATGAGGTGCCTTGTGGATTCTTTTATTATTTATGACAAGTAAACGAAGAACGAAGGGAAGCCGCCTAAGCTCACAATCTCGCAAACGGAACTGGAGCAGAAGCAGCTGCCTCCCACCCTACACTCAGCACTAATTGCGGATTTAAAAAAGTAAAAGTAAAAGTGGGCGAAAACATGTGTTTGTGCCTCGCATCTAATGGCAGATCAAAGTTAGCTTGTTCGCATATTCAGTGAACAAAATAATTAGCCAAGCAGGTGTTGGTTTCTAGCTATCAACAGCATGTGAGCGATGTGTGAAATTTGGCGCCATTGTAATTAGCTGCACGCGCGAAGTGCTAAAGTCATTAAGCAGCATTAAGCATACGCAGCGTATGCCGGCAAGTCTTTAAGACTTGTCTACTTCAAGCACTGCACTTATTATGCACAACTTGCAAAAACTGTAATTGACGTTGCTTCTTTCTGTAACTGACAGTCAGCTTGCTTTACTTCTTGTCTAATGATTAACCTTATAACTCAGTGGACAGACAACTGCAAATAACAAACTGTTATTGTTGCTCGTTAAGGCAAGAGATTTAAGCAACTTAAGCCAAGCGATTACCCTTTAAAGTGAAAGAGAGGAAAGGATGAGTGAAATTACTTTAAATATATATTCATTGCATACACACATATAACGTTAATAAATATAATTCAAATATGCCTCCCTTTATTTATTGATGTTATAAAGTTTAAACAAACTATCAATCATTTATATTGCCTAGTTTCTTTTAATGTGCAAACGTGGTAAATGAATAGTGTTGGCATTTACCAACAACAAATTTCTTTTATTACGGGCATTATTTCAAACTTTAAACTGATCGCAAGCAAGTTCACTTGACGCTCCCGCAGATGCAGCTGAAGCATTGCCAAGTCACTCACTGGCTATAAATACCCATTGCCGGGATAAGAAGCGAACAAAGTAATAATAAATAAAAAAACCACGCCTGACGAACTTTGCCAACCTTTTTAGCCGTCTGCCTCGTTCGGTGCTCATCATGACGTTCTGGTCAGGATGAAGGACGAACGAGACAAAGGCAACGCAACAACATTAAATTTTTTAGTTAAACAGCAGCAGCAGCAGCAGCGGAGGCTGTTGCCTGTTGTGGGCGTGTGCCTAGCCACAACAAAAACGGCAAACAGGACGATGCGATGAGATGAGAAGCGAGCGATGGCAAAAATGCTTGGCACACAGACAAGGGAATTGGTGTAAATATGGCAAGTGGCTGGCAAAAATGGCGGCTCGGTCCGGTGCCAGAGCACCGTTCAGGGCCCATGCCCCAGACAGCGGCTCGTAGGAGCATACTTTTTATAGGCACTGTGACTGCTTTTGCTATTGCTGCTGTTGCTGTTGCTGCTGCGTGCTGCCAACTTTAGATATTTTCATTGAGTTTCCTGTGTACCTTCAAGCCCCAGTCGAACCCAGTCGAGTCGACTCGAGTCGAGTCGAGTGGAAGTATCAAAGTTAGTGAAGTAGCATCGCCGCCGACGCCGCCGCTGATGCCACTCAAATGCTTAACTATGCAAAATAAGTTGCATTTAAGATGCTCCATTATGCATGTTTATTCTATGTCGATGATACTGTTTGCTCTGCAGCCAGACCAAACGATATTAGTGGCAAGCGTTGGAGTGGGCGTTACGTGGGCGTGGCCATGGGCCATGGGCCATGGGCCAGCTGCCAAGCGTGGGCCATGCCAAAGTTAAATGAAGTCTTAAGATGAAGGTAAAAGCACATGCCTGACAGATCAAAGAATTCAAGAGTAAATGGCTTGTGAGAAAAATAGAACTAATTAAAAGGAATTATTAAGCAAAAAGATGGTTAATTAAAGGAATCTATAAATAGACAGAGCTGTGAGTTTTATAACTTCACTTGCAACAGAAAAACATTACTTTGTATTATTCTCATTATTATTTACTTTATGTCTAAGAGTTTAGGAGTGGCCCTTTCAATAAATGCGACCATCATTTGAATGAGGTAATTTAAGTTTATTTAAATAATCTAAGCACAATCTAAATTCAAATTGTGATTCGATATTTTTGCTTTGGCACACTCAAAGCCATTCACATCAAACGCTTCGAGCTGCGATTGTAAATCATTTTATGACACAATGCACATGCGGCTAATAAAATGTCATTGAAATTTGTTGCACTTGACAGCGACGGCGAAAATGTTGAGATCTGCCAGTCCCACTGAGTATATGGTCCAAATTGTGCCAAAGAGTTGTCCTCGAGAGTGTGCGAGTCGTAAAATGTTATTTTGAAATGCCAAGCACAAGGATAAGTTTTCAATCGACTCCCTGCCAGACCATGAGTACATGTATTTATGACAATGTATTCAAAAGTTGTGGATGGAATTTTCAGACGAACTAGTTTACTTCAAAAGCAGACTTAAGGATAAATACATAAAACACTTTGCTGCAGTTTGGAATAGTTTGATTCAGTCTAAGAGTTTACGAACCCTTAACAAGACAACAAGTTTGCTTAGCCGAAGCGCTTGTCATCTAGTTAGTTGGGTTAGCTGGTTTGTATTAAGATTTTCAAACAATAAAACAGCTCGTTTGACACCTGCTTGCCACAAAGCTGAAGCAGCTCGTAAAACGATCGTAAAATCTGAGTTCCAGTTCGTAAAAGGTAATAGTTTTTTTCTTCTCGTGGTGTAAAATAAAAAATGCGCGCACGTTTGCGCATTTGAAGGCGCGGCATGTTAGGGAAAATGGCGCTGGAAATATACGAATAGGAAAGTCTGCCAACATATAAAAGATTTACAGGGTATATTCTAAGGAAAATAAATAAGTGTAGTTGTATAATGATGTTTGCACAACATGTTTAACTTTTCCCGAGCACGCGTTGTTGAAGCTAGCACGGCGACAGTTCGTCATGGTTCTTGCAGCAGCTGCGGCATGCCACACTCAATTGCTGCACTCAACTGAGTGTCGAGGTACGCGTCAGCGGCTTGGCGAGTCAGTCTTATGGGCACTTTGTCAGTGAGTGTTTAATGGCCGGCCATTAGCATTTGGGCCCGTGCCCGCGCACGCATCCGTCGAGGTGAGTGGAGCTGATTGACGACTCGCATTACGGCCGGAGCCAGTTAAGTGGACGACGACCTGGTCGCCTGTCGCTATGTGTGCATCCTGTGCAGGTGCCGCCATTGCCGTTGCTGGTCAGCGTGCTGCAGTTAATCATTGTGGATGATAGCGAGAGTGTGTAAACAATGGTTGACCGCTATCTGTAAAGGCGCCCAGGCCGCAACTTCCAATTACATCTACAGCTGCAACTTTCCCTACTGCGCCACTCTAGCTGCGCTACAGCTTGGAGTACACAACTTTTCCACTTGGCGGACTTGGCCAACCGCATACATCATCCGTTCCATTTGCACAGTCATCGATTTTCGGTTAACGCCCACAGTCAGCTAAAGCAGCAGCCGCAGCAGCAGCAGCCGCAAGACAACGCACACAACGGCACGAGATATTTAAGGATACGATATTGACACAGAGCCGCGGTTAAGCGGTTATACACCTAAGGGCCAGAACGTATCAAGAGCTGCTGCAACATATCCCTGCTCAATTTATACACAACTGAAAATGTATGTGTGCATATAAATAAATTTAAAGCACCTTGAGGCTACTAGTAAATAAATAACAAGTGAGAGCTGCTGAAAAAAGTTAAAGCTTGCATTCTGATAGATAGTTTTAATCGCCTTTCGATGCTACTTAATTTAAACCTCAATCTTCCTGCTTACAAAGTAAAGCGCTTTCTTTGTTAATTTTGTAGTTAGTAACTTAAATTGAATGGCTTAAGTCATAAAACTGAATCGTGACTTGGTGACTTTAAATTCGGAAAAAAGGACTTATGAAAGTTTGGGCAAGGATAAGCACAGTTATTGTTCGCTTACCTTAAAGCAACTTACAGTTTAACTATGCACAAAGCCGCACCATCCATCAGTATTTCATGATGGCCTTTGGGGGCGCAAACCGTTTCTTTTACTATGCAGCTGCCACAGTACCAGCCACATGTCCCACGCCCCATGCCCCACCATCCATTGCTTTTCGGTGGCCAGTCAACTGTGGCGCGTAAAAACCACTTGGACTGCATTGGACATTGTTTAAATTGCTGCGGTTCGCGTACGTTGAATTTTCTTCTCTTATTTATTTTGCGCTTTATTTTGGCTGCTTCTTTTCGCTCCTTTTGGCCTTTTATTGCCTTGCGTGGTGGGTGGTGTCGTATAAACCATAACATATCCACCCATTTTTTGCGTGCCCTGACCTTAGAGCGAGACAGCGCACAGTCAGAGCAGGACAGACTGATACAAATAAAAAAGATAAAGTAAAAAACTTAATGTAATTGAATTCATTTATGGTTTTGTTTGTAGTTTCTTTCGTTCTGTTTTATTTTTTTTTTGCGGCCTTTCACTTACGCGCACAAAACTGCCAAGAATGTCGACGGTTCGTTAATAAATATTTCATTTATTTTTAGGCCTATATCCAGCGTCAGCCAGATATAATGGAAGAGAGGGAGCGGGGCAGTGCGAGAGGGAGCAAGAACGCTTTGTTTTTCGGCTTTTGTGCTTTAATTAAAAATATGTATGGCAAGGGCAAATTCTCATTGTTCTAGTAGCCCTTTTAGCTAAAACTTGGCCCAAAGCACTCAACTAAATACGAAATAACTAGGAATGATTTGAGTGAATGTAGGTTTAACTAACAAATACCCTATTTGTTGGTTGAAAGTATATTGATATTTGTTATCCATAACAATACAAATATCAGCTTAGTAATTTATATATTTATATATTTACAGCACCAATACTCCCGTTTCTTTCGGACTGGAGGGGTATCGCAGCCATCAATATAGAACCTCAGAGCTTGAGGCGACCCAACTTAATGTGTCCTTTTTTTGGCTGCGCTACGCTTGTCCCATGCTGTAAGCTCCTTTGTAGCTCGAAAAGGATATTGGGTTATTAGCAAATATGCTTTCATATACATACATGAAAGATTTATGCCCAAGCATAAGGCAGCCTTAGCCCCAAAAGACTGTGCCTCCCCTTTTCCCCTCCTTACCTCTTTCCTGCTTATCCTGTAACTATGCTGCATATTTCATAGTAATCGCTACCGGTTATAAAACAGTCCCGTAAACAATGCCTGGCACACTTTTACCTGAGCATCGTCTCATCCCTTTTTTGTGCTCTTTGCCATGTGGCTAATAAAATAATTGAAATTCTCTGAGCAGCCCAACCCAGCCCACAGGTAAATTGTGTTGTTGCTGTGGCGGCTGCCCACTAGATTTACTTGCACTCACATTCTTTATCACATTTGAGGCCTCAAAAAAACTTGACTAATATTCAAGAGATTGGCTTCCGCATCTAATGTCTTTTGACCTATCCAAAGTTTCTGTGGTATGACAAATATTTAAAGCAATTCCTTTTTCGTCTAATATTAACAAAATGTCTGCATGTTTCTTAAACTTTTTACACTTTTGTTTTTGCTAAGATATCATAACAAGTTTAGTTTATCCAAAGGTAACCAAACAATTCCAAGTGAAAAACTTAAATTTCGTTCAGAGTTGACTAATTTAACTTAATTCAATTTTAACTAGTTATTCTTTTTGCTTTGTTAAGGTTCATGCAAAAGCCCAAAGGGGTATTGATTTTAGCCAAAATATTTCTTGCAAACGCATCCTTGGCACACTTTTATCAAATTATGCTTAGCAGCAATTTCCAGGCATTTTGAGTTGGATCCATTTAGGAGTTGCATCAAAGCTGCTGCTGCTGCAGTAGAAGTTTTCTTGATTTTCAATTTCAATAATAAAATTTGTTTTCCAATTTTATGCCGTATTGAGCAGCTAAACTCTCTCTCTCTCTTTTTTTCTCTCTCTATTTGCCAAAGCTGGCAAAACTGTATGTAAAATAACTTAAAGGCATATTTTCATATTCAAGGACCTTAAAATATGCCCATTCATATGCATTTTATGTACTGCTGCAAATCTCTTGTCAAATTTTGTACTTTGCATTTTGAAAATTTTAAATGAAATAGCTGAGCTGCCTCCCCCAGAGACCCTAAAAACTGGTTTGCTTTAATTTGCAAACTTAAAGTTTTGATTGTAAGCAAAGTTTTTACGGCCACTATCAGCGGTGGCCAGCTTTAAAGTCAACTGTGAATTCTAAAGTGGGTCACTGAGTGGAAATTTAATAGATGTTTTAGGCATAAATAAATAAATAATGCCAAGAAATATTGTTGAATATTAACAACTTACAAGTTGTGGTTGGTAAAAAAGGAGAAAGAATGCTTTTATTGAAATTAGTAGATGAAACTTAAGGATACAAATATCTGCAAATATACTTTAAGTTTATACTTTTCTTATGAAATGCTTTTCCATTCAAATAATGACATTTTTTACTTTAATATACTTTCAGCTTCGTATCAGTTAAGTATATTGAGACATATATGTATATCACAAACAGTCAATTAACATATCTGCTGTCAACAATATTATTTGGCTACCAAATTAATATGCATTGTTCCTTATTTAACATAATTTCTGCCATTGATTCTTTATGTAAAAATTATTTTTTCAATGAGAATTCCGTAATGTCGGCCACCAACGTAAAATTTTTGGAATTTGCGGCAAACTCTTTATGCGGCTTGTGGATTGCGCGGAACGGAGCGTGTGTGTGCATTCATTAGCCACAATTGAATGCGGCTGGCAATTCAATAAATTTTTGGGTTATTTGGCCAGCTACCCGTTAAACAGACTCATAATTAAAACCGATAATCGCCCGTTGATGCCAGATCCACATTCGGCTAACATATATTTCAGACGACGGGAAGCTGTTCTCTTTTTTGTTGTAAACTAATATGCGATTTTGCTGCCTTTTAGATTGTTCCTTTCATCTGGTATATGTCTAGTTAAATATGTGCGATAAGGATGGAAGAAATGTTTCTTCAATAAATTTGCTAGGCATTTGAAGCTCATGCCTCTATTAAATATCTTTGTAGGATATTATAAAGGAACAGGAAACGGGCAGAAACAATTTATGAGCAGTACAAACAATTAACGGTATAGTAATAAATAAGTAAACAAACAAACAATAAGTAAAAGCTTATATAGGGTTAGTTTAAGTATGAGAAAAACAGACAACAAATAACAAATTAACAAAGAGCAAATAAATTGGTCGATTTGAAAGCGAGCTGGCAAATAGAATAAACAAGAGAAAACGAATTTAAGTAAATCAGCTTATAGTTTGTTAAACACTGTATAATTATTTCAAACTATTTAAATACATTTAAGTATCTTACAAAAACTAAACATTATTTCCCTAAAAAGTAATTGCAGCACCTTTTAGTAACCATATGAGGCGCGACTCGCGTAATATTATTATCAGGCAACCTATTTATTAACAAGCAGCTCCGCAGAATGCGGCAGATGCGGCATATGGCTGCACATGTCGCACCTGTACCCGGACCCGTTTATTACTCACACTGACTGCACTTATCAGAGCCTTGGGTTGGCACTCGCACGGCAAATAGAGCGTCATTAATTTAACTAAAATAGTCACAAGGCGCATGCTTTACCCTCTTTCCCACAATCCCCATTCTCCAACACTATTCGACTACAGCTTCTTGTTGCAGTGCTCTGCCTTGTTGTTTCGCACCGTCTAAATGCAATCATTTTAGCCTGTACCTTGCCGTAGCTGCTTTTATAAATGTGCAACAACTACAGGGCGACAAGTAAAGAGCTTGAAAAATGACGCATCAAGTGACAAGGACGAAGGCGAAGACAGCGCGGCCAACGAATGCCATTTTATTTAAGAAAAGGTCGCTTTCACAAACCAACCCATAGAACATCAGCTCCGAGTTGAGCTCGGCGGTGCGTTTAAGCATCATAAATATGCCGCAACGGAAATGTGTTTAGTTTTGAGACACAAACGGAAATGCCCACGCCCGAATGCATTTGATTTGCCACATACACGACGGCTTATGATTTACTCAAGACCAGGCAAATAAATCTGCGAATATATATATATATATATATATATATATATATATATGTATATAAATGTATAAGTATATTCAAAAATAGAACAAATGCAAATAAATAATAATAGTTTATGGAAGCAGAAGATTTTATCAGAACTCACAAACAGAGATTTAAAAGTATTCATGTGTGTGTGCGGAAATGCGTACAATGAATCATCATCTGTGATTCATTCATATTGGGCTCTGTGCAAAGCTCCGAAAACCTTTTTTAAATTATATTTACTCACAAAAGACTCGTTGGCAGGAGCTGTGTATTTTATAGTGTTTATTTATTATTGCTAAGCAAAATAAACATAATTCTTGACGACACACAGACTAAAAGTAAAAATGGTATAGAAGCAAAGCACATGCGGACAAGGAAATGAAAATTTCGTTACCCCATAAAATACTTTAAGGAACTTCTGAAATAAACTAAATTTTTTAGTAATATAAAGAATTTTTTAAAAAAAGTTAAAGTAATTACGATATTCATTATATTTAATTTGATTTAAGTAAGTGAGTTTATTCTTTTCAATTGACCTAATATGTAATTTTTTATATTTCTATTCTACTTGAATAATACAAAGCAGTGCCAATTTGCAAACTTCCAATCAATATTACTTTCTTTAGTTTTTTGCTTTCAACTTTTCAATTGTGACTACTGAAAATGTTATTTCCTTAGCAATTGCACTAAAAACCTGCCAAAAACTAATGCCAAATTGAAGCAAATTCTTTCGATTTCTTTATCGCTGGCCCATAAATGTATGCTACATTTAATTTGAATACACTCTTTTATGTGCATGTGCGAGCGCGCGACCGTGCGCTTAACCCACACAAACAGTTAGCTAATTTTTCCATATAAATGGAAAGAAAATACGCGACAGCAGCCAACGTACACACAACCATGCACACACACACAGACACACATTTTGGTACAGCCGCAAACACATGTAAGTAGAAAAAATGTCCCGAAAAAATAAATTGAATTTATCAACCGTCAACGCACGCCAAACGCTGTAAGCCACAAGGAGGAGAATAAAAAGGGAATAAGTTTTCATATAATTTCCGATGTGCTCGAGGCGAGTGTCACGCCCACCTTCTGCGCGCCACACGTGCATATAAAATAAACAAATGCAGCGCCAAGAGACAAGCGGCGGCCACATTGCGTATACGTATTTTATTTAATTGGTTATGCAGGCAATCAATGGGGCGCATATTTCCCAAAATTGCGCGAACTGTAAATATGAGAGTAGATTCTGGGAATGGCCAAATTGGCGTACGTACTAAATTATTGAAATGAAGCCACATCTTAAGTGGAAGCCCATTCAAATCATAGTTATAATAATTATCATAATATACGAGGGACAGCCTCTCCTATGGCTGGTAGCGGAAATTTGGCAAGCTGTTGGCATACTTTGTATACATATAACACATACGCAAGCGTACGGCAACATATTTGTCCCCTCATCATATCAAGCAAAATAAACAATAAAACTCAGGCGGAGCAAATGTTGCCCTTGAGAAGCGGTTCCGCTTCGCCAAGTGTCTTTGATTGTGCATGTGTGTATCAAACAGATGACAATCAAATACACAAACACAATTACAAATGTGGACACACTCACACTCAGCCACACACACACACCCAGCAAGTCATACAAATAAGCATAGCAAATAGTGAGCCCGAGAGCAAGAACAAGACTGTGCAAATATTTTGCCAGCGACAGAAACAAAGACATATTACTATCACAAGCAACCAACATGTGTGAGTGAGTGTGTTTGTTTGTGTGTATGTGTGTATGTGTGTGTGTGTGGCCAAATTGAATTTGATTTATTGAAATTTGATATTTTCCGTGATACGAGCACTGCAAATCAAGCAAACATGAGCTGGGCCAAGACAAGTGCGACAGGACAGACACACTGAAACAATCAACATTGCCAGCATGTTATGGGAGAAGAAGGGTGCGGGGTCTGCCAAGGGTGCGGCATGGAAGCCAAGCAAGACGATAGTGGCAAAAACAGTGTTGCTGACTGTTGGGGCAGCCACTTTTGCCAAAGGCACAAAATGACCGGCAATAAAAAAAAAAAAATAAAATAGTCGAAACAACTAAACATTTATGTATAAAAAAAAAGTAAGAATAAAGTGAAGCTAGTAAAAAAACATTCCAAGTTTAATCAAGCATCAAATAACTAATTTTTTATAAAAATTCCCAGCAAAACTTTAGCTTTAAAGTACATTTTACTGATATTTGCTAATATTTGATTGTAACCATTTAGAAACATTAACTGATTGGAAAAGCGAGAGAGAAAACTATTTATTTATATTAATGAACGTTATTATTATAATAAATATATATATCTATTTTCAGGCAGACTCAGACAGCGCCAGGAAATCAAAAAGCAAGCAAAGCGGAAGTGAGATGAAATGGCCAAGAGTTTGTTGGTAATAGAAGATAGTGCGAGAGAGAAAGAGAGGTATGGGGAGAGGTCAATTGAGATGGAGAGTGAACTGACCCAATTTGCGATGCGTTTGGCACGTAAAAGCTAAAGACAAGAGTCAAAGCAAAGTTGGCCAAATCAAATCGAATCGAATCAAATGAATGAGTTCGTTTGCTGACAGCATCAGAGAAATAGTGAGAGTGCGAGAGAGATAAAAGGACAGGGAGAGAGTGAAAGAGAGCACATTAGTAGACAAACAAGTGACGGCATGCTGGCAGATTGCATTCAAGCACAGCAGCTACAATATTTATTACTTTTGATTATGTTGAAAGTCAGCTTTATCAATTTTACAGCAGTTAGCCAATAAACCACAACAGACAACACAAAGACAGCCAGACGACAGACAGACAGACGGACAGCGAGGTAAATGGACTGGGCAATTGGGTGCTGGCCAGATAACCGCAAGGCATAACACAGCATAGCACACAAACACAAACAGGATGTTGCGGAATGAGCTATGTTATGTTCTCGATTTGTATGTATGTGTGTGTGTGTGTGTATGCTGTGTGTTGCATATAAATCCTAAATGGACAATGAATGTCAAGCGAAATAAATTAGAAATGACAATAAATGAGCAAGTGTCAAAGTCATCGGGGACTGGCCATGTGGCAAGGGGCAAGAGGCAAGGGGCAAAGGGCGCACGGCATGCTGCAGCGAAAAATAGGGGGCGGGGTTATCGGCATTGGTTCAATTTGGCTCAGTCTGCCGACAGGCAACGACAAGCCAAACAGACAACGTGTCACTTTAATTGGCAGTCAAGAAGCCAGATGAGCGATGGCTCCACAAAAGCAACAACAATTTCGATGATGCAATTGCGGTTCAGTCGCTGCACCTATGCACCTGGCAATAACCTTACACAAATGCAACCTGCAGACAGAGTGCTGACAGGGGGCAACAAAAAGAGGGAGACAGATTGGAAGAGAGAGAGAGAGACAACAATGCTGCTGAACTTATGCATATTTGTTGCATGCATGTCGAGCTTTTTTTTTGTAGCTTTTGCCTCATAATTTATGCAATGATTTTTTTACTCTTGTTTGAGTTCTGCGTTAAAACAACACAAAACACAAGCGACGCAATCATTTTCAGTGCTTAAGCACAGTGGTGCCAAATATGCTTTTAAGTGATGAAAATAAATGTTTCAACTCTATTAAGATATCTTGTGAATAACTATATCTATATTTAGTACTTGTTTCATTCGATAAATTTAGCTTTCAAATAGATTTCTGTCCACTGTGCATGCAATCAAAATGCATTCATTGCCCCACACAACTCTTATACTTTTGTATTTGCAGGCTCAAAAATTGGAGGCAAAAAATATACACATACAGTACGCACACTCAGCCCTACACCCACACAAACACACACACACACACACTTACATGTATGAAGAGTTGCTAAGCCAAAACACGTGTCTGCGTCCAATTTCTGGTGCTCGTGCCGCTGCTGCTGCTCTGGTCACACTGCCTGCGGCTGTTTAGATGCATATTAGGCCTCGACTTGAACAATGCCAATATGCATGGGCCTGGGCCCACACGGACATGGCCAATACTGGCGGCATTGTCCTCTACCGCCCAACGTTACCAATTGCAGCAACTTCGTTCGGCCATCGAGTGCAGAAGCCAGCCAGAGATTAGTCTGTTCTGTTAAGCAATTCATTTGCCATAGACATGGCCAATGCCGGCGGGCCTGTCGAGGAAGCATCGAGAGTTTTGAGTCTTCTCAATACAAATTGCATAACTTACACTAGACTACAAAGCGAGACAAGAGAATAGGTTATGTTCAAAGATTGATCAATATAGATAATATTTAAGTTAAAGAGAGGTAGCCTTCTACTTAATCTAAGTTTGCATATTAAAGGTGAGTATATAAACATATTTATATGATATGAAAATTGTCAAGAGATAGACTACAACTCTATCTGGGGTAGCACATTGAATGTGATCCATTTATGGTGAGTACTTAAACAAAAAGCAAGTCTTATGATTAAAACTATTTTAATATTTTATTGTGGTAATATGATTACATTATCATTTAATTAAATAATCTCCCATTTTCATAATTAATTATGTATGTATATATATGATAAATATAATAGGGCAGCACATTAAATGTGATCCATTTATAAAAATATTTCTACTGTTAATATGTTTTTTTTAAAAAATTTCACTAGCTCAACTTTGGCAATATTAACTTATAATTGTATAATCTCCCATTTTCATTATTGCTAAAGCCTTTTTCACTATCCCCAATTCATGTAGCTTAGTGTTATTAATAACTATATCTGATTTCAACAACTCTGGCAATTTATATTGCCCTGGCCGCAGTGAGAAATCAAAGCAATTATTTTAAGCAGCTATAAGTAATCGCTACCTGCACTGACCGCACGCAACCACACGGAACCACCCACGCAACCACCTAACCACCTACCCACCGAGAGGTTGGCCTTGTGTGCCCCTTGCTGCTGCTGGCCATATGCAATCGTGCGATATTTGGTGGCTGCTTCGGTCACTTTATGACTGCACTGGGACCAATAATTTATGAATGAATTCATGAATGTCGAAGCTGATTTCCAACCGCAGCCCTTCTCCATCTGAGTGGTGCCCTGCTGATTGTCTTACATAAAACTCGTTGCTGTTGCCAATCGAAAACGTCAGCTTATATCACCTTATATATGTAGGATCAGTAACTGGTCTTAGCCCAGAGGGACTTGGCCAGTTGCTTTAGTTTTTGATTATTTGGATGTCCATTAATGTGTAGCTCCCTCGAGTGTACTCTCTGTGTGAGTGTGTGTGTGTGTGTGCGTAGATGTGCTGATGGCTCAGGACTCAGCAGTTGATGGCTTGACCTCGGCGGCTGTCGTAAGCGTGTCCACTTTGCATAGCTCCGTGCGGCGTGCGCAATCAACCCGAAGAGGTGCGAATGTGCTAAGTTAGTAAAATAAATTAGATATGTATGGCAAATGAGACGCATACCCTGGCGCACAGGTATTTCGAATGGGAAGGGCATGGGATGGGAGGCTAACAGAAGGCCGCTGCGGTCCAGAGACTGGCACCTAATTATGAAGCTTAAGTTATTATTAGTTTTGAAATGCATGTGTGTGTCGAGTGTGTGAGCTATGAATTTTAATGAATTAATAAAATGAACTTCACACTCGTCCAAACACACACACACACACACACGCAATTAGCTTTGGGCCATGTGCCCGGTCATAATTCATTTGTTTATTTGCACATTTTGATATCATTAATGTGCATAATTTTGTTCATTATGCCGCCAACTGGTAAATTAAGCCAGTGCAATTATAGCGATTTCTCCTTTCGCAATTATTTGGTCACAGCTCAAATGGAATGTGTGTGTGTGTGCGATTACCATTCGTGTTATTTCGTAATGCAAAGCGACATTCAATATCAATTCTAGATAACCCAAACTTAAGCAAATCTTTGACTTTGTCCAAGCTGTTAGCAAATTTAGTTGATTAAAGTTTATATAACTTTCTAATACTAGGTGCATTCAGGCCTTGTGATTTTAAGTTGAATTTGTTATTTAATAAGTAACTTCAGCATAAACATTTTCATGACACCTTTTGCTCTACATTTTAATCACTTTACTTTGATCAAAGTTTTACATTATAATCACTTATAATCAATGTTGGAATTAAAATTAAATTTAATTAAGATGGCATCTTTAGAAACTGTTGCTTGAGCAAAAGAAGAACTTCTTCGATTTCAAAGCGTTGAGCTCAACTTTGAACCGTTCAATAGAGAAAAATGCTTGATTTTCGCATTGTTACGACGGCAGTTCAGTGCGCATTTTTATTCGCTTGACAAATCCAATTCAGTTCAGAGTTTGTGTTTAACATGAAAATGCCATGTCATTGCATCAGTATCCAGCGAACGCGAATGCGAATGCATCCCAATGGCATCAGTTCCACCTGCAATGGCTGCCAACTGCCATCAGGCAGCTCAATGAGTGTCGAACCTCGCTAACATTGCACAGCCACAGCCACACACACACACTCGCAAATCGATACAATATGACGCCAAAGGATCCATTTTAAGATATATATATATATAGGTATTTGTGTGTGGATGCAACTGTATCGAGTTACATTTGTATATTCGCAATGCGCTGAATTGGCGGCGACGGGTCGTATACGCAATGTGCGCTGCTATCTCATTGAAATCCGTAAAATAAATCGCACGGGAAAGGCACACGAGTAATTTTGGTGCATAGAATGCAGCTGAACACGACTGGGACGCCAACACACAATATATGTGTGTGTGTGCGTGTGTGTGGCATGTGCATCATCGGCAGCGACGTGCCCATTGGTAAATTATGCGTAGCCTTTTGGCTGCTGCAATTGCTCTTTCTGCCGCTGCCACTTTGATATTTGTTTGCTGCCTGCATGCCTTCAGCGAGTTGTCGATATATATTTTGCCATCGTCTGCACAAATGTGTTTACTTAAACAGCATCGTACTAGGCAAATGCCCCTGCGATTGCCACATGTTGGCTGCAAGCGTGTACGCCCGAGCGCTCAATCATATTGCCCGGGCAACGTGCCACCAAAGCAGACACTTGCCAGTTGCCTCGTGCTGCACAAAAATATATAATAAAAATAATATAAAAAATAGCTCTGGCAGCCAAGTAGAATGCAAATAATTTCAGCTGCATCTCTATCGAAGTCAAGCGAGAAAACGTAGAAAAGTGCTTACTTCCAAACGAAATATCTACACTCTAAAAGAAGCAAAAGCCTGCATATTGAAGTTTTCCCACCTAGATATAAATATAAAATAAAATTTTAACACACTTTAAGATTTTTACAAATTAAAAGTTAATCAATTGAAAGCATAATTTATTTTAAAAAGAAA
The DNA here is from genome assembly GCA_004143845.1 of Drosophila lacertosa. Taxonomy (NCBI): domain Eukaryota; kingdom Metazoa; phylum Arthropoda; class Insecta; order Diptera; family Drosophilidae; genus Drosophila; species Drosophila lacertosa. The sequence goes on along the minus strand of SCDZ01000006.1, from coordinate 397,285 downwards.
AAAAATGAAATTGTTTAAAATCTTAGAACATATGTATTAAAGTTTATTAAATTTGCTGATCACAATTTTGAAAGTCTAAAACTTTCGCCTGGGGTAATTGCTAACTTTTCGACAATGTTGTGATGCCCTTGCTGTGATTGGAATGCAAGTTGCGCTTGCCCGAAGGATTATTGCAAACATCATCGATAACAGCATCGATTACGTGGGCCACTTTCGAAGATGCAGCAACAGAGTTGCAGCTGCAGTTGCAGCCGCTGCCCGCCGCCGGCGTCGATGATTGACTATTTTTTTTGTGTAATGTTTTTTTTGTAATATTTGCAAGTATGTACGAGAAGCATTTCTGTCGCACAGAATGATAGACAAACAGGCGATGTGCTGACAAAGGATGTGCGCTTTGGACACGGACACAGATATCGACATGGACAAGAACATGGACAGGGCACACAGCCAGGGACATGGCCAGCAAAGGACGTGTGTAGAACAACTCGTTACTGTCAGCAGCTGCCAATGTAAACACAAGTGGCCAGCCGCAAAAGGAAAGCCAACCCAGTAAATAGCTGTAAAAGAAGACGACGGAAGACGGACTGTAAAAAAAAACCATGGAGTGAGCAACAGAGAGAGAGAGAGAGAGTTAATAAGTGTTAGAGCGAGAGAGAGCGAGGTGAAAGCCAACGCTCAAAAAGCAACTCCGGCGATTGGCGCGGAAATCAATTGTTGTTTTGACAGCGACACGGAAATTGGTTTAATGAAGCAAAAATATATAAAGCGAGCTGACAAAGCTAACAAGCCAAAGGATGGCCAAGGCAGCAGCAGAAGCAGAAGCAGCAGCTAATTAGAGTGCTGTCCAGATTGAAGCTGCTGCCCGCCATCGATGCCAACGCAAAGCACCGCCTCCTCCCCTGGCCATCCGTCTTGGCCTGTCCGGCTCCAGACGCTGATGATCAAAAGGCTGTTTGATTTATGATGGCAAGCATAAAAATTAGCAGACAAGTGCCGGGAGAGGGTTTCGGGTGCGGGCATTGGCAAAGAGAAATGCGAAAAACTTTTGCGTAAATGTGAAAATTATGCATAGCAAAGCTGAGAAGAAACTAAAGAAACTAATTTAAAATGCAGTCAAGAGATTATATTATCAGGTAATTGTGTCGAAGAACGTTTTCTACCAAAAACATAAAAGTAAAATGAAAACGAAAACGATAATAAAGCAAAGACCAAAAATCATATTTGATGAGAAATACAAAGGATTATTATACAATGTAGAAAATAGTAATATACTTAGACACAAACAAACATATAGAAAATTTAATGATCGCGCAAACTTTGAACAGTCACTAAAACTGGTTGAATTGAGTGCGATAGAGATTCACAGAACACGTTGCTTGAGAAACGGCTTGCAAAATAGGAATAGGAGTTGGAATAGGTAAAGGAAAAGGTGCGCTAAGTGCAGTGACGTCCCGAAACTGTGTTCATTACTTAAACTAATTACATTTTAAATTAACATTACCCCAGCCCGGGGTAGTAAAAAGCCACATTAAGGTGGAGACTGAGAGACTGGGACTTTAAGATGGTGTGTGTTGAGTTAGTGGCATCGTATCGTATCGTATGTATGCAGGACACGCAGCAAGCTGGATGGAAAGGATGTCAGTCAGGCGGCGACAGACGAAATGTATTGAAGTCATTGCGAATATGGCCACAAGACGAGGGTTAACGGCAGCACCAAACAGCCAACAGACCAACCAACCAGCCAGCCAGCCAGCGGGGTAATGACAGAAATTATGTAATAAAAAGTTACAATTTACGATCGCTGCAGCAGTTGTGGGTGGGCCAGCCACGTGACCCAGACACAGCCGAACTAGCTACAGTAGCTACAGGTGCAAGTGAGAGGCAGTTGCCTGCTGGGTGCCAACGTACAATGAACCGTCATAGATAAAAGACATAACAATGAAGCCGAGGCAGACGTGCTCGTCGGGCTTGGTATAGACAGGACGCCACGAACATTTGCACCTGCCCGGCAAAAATAAGTTATAAAACTAAGACAAAGCCGAATGGCAAAAGAAAGCAGAAAGAGAAAAAAATTACAAAATGGCAATAAATTCAAAACTAAAACAAGCCTCAAAGCAGGACACAAATGGAGCCAAAGCCAAAGGCAAAAGCAAAGACATCGCTAGCAGCCAAGTGGTTCTCTGGGCCAGTCAAGCGTGTAAGTGGCGCAGGCGACGGGCATATGATAAACACAGTCGTAGCCAGGCAGTGTGGACTTCGTGGGTCCTAATAAAGGTGTCAGTCCGGAGAAAGTTGCAGGAATTGTAGCTTGGGTTGGGTTGCGAGTTGCGGGTTGGGTTTGTTGGCGCGAGGGCGAAACGTGATTGCAAATTGTAACCGCCAATGGGCCGTAAATTGAAACGTGACTAAGGCAGATAATAAAATGCATAAAATCAGAGTACTGACGGCGTCGCCCGTTTGGCCCAAACATGAAATGGTTTTTTTTTTCACACTGTATTGTTGTTTGGTTTAAGTTGAAGTTTGCTGCGGCTTGTCCCGCATTTGTCATTAAACGGATGTAAGCTGGCTGGCAAATTGTCGTAAAACATATACAACAACTCTGCCGAGATAAGTATGCAACAAATTGGACAAAGCGTTGATAGCAACAGGAAATGATAACGATGGCGTACGGTGAAAAGGAAGCACTCATTATGACAAGTTGTGATATGTGAAGGAATAGTTAATGTAAAGTTGTTGTGACAAAAAAAAAGAATAAATTAAAAGGATTTCGAATAATGTGAAACTAGCACACAAATTGTGTACAAAATAAACTTGTTTCATACTTGTTTGGTCTAAATTAAAGCAATCCGGGCATAAGAGCTTCCAAGGTAGTTAATTGTCTCTATTTTAAGTGTTATTATTGCCTACTTATTAATTAACCAATGCCTGAGAGCGAACCTTTTGATCTGTTCAAAAATAATTAACTGCACAAAAATAGTACATTTCGCTTTCATGTGATTAATATTGTTGGTTCGAGCTGATGCTGATGTTGATGTTCGGCACACATCTAAGCCCTTTAACATTTTGTCTATAATTCTGCACTTGCTGCCGGCAATCGGGGCCCCAACTCAACCCAGTCGACCCAATTTATATACGTGGGAGCCCGAAAAATGTTGCACTAAGTATCTGCTTGTTATTGGCATTTGCTGGCATTTACATTTTAATGCCGCCCACCGCAGGCTGAAGGGTCCTTGAGGGCCAGCCCGGACTCCTTTTGTTCTTTGCCAATTCATTTGGCTCGCTCTTGTTTCTTTTGCCATTTTGCTTTTCATTTGCCTTTTGCTCGGCCCGGCGTACGAGTATGTTTTGCAACTTTTTGTTTACATTGCTTGTTGCCCGTTGTTGTTTTTGCTGTTTAAATATGCCGCAGTATTTAGCATGACAACGACTTTGACAACGACAACGAGGAACGCTGTGGACCCTCAGTCCCAGTCCTTGCAAATTGCCAGGCAATCGCTGGTTTGCACAGTTCAAAGGACTTTCCCGTAACTGCCAATAATTCAGTTGGTTTTTATGTTTTCTGTGCCCACATTTCGTTGTTTGCACTGTCTCTTTCCCTTTCTCTCACATACTCTCTCCCTCTCTCTCTCTCATTCACTCACTCGCTTGTTGTGGCGTTGTTTGCCTGCGGCTTTTGCATGTTTTTATGGAATTAATTAAAACTTTGCTTTCGGCTCGCTTCCAGTTACCAAAAAGGACACGTTTCTAATACGCCATGCTTTTATTTTATCTTTTTTTATTTGTTTTGACCAAACTCCAAAACAAAGCTCGAATAATGCACAAATTGGACATTCAGCATTGGACATTTGGATCAATTTAATGCTTAACAGCTTTTAATATTTTCATCACAGCAAATACAAGCGAGGCATGTTTGTAAAATATGATCAGCTACACAATTAAATAAAAATATGTAAAAGTGCTTTTAAAATTATCGTTTGCAAAGTAAATAAAATGATTAAATTGTGAATGGTATTAAAGTTATGCAAGGATTTAACTTTTTATATGGATTATTTTATTTAAAAAATTAAATATATAATATTAAATATGTTTCCTATCGTGCCACAGAGTAAGAGCATAATTTTTTTGCTAAATATGCGTCATGCGTTAAATCAGCTTTATTTTCAGCTTCACTGGGGAAACAGGCATATTTAATTCACCCCGCAGATTTCATGCTTGCTGAATTAGCCGCTCTGCCGCCCCGGAAGCGAACAAATCTCCGTCCACCCGCAACCCCACACGCAAGGAAATAAAAATATTCCAGCGAACAAAATGCTCCACTAAGCGGTTACTTGGTTACACGCCAAGCCGGAAACGCAAATTTGAACGAAATTAAAAGCGGAGTTGCGAGCGCAAAGAGCCGCTGCAAACAATGTAATGGTGCTATAAGTCGGCGCGGCAACAGACAATGCCGAGGCTGCCGAAAAAGCCAGCTAGTAGCCAGTCAAAGAACACAAACAACAACAGCAACAACCAGCCCGGTTACACTAACAATGGCTGTGACTAAGATGCTGGCGAAAATAGAATTGAAGATGCGGCAGCGAAGCGCAGCGCGGCAAATAAAGTAAATAAAAAACTTTATAAACATTTTAAGTGCAGTTTGGCGAGCGGCGACGACAATGGCAGGAATCCTGGAAATGGGTGCAATGAAACTGAAATCTCTCGCACACACAACGCACACAGACAGCGGCAAGCGGAAGCGGGCTAACAAAGCAAACCGGAACGCGGAAATGCCAACTGCTGCGTGAAGAACTTGAATTGGCTGCTGCTTCAGCTTTTACTGCCACCGCCGGTTGCTGCAGTTGATTCCGTAAAAAGCGTAAGTGAAATTCCAGAGACTCTGCTAATTGCCAAAAGCCAAATGCCATTTGCTAATTGCAAATGCCAAAAGTCAGTTCAAAATTAACACAAATTTCCATCAAAAATTGTCGTTTGACAAACACAAACACACAGACAGAATATTTTTACAGAATGCAAACTATGTGCTGCCTAATTATTTACCAAATATAAAGGGGTAAATATTGTACACACAAATAAACAAGCAAAAGCAAAAAACACTCAGACTGAACTCATTTGACATTACGTATACGCAAAGTTGTGCACTTGCAAACTGTGCGCATTTGCCTTTGCCCTTTTTCTCTTTCACTCGCTCTCGCTCTCATGTCACAGTCACTTAACCTTTAAGCAAATCAAATGACAACAAAGTAATTTACTCGAAACTTGTGCCCAAAGCAGTGTGATATGGGTGGAAAATATGTATGCATATATGCACACACATAAATGTAAATTTATGAGCTTATGTTGGGCAAATATTTTGCGCATGTGTTTGCAATTGCGAAATAAAATAAATTGCTTAAATATCTACTAGTGGGAGTTAATGTGGGTTACCTTTCCATTGGAGCAGCAAATGTACCCCGAAGTGTTAAATTGCCGCTTTCAGCGAAAACATCAATTGGCACAAACGCCAAACGTGGCCGCCACTAATGAAAGCCAAGGGCGAAGCAGCGCTGTTGCAATGGCATTTCATCCACTTTACTCGCCATTTAACCGATGATTGGATCACAGCGGGCCCCTGGACTCTGCATGCCTCCCCCTCCCAGGGGGATAATATGGACAGCGAAAGGGCAGCAAAAAAAAACTAAATAAATGTGGAAAAAATGCAGAACGAAGCGCGTTTACTCTACAAATATTTAAAGTTAGTTAATATTACTGCTATTATTCAATAAATTCAGATACTTTAAGCCAAGATAATTTTAAAGCTATTAGAACAAGTTAGAGCTTACAGCGCCTGAGGCTCTTTGTGTATTTAAAAAGTTTTCAAGTATTAGATTACAATTTAAGGCTTTTAAAAGCTTTTGAAAGTATTGTTAGGCTGCACATCGATATTAAACAGTCTTATTCGCAAGCCATGAAATTCAATAAAACATTAAAGGTTTATAGTAAAAAGTTTTGTAACAAAGTTGTTTAACTCTGTTGTAATTTTGAGGAGTAGGGCTCAGGTTAATATTTGCAAAAATGCTGCTGTTTATTTTGAAAAGAATAAAAAACAAATGAAAGCCTTTTCTATCAAACTTAGATTATTAACTTTTCTAGATAGTTAACGCACTTTATGAATTTCTTTTAAACTTGAACAATGTTTAACTCTTGATTCAATTGATTAAGCTACATTGATTGTGTTAGTTTAGACCAACTTGTGCATACGAATTTCTGGCTTGACACGAGCTCAACAACCAAAACGTTTGATAAACGAGTTATACACTTTTCAGTCAGGACAGAGCATTGGCAAATGAGTGTGAAAAATCGCCATTAAAATCGAGACCGCTCTCAAGGGGCGGCTGGGGCAGGAGTAACATATTCAATAGCTTTTCAAAAGCGTGCTTAACAAACAGCAACAACAGCAGCAGCGTCGACAGCAAAAAGCAGGCGGCAAAAAAAGGCTCGAGCACCCAACACACACACACACACATACACACACATAGAGAGACAGAGAGAAATACACACACACACTCAGACATTTGCATGTCAAGTCGAGAGTTGATGTCCGTCGCCCGTCGCCCGCGTGCATTAAAAACGACCATGAATAAATTTTAACAGCGCTTGTGTGTTAAAGTATTTAATGCTTAAAGGCTCAGCTGAGCGACCAGCCGTATGCCTTAAGCCCTGCCACATGCCTCATGCCGCATGCTTGGCGAGCGTTACGCACATGTGACTCAGAGACATTCGTGAAGTGGATGAGCGACTCTTTGACTCAGCTCGAGTGTGTGCGAGTGTGTGCGAGTGTGTGTGTGTGTAAGTGTGTGTGTGGGGCCGCATTGTCAACGAGTCCTTTCTTGAGCCTAGCGTGCTCTCTATCGCACTCGCTGCTAGTGATTAAGCACATAATTGGATTCATTCCAGCGAAGAGCCGCTTACAAGCAGCATCAACACATGTAGCGGTTCTGCACTGGGTTCCGGATTCGAGTTGGAGTCGGGTTCTTGTACATCTTCAAGCTGCAAGCAGCTCGAAAACTTTGCTATTTGAGAAAATTTTAAGATGCTGCCGCAAGGATTTGTGGTGCTTAGCGTTAATTGCCTTGTGGTTGTCAACAGCTGAACGGTCCAAGTAGATTACGTTATTGAAAGGTACAACGTGAATGGAATACTCTTATGTTAGAGCCCAAATCTGGTGTCCCATTAAATCAGTTGGCTAAATACCCAAACGTTGAAAGAACATAATTTATTAAGCAGACTACATATTGGGATGAAGAAGTTTTAAAAGCTTTAATGAGAAATAGAAGATAGTTTTGTTAAAAGTTTATAAACAAAACTTTACTTTTACTTAAAATCAATTTTAGAAATTAATCATTAAATTTATATATAATTCCATCAAAGCCTATAACTACAAATCAATAATCAAATATTATACATACATTTTAAATTAATCCATCATTTTTTTATATATAATCTGATATGCATGTTTGTTGTATACAAGGAAAAGAAAAACTTTTGACTGCCAAAGCATAAATGACTCAGTTTCTAATCTCTTTAAGTAACCTAAATACCATATTCTTCATACTTTTCGTAATTCATAGTACTCCCTTTCCCTCGCCACGAACATGTATAATGTAGCCCCATCGAGTGGTCAAACAGTGGTCAGCTCTTAACTCAATTGTTCGCATCAAACGAAGCAGGCCCCCTAGGTTGTGGTTGGGTTTGTCGCTAATGTCCTGTGGCAGCTGTGAGGATTTGTTAGGCTTAGCTAAATGCCTGATTGGGTGAAATATGAAGCGACTCTCGGCAGCTGTCTCTGGTTATAATCAGCCATAATAAATGCGAGTAGGTTGACTTATTTTATAATGCTGTCTGAATGCATCATAAATAATTCAATTTAGTTAATACAAAATCAATTTCTGTAAATTCAAATGGGCCCCAAAATGGCTGCCCATATGCCAGAGATAAAAAATCATCATAATATCATAATAAACTCGACTTGCTTTGTTGGGAGTCAGTTTGTGTGTGTGTGTGTGAGTGTGTGTGCGAGTGTGCTTAAATGTATTTGTGTGAGTGAGTACATTATACAATAAACATCATCATTAAATATAATTGCATGTTACAGTTACACAGTGCGTTAAAAGCTGCTGCTCCTGCTGCTGTTGGGCCGCATGCGGTATCGCGGCTTTTTCGCAGAGCTGGGGAGAAAACTGTTGGGGCGTAAAAATGTGCTGCGAAAAGCCGCGTTTGTTATGCAAACGCTCATTAAAATGTTTGCTGCGTTACGCATACCCATAGTTGGCCACGTCAGCCAAATCCAAACGAAAGCCGTTTACCGGCCACGCAATTTCCCTCACTGACTTCCCTTGTCCTCGTATCCTGCCCAATCAGCTGTGGGATTTGGCTTTATCATCTCCAAGCCTTGGCCATGTTTGGTTTGCCATATTACATTGTGCTCGCTTTTGCTGACGGATTTTCGGCACCGGTTAAGCTGTTCGTTGGTCAAAATGCACCCACTCCATTCATAATATTTACATTGCAATAGGCTCATAAACGATGAGCATACGCTGATTTCACCTATCGTGAAATATCAAGCTTTAGCAATATTGAATATATCGCTTAGTTGTCACAGTTTCGATTTGTTTTGATTTTGTTTGCTGCCTTTAATTTGCTTTGCTAGTTTTATCGCCTCTTTATGTTATTTTCATAGTTTAACTTCGACTTGCTCGTGATTGGTTAGTCTTGGCTTTTCACTCACTCCATTCACACATTTGCTCTCTCACTCGTGAGAGTGCATCGCTTAAATGCTACCTTTCTCCTCGATTCGCATAAAATCAAGTACCCTTTGCATTTTATGCTCGTAACATATAAAAATGCAACTGCAAGATTTAAATTAATATGAGGCACTTCATTTTACTTTATCTCATCTCCTTTTCCCTCACCCGTATACGCTTTCTCTATCTGCAGTACATAAATATTAGTTTCCATGACTCCCAGCTGCAACTTACACTTTATATTTAATCAAAGCTATTCGTTTTTATGAATAGAATAGCTAGCTGCCAAAAAGAAGCAGCGTTTGGCAGCATAAATAAAAAAACGTTTATTCATATGACCATCCAAAAACGACGCTCACATATCTTTCCATATTATTAAGCTATTCCAGGTACTGTCAAGTATTTCGTTTCATTACAAAAAGCTGCTGCAGCCCGTTCAAGTGCAAGCAACTCTTTTGAATATATGAACACGTTTATACAACATATATTACATACACATGTGAGTGTGTGTGTGTTTCTGTATGGCATTGGTTGCCTTTGGCATTTTGCAGCCAGGGCCAAGAACACCATTAAGCATGGATTGGACTTGGTGAAAGAGTTGAGTTGTTATTGTCCAGTGACATGCTGAATATTTCAAGAATTTCTTAATTGTTAAAACAAGCGCGTGCACACACACACAAGCACCCATACATACACACGTACACACACAGAGTGGATATCTAGCAGGGTCAGTTATTGTTGTTGTTTCAGCTACTGTTGCCATTCTTGTGGGTCGTCATTTAATAATTCAAGTTTGTTGCTGTTGTTTTTGTAAGAAAACGTTTGCCGGCTGCCTGCGTATGTATCTGTGTGTGTGTGTATTTTATTTTTAAAAAACAATTTTCCAGCAAACGACAATGCGAATGACGGCCAAGTTGAACCAAGTGGTCCAACGGCTGCCCGCTTGCCCCGTCCGGTGGCAGAGTTGCCTAGCGCACGGACTCAGCATGTGCCACAAAGTGCCCAACAAAAAACGACGAAACGAAATCAGAAGAAAAGCGAAACAGTAGATGAAGCATAAGCAACAGAACGCAACGCGAAAAATAACCCAAAAATATAATAAAAAGAAATTGGACAATAAAATACAACAATTTATGGCGTACAGCAATCCTTTTTGGTGGCACTTTACGGCGGACTGGGCGACTGGGACGCCAACAGACGGAGTTGCCCACCAAAAGTCGCCCGGGCAATGGACTTGCCGGATAAGGCGGTAACATTGTTTGCGGCAAGTGGGCGGGCCAAGTGCGGCGAGTGGGCGTGGTCGCGTAGCCAGCAAAATCGTCATTGGAAACTAAACGAAAATGTTTAGTATTTGTGCTTTTATTTATTTTATTTTTTCTTTTTATTACTGTTGCGTTTTATTTTTTGTTTTTTCTGTATATATATTTATTTATTATTACCGAGGTTTGGCTGCCCTCTATTTATTTATGGGTTTGTCAGCGTTGCAAAGCGATTGCCTTAACGATATTGAATTAAAACTAAACAATGTAGAATGTTTTTTATTAAATATTAAAATGATATATGCTCTACATTAAATTATACCGTTTTGAACATATTACATTGCTTTTCTACTAAACTAGACGCATTGGGGCTATAAATTCAAATAGCATAAGATAACAAAGACATTTTTAGGGGTTTCATTAATCACAATAGTGAACACTTTTAATTTATAATATTTAACTACAATCAATCAAAATATAGGGGATAAAAACTTTACTGAAAAAAGAAAAATATGAATAATAATAATAATAATATTTAGCCCTACATTATTTTTGTGTATTTCATTTTAATATAATTTTAAATCAATTGATTCAAACTTAATCAATTTTTATAAGAATTTGGCAAACTTTTTATCGCTTGCTGCCGCTTGACCTCAGTTGATGGCAAAAATGTCCTGAAATATGTTATGTCCTTAATTTTGGTTAGTTTTGGTGCTCTGCTCGCGACGCATTTTGGCGTAGTTTTTCTTCGATTCTGTTGTGGTTTTTATTGCTTTTCGGGGCCGGGCCGAGTGCTGGCAACAACTTTTGTTAAAACATTTGTTGCCAATGCCGAAAGCCAGTTTAATTTCGCCTGCCAGCGAAATGATTTAGGAAAGATGCACGTTTCAGGCGTTTCAAGCCAACTGCTGCTGCTGCCAAGGACGCTGTTCAAACTTTATTTCATTTAATTGAAATTTTATGTAAAACATACATAGTTTTATTTTTTTTTTTTGTGTGTGTTTAGCTCGCGGGCGCACAAATGTAAAACGGCAAAATATATATTTGCAAATTTTTATGAGCATTTGAAATATATGCTTTTTTAAGGGGGAGAGCATTGAAAAGAGGGGGGCTGAGGGACAGCTTGACCTTTGCCAAAATGAGATAAATTTTCATGATTTTTCAATGTTTGAACTTTTGGCCACAGTGCACACACATAAATTACACGGCCAGTGGGGCCCAGTGGGGCCAGTGGGTTTAGTGGGGCCACGGGCGATAGCAGACGCTTTTTTATTGCAGCTGAACTCGAACGGAGTTTTATCTTTTAGCTGGGGCGAATAAAATGAAATGAAATAAAATGCTGGGTTTTTACCCAAAATGCACGCAGATAAGCACAATGTTGTTGCTGGATCGATATATGCAGATACCCTGTTAATGCACAATTGAGGGGTATGCCCATTAAGCAGGTGAAAAGGGGGATTTGGCAGACAAAACTTATATTCATTCGAAGCAAGTGCAAAATTTTATATAGATCAGACTTTTGTACAGGGTATTTGTTGGTACAGCATTGATTTTCCTGTCATCCAAAATGGTATTTTTGCTTTGTTTTTAACAAATTGACAGACGAACTCTGTGCACATATCTCAGCTAACAGGATGGGACAGCCCGACAGGCTGACAGACAGACGGAAAGTAAAAGCGCCAGTTGCAGGATGTGGATGTGTGACTGAAGTGTTTGTTGAGTGTGTGTTTCGAGTGCAATCAGCACAATAAAAACAACAACAACAACAACAACGTTAACAATAACAACAACAGGAAAACACAACACTACGGGTAAAGGAATTGAAGTTCCAGGAAGTGTTTCAGCCGTTGATGGCCGTTGAGAAGTCCTCCTCGTGCACGCAGACAACGGCAGAGAGCTCTCCTGGAGGCGAAAGCCATGAAGGAAGAAGAGTTATTGGCGGCAGTCAGGATATGCAGATAAGCTGGTAGTTATCAGAAGCTGGCTTAGAGCAGGCATTGAGCTTGCACGGAATTTCCACTGGCCTACTTAAGGTAGAAAGGCAAATTGGGCTCGTTATAAATAATATTTTACTTACTTTTCGTTTATATTCACTCAAAGTGCTATAATAAAATTTTTTTTAAATTATAATTTTCATGTATTTATCTTTATTTTCTTTTATTCTGTTTTTGTTTTCTGTTTGTCCACTTATGACAATTATTCATTATACACTTACGAATTTGCAATTTGGTTATTATCCACAACGTTTTATATTCATTTTATTTTTTGTCTTACACAATGATTTTTGCTCTTTATTCATACAAATATTTACAGGGCTAATACGCTGTTGACTCAGCCAAAAACTTTCTTCGGCTTTCGCTGAGCTCAGCTACATACATATATAATTTTTGTTTTTTTTTTTTTGAATTTTCTATAGGAGTACAATTAGTTTTATTAATATTCTCGTTAGCTTTAGTTTTGTTTTTAATTGTAATTAAATCAAAAAATTTATTTTGTTTATGCGGAAAATTTTACAACTATCTGCAGTCAGTAAAACTTGTTTAAATATTTGTTTATAAGTAGTTTAGTTTCCGTTTCTCAGTAGTTGTGTTGTGTTGTTCTGTAAACCTTCTTGTTTCCATTTTTAGCTATCAAATTATCATAGTTATCATAATATATATATATTTATATAATTAAATTTTCGATCACATGTGTTTTTTTTTCCTTTTGTTCTAATTTCACTTTGTTTCACCACGTTTTAACTTTAAATATGTTTTGGTATTTGGTTCAACAAAAGGTTTGTTCAATTATCAATAGGGGAGGGAAAATTGCATTGCATTTTCGCCCCAACCAACAACAAACGCAGCTTTGTTTGCGTTTAAGTTGAAAACTATTTGTGAACTCAATAATTAAAAAAATATGTATGTGTGTGTGTATATATATATTTATGAAATATGCTGTGTTGGTATAATGGTTGTGGCATAAACATTTTTATAGTTTGTTCACATTTTTATAATTCTTCGCTTTATTTTATTGTGTCAGCTTTTGTTAAATTCTCGTCGTATTTGCTGTACAATTTACTTTATTCAATGTGTTCGTGAACTTATATGCAATGTTTTTAAGTTTGGCGGGTTGACTTTTGTTTGGATTTATTAATTATACAATATTTAGTTCACTTTATTTGAATATTGATTGAAAAAATAATAATTATTCAAACTTTACAAATTCGCCAAATGATGCGTAACGTGCTTATGTTGAATTTGTTATAATTGTGTGCGTGTGAAAAACCTTCGGCTAATTAATTGTTTAATTTTAATTAACTAATTAAAAGTATAATTTCCACCGTTTCGTTTCGGTTCGCTTCATAACGAAATTAAAGTGTTGTAATCAAATTACGCTTTGTATTCATTTGCATTTTTAATGAATTGGGTAATGGCTACTAAAGGGCGCAGCTTTTACATTTTGGCTTAACAACTGCATTTACGGGCTTAGCTGAACGTAGGGTATACGATTATGCGATTACTCATTAACAAAAATGTTCAACTGTTTTTTCTTTTTCATTTGCCACATAATACACACATAGCTTCCAGGTATAGATATATATTTATATATATATATAATTAAATGTTTATTTAATATTTGTTTAATAATTACTTTTTCATAGAAAAAATACGCAATGAAATTTTGCTAATACTCTTTGCCTCGAAACAGGATATTTCTGGGCGATCTTTAATTTTCTTTTTGTTTATTTTATTAGAGTGTCTTCACTTTTCCTATTAGTTTGGTTAGTCTGCCTGTTTTGGTGCGTTTGCTTTACGCTCGTTTCTTTTGCCTTTGTCTGGGGCTTAGCTACTTTTTGTTGGTTTCCTTTTGCGGATCCTTGCCTTACTAAGTGCTAAGATGAAAATAAACATGACAATGATATTTACACAATGTTGGCTGAGCTATGGTAACCTCAGTGTTGGAATCGTTGCCAGGAGAAGGGGCGTGTGTGTGTAGGTGAGTATGTGTGTGTGAAGTATGGCCACCCCCATTGCCACTTTGTATTTGTTTATGTGCATGGCCAGCTGCGCACAATGTTGCCTGGCAGCAGCTGCCACGTGGAGTCTGAGCGATTCAAAGTATTTGTGTGGGTGTGCGTGTGAGTGAGTGTGTGTGTGTGTGTGTGTTAGGGCACACATACACTATAAAAACAAATGCTCGCATGTTACGACGAAAAAAACTTTGTCAATTAACCTAAAACAAGTTTCACTTTACAACACGTACGCTTGACATAATTTCTTCCCTCTCTCCGTCGCCTCTGGCATTGATGTGTGTATGTGTGTGTGTGAGTATGTGTGTGTGTGGGTTGGTGTGAAAACTTTACATATGAAGAAATTATCACGTTCTTGGTCCTTGATAGCGACAGTAGGATCTGCCCATAATGTCCTCAGCTGGAATTGACTGATCAATTGGCTGCACTCGCAATAACTCCATTTGATCACGCACCTGCAATGAAAGTCAAATAGACACAAACAAAATTTTAAATACTTGTGTGTCATGCGGCGTATACGCAATTTTGCCAAACCAAAAACTAATGAAAACTGATTGCATATGCGAACAAGTTTTGTATAAACAATTCGCACATCTTCAGCTTTGCAGTTTTGCCAGCGACTGGGCAAAGTTTTTGCTTACTAGTCAAATTGATTTTGAGTTTTGGGTTTCATTTCGCGTTCTTAATTACTTACAAGCTGGCTATGCGACTGCAATAAAAGTGATTAGAATTCAACGCACACAACTATTCATGAGAATTGAGAGTGAAGCAATTTAGATATAGATATATACATAGACTCTATTATGCCATTAAACTTAATAAGCATATTGAGAATGAAGTGATGGAAATGAATTCATTCATTTAAGCTTTATATGATTGTTGAAAGATAAATGGGGACGTAATAAAAATAATAATTAGAAACTATATAAAAAACACAATTAAATAACTAAAGCAATTTAAAATACAATTAATCTATACATATATCTGATTATTTAATTAATACAATGCAAATTCACATATATTATTAAAATAAAACTAATATTTTTAAATAACAAATAACAACTCAAATTTAACATAAACCCACATAATAATATTCCATCAACTTTTTAAATAGTAACTTTAACTTAAAGCATTTTTTAAGCATGCCGCAAATTTAATTTACTTAACAGGCATTATTATTTATTTGCATAGAAAGGCAATTACCGCTGTGTATTTTTCTGGGCGTCTTCTTCGTATTTTTAATAGCTTTAATAGCCCTTAAGCAGCTTTAATTCCTTTTATTACACTTAAAATGACTGAAGCAAACTTTTTCTTGCCTTTTAAAGTTTAAAACATTTCGACAGGCGTTACAAAAAAAGGTGTTCTTTAAATTGTTGGCACAAGTTTTTTTGTTGCGAAAAATGTTTGAACAATTTTTAATAATTTAATTTGTTTGGTAACTTTTTGTGGGTCAATTTATCACGAAGTCTGCGAAGGCGCTGGAAATCACTACGATATACGGATTTCAGCTACTTATAAAGTAATCATATTCCTGTTAAATTATTCATATGTAATGCCATTCAGCGTTGCCGTATTGGCAACGCATTACAAGAGGTCCTTAAAGGCCTTCTAAGCCCGCAGCGCAGTCCGCAGTCCGTTCTAGCCTTTTGTGTATTGTTTGGGCCAACTGACTGTTTGTGTGTGTGTGTGTGCTTTGCAGAAAGTTTGAAGCACATTTTATGCCGCGCACACACACACACGCACACAAAAAAGCGAAACGGGTAGCACAATAAAACAAAATATATGCAAAAACAAAAACACAAAATGCGAAAAAAAACAAAAGCAGAACAAAAAAAAATGTTTTGTTTTCAACACCAAACACCTTTTGAGGCCGCACAGCTGCGACAGGGGAGGCAAAGGCAAAGTCACAGTTAGAAAAAGACGAAGAGACGAGGGAGTGGGCGGTTGGACAGGCAGTGGGAGCTCGCTCGGCCCATTTCCGGTGCTTTGTTTGCCGTATAACAATCGAATTTACGACTTTTTTATGAGGCTTTATGTGCGCGCTCGCCTGCCACATACAAACAACAATAAAACGTCAGCTTTGGCTCAGTCTCTGAGCCGCAGTCATTGCACTTTTAGCCAGGCCCACGCCCCCCCCCCCCTTCCCCCCTCCTTCCCCCTGCTCCTACTGCCGCCCACAAGTTCTTTGTGGGATTTGCCTTTGGCTACGCTTTTCCGGCCGCTTTGAGTTGGCTGGGAATGAAAAGCACAGTTCACAGTTACATTTGAGTGAAAAAGTTCAAAGCGAAAATGACTGTTTAAGAGCTGCTGCGCAAATTTCATGCTAACCAAATCAATTGTAAGAAGGTCAGTTCGCACACAAACACACAAACACACACACACGGACACACGCACACACAGAGGCCGGTCAAAAGGATATTTAAATGAATTTGTCTCGCACAAATTGCTGCCATTTGCCGAGGACTTTTGCCCAATGCCGCCACTTGGGCTATGTGTCGTGCCAAATGCCTTTCCATGCTCGCATTAGATGCTCGCATAAAAGGCTAAAATAAAAGATACATTTACACAAGCACAAACACGAGCAGAAGCAACGGCCTCTGCTTTGTCTAGATAAAAACTGGCGTCAAGAAAATTATCATGTTCATGGCTATGGCTGTTGGCCCTGTAGCAAAAGGCCGCCCCCACATTTGTGGTTGTTGTTGGGTCGCATTCAAAAGGCGCCACAGCATGAACCGAACTAAACCGTGGCATTCCCATGAGCTGCCTCAAATCTCTATTGCCCCAATTTCGCTTATTTTTATCACAACGACACACTTACGAACGGCTGGCAGTGGGCGTTCTATGTGCTTTAAATTACTTCCTTTTAGGTCAATAAACTTACAAATAATTTTAAAAATTTTCATATTATTGATAAAAGAAAAATGAACTAAAAAATAATATATACAAGCTTTTTTTGAATAAAAGAAAGAAAGAAAATTTAAAGTACAAAACTTTACATGTTTGTACAAAAGTTTTCAAAATACCATCGATAAAATAAAAGCCAAAAAAACCAACAATTTCCAAGAAAAATAAATAACAATAAATACATAGATATAGCTATGAGGCATAATCAGAGTTCAAATTCTATAATATTTATGATATATTTAAATCATTTTATTTTGGTAGTTTTCATTATTTAGTTAAATCTTAATATTATTATCTTACTATTTAAATCATAGTATTGTATCTTTCAGGTATTTATATAATATATATATTAATATAATATATAATATTCAATATCAACAATAGTGATAATAAATTTATAAATTATATCTTTCATCAGCGAAAAGTAAATTCATAAAAGAAAATACAAATTTTTAAAATGAAAATAATAAAATACTTCTTTCATAATTTAAGCTGTGAATTATTTTCAAATAACTTAAAAAACTTAGCAATTTAAAAAAGACAAAGTCTCCCAACAGACTTACATAAAATAATATATATTATATATTATATAAAGAGGAACATTGCAAAATGAAAGCTCGCATAGCAATTTGAAGTCAACCCAATTAACCGGAACACTTTCCGCACATAGTGAAAGTGCTCGATGCTCGTTCGTGTCCAGCGTGTTAAAGGGTATTAAATAGGCGTCAGTATGCGTGTGAGTGTGTGCATAAGAGATGACAATCATTAAAATGGCCCTTTGCCTAATTTCTATGACTTGCTTAATTATCACAACGATGCCAACGCCCACACCAGACACAAATACAAACACAAACATAGACACAGATACAGACACAGACAGACAGTCCCTGTTGACCTACTGGGCTCGGCTGCTGTGACTGCCTTTGCTCTCTCCTAGGGGGAAAAGAGCATTAAGCGTCTAATAATTGAACATTTGAACTGGTTTTTGTGTTCATTTAATTGCATTACAGGCGACGATAATATATATATATGTATATATATATTTTTTATTGCAAAATTCGGGTCACTAAACTCGATAAGTGTGGGCCTTGTACAAGAGTTGCGCTCTGATTTTTTATCAAGCCTCAGGCCAAAAAAACCAACCAAGAAAAACTGCGGCGGGCAACATTTTTAATTACTTTGTGGCAGAGTTAACAAAAATGCCAACAAGCAGCAAAGTATTACAATGCGAAACACAATTCTTAATGAGCATTATGCCACATAATAAACAGTAGTGAAAGCTGTAATATATACACACATATACATATATATATTTATATTTATATTTATATTTACTATATGGCTTTTATACATTTATACATTTATACATTTCTGCCCATTTTGCTGCTGAGTGCAAAATGCAATAAAAGCGCAGCGATTTTAATCACCCGCTCCGCAAAAGTAGGCAACACTTTTTAATGCTCCCACTTCCATTACTAAGTATGTATATATGCAGTATATAGAAGTGCGCATTGTAATCGCATAGAGCAGCCATTGTCGGAGTGCAGTTTGCTTTTTGCTTAATGCACATAGACGAGAGGAGCGCCGAGCCAAAACTAATTACAATGTACCCAGAGCCAGATAAGGCGACTCGCGACTCTCACTCCGACTTTCTCCTCGCGAACAGCGGCAAGAATATGATTAAAGTTCCCAGACGAAGAGAGACAAGCGCAAAATTAAAAATGCTGTGGCATCTCTTTTTCGTTTTTATAATGAGCAAAAGCAATAAAAATGCGCTGGCCACAGCGGCAAAGTTCAAGGGGGCGTATGATTTATATTTGTTATTAAATCTTTAAATGACCATACTCGCTTAGCCATCAACTCGACTCGCGCATTTTCAAATTAGTTTCTTAACTAAAGCAATTTCCATCGCAAAGATAACCAGCTGCCCTTCAGTAAGTTTAACAGATTATATAAATTAGAAAATGGAAAATGCGCTTATAAGAAAGTAAAAATAGTTACAGGCCAAAAGAAAAAATGGAATTCAACTTCAGGTTGATTATTTGTAGATATATTTTTCAATATCAAATGCAAAGTTAGTTAAAAGCAAATATCCAAAGGCTTTCATAGTATTAAATTTTATATATATATATACAAAAATGATAGGAAAAATTTATTTTTCACAAAGAAATTAAATTTTGTATAGAATTAAGTTAATTGGAAAAGCCGAAAGCTTAAAAGCAATTTTCCGGCACATTTCCTTTGTTCATTGCGTATATTGATCTAACAAGCATATTTATTATGGTATTAAAATCTCAGCCTAATTTTAAAATGACAACATTCTTGTTGCTAAAACAAAAAATATACGAATATAAAGCCAAATTCACAATGCATGAAAATGAACTGAGTGCTGGGAATGTTTTGGGCCAAAGATATTTTTATCTATTACACAATATAACATGCAAGCAAAAAAGAAGAGTTCGAAACAATTAGGACTTGAAACCTACATAAAAGAAAAGAAAGAAAGAAAAGCCACAGAGTGCACTTTGTATATGGAGAAAAATGCCGGGCATGCCAAACAGTTTTGAGCCTAAACGTTGCCTAAACTCGGTGAGTTAGTCGACTGCAAAGTAAACGCACTCGGCATCTATGGTCTGAATGGTGTTAAGCATTGAGTGGCATTCGCAGTCAATGGAGTAGCCTGCTCAAAGGGAATCGTCCAGCAACGTATTGATTTAAATTGAATGCAGGCGGAAGGGAACAAACACAAGGAGGAGAAGAACTCCAGCCAAGCGGACGGCAAACACGCTGACCACATCCGCAAACAAACTGCAACAGCAGCCTGCACTTGCTGACTGCTGCCTGGTGGTCCTGCTAGTCCTGCTAGTCCTGCTGGTCGTGCTCGTGTATAAATATCGGAATAAGCATTTGGAAATCCTTTTAAAATTATTTCACAACTTGCGTCTTTTCGACGCCAGCGCCTCGTTCTTCTCTCGTACGGCGCCCAAGTATGTGCAAATTCCACTGCAAAGCCACATTATTCGCTTTATCCTTTGAAAGGAATTTCCCAAGTGCAATAACAAGCCAGCACCGAGAATGCCAAGACAGCATGACTATGGCTTCTTGGTGGTTTATCCTGGGTCTGCCCAAGCAGTGGCTCAGTTGTGGACATGGCTTTCTTTCTTTCTTACTTGTTTTTTTTTTGTGTTTTTGTTTAGAGTTCGCACTAAGCCCCGAAAACCTAAGCAGGTATAATACACAACTAGTCGCAGCTATGCAGAAACTGTTGCCAATGCACACAAAATGAACAGGAATGGAATTGGGGCTTCCACTTTTACTCACCGCTTCGACTTCCTTGAAGACGCGTATGAGATTTTTGCCAGCCAGCTTGGCTATGTCCCCTTCTGACCATTTATCCGACTCCAGCAGGGCGGCAAACAAATGCGGATATTTGGACACATCCTCTAGTCCTTTGGGCACGCTTTAAAGTGAATAAAAAGAACGCCATACAATAATTGATAAAGTTTATATATATTTATATAATGGGAATATAGAAAACTTACAGATTAACGCCATCGTAGCCAGCGCCAATGCCCACGTGATCAATTCCAGCCACTTCGCGTATGTGGTTAATATGAGCTGCAAAGTGAACAAATGCAAAAGTTAACCTCCAGTTAAGCTCACTTTAACATGCACTTCAAACCCACCCACAACATCGTGAAGAGTCGCTTGGCCCGAGCAGCTGACAAAGTGCGGGTAAAAAGCGACCATAACCAGACCCCCGTTAATGGCCTGCAAATTGAGAACAGAGTCATTAAACTGAAGTCCTTTTCTTAGCTCGTTTAACAATGCTTACAATGCGCTGCAGGACGTGATCTGGCACATTGCGGGAACTGTTGCAGATGGCATGCGCCGAGGAGTGCGAGAAGATCAGCGGAGCACGCGAGGCTGCGAGTGCATCCAACATCGTCGGCACCGACACGTGCGACAGATCAACAATCATGCCCAGCCGATTCATTTCCTTCACCACAAGCTGTCAATAGGGAATATTTAAAAAAAAAATTTATTTAAAATATATGTTAATCACGTATAAGAAATCTGTTTAAATCAAAAGTGAATTTGTCTATATTTTTTTAAAGAAATTATTAACACTAAAGAATAAGAACAAAGTGAAAATGGAATTAAATGGTATGAACTTTTCAATTGAGAGTTATCAAAAAGCACAATTTTCAAAATATAAATAATTAATTATTACAAGAACATTCTCAAAAAAATGTCTGTTGGTCTACCTCATTTGTAGCCTTTTTAATCCATATTAATTAAATGGGGCTACCTATTAAAAACCTACATAATTTATTGCTTAGACCATTGAATAGGAGATTCTCTAGTCAAAAAATATATATATCTGGCTTTTCTAGCTATCAAGTTTTCTAGAAATCGAGTCAAATCTACATTAAATAAGATCATAGTCCTGTTTAGGAATATTCAAGCTTATGGGATCAGAGAAGCTTTCTTCTGCCTGTTCAAAAAAAAACACTATATATTCATTTTAAGTGGGGTCAGCTTGTACAAATATAAGCAAATATAAGAATAGTAATTTGTTACTATATAAGACTGATTATGAATGTGAATAAATAAAATGAAACAATTAAACACAGATCTATATAAAATATATAAATAAAAGTGTGTAAGCTTTAATTTGTTTCCTTCTTGGCTTACCTTGCCGAACTGTGATAGTCCACCTATGTGTGGATATTTGCCCGGTTCGTCAACTTTGCAGCAGTCCGCCCTGAAAACCTCGATCAGTTAATAGTCCCAGCTCACACTTCTAGTTAGCTGACTTACCAAGGTGTGTTGCAGGTGTGTGTGAGTGTTAGGTAGCGGGCACCCAGCTGATAGAACATGCGCAGGACACTGAGACTGGTGCCGATCGCATGGCCGCCCTCGACGCCGATCAGGCTGGCGATCTTGCCGGTGCGATGGGTCTGCTCGATGCCCGCGGCGCTGGTGACCAGCGCCATGTGATGCGGATAGAGCAAAACCAGGCGACGTATGAGGTCGATCTGTTCGAGCGTCAGCTGCACTGCGTCCAGGTGCTGCGAGGAGCAGGGCGCGTAGGCGGACCAGAACTGGGCGGAGACCATGCCCTCTTTGAGGCGGCGCAGATCTGTGTGGCTCCAGGCACTGGAGGCCCAGGGCGCCAGTTCGCGCAGATCGCCGCCAAAGTGAAAGTCCTTCAGTTGATTCTTGAGGAACTTGCGTATGTTCCACGGCAGATCGTTGTGGCCATCGATCAGTGGCACCTCCTTCAGCACATTCCGCACACGCTGCATGCGATAGTCGAAATCCCCGTTGCTTCCACTTCCACTCGAACTCGAACTCGCACTTCCACTTCCGGATCCGGTTCCGCTCCCGCTCCCGTTGCCGAGCGCTGTGCATCGCAGTATGGGCAGCAGCAGCGGTATATAGACGAAGGTCAAGCAGTTGAGGCCACAAACCTTGGGCAGCTTCCTCGATTTCATTGCCCCCAGGAGCAGCTAGCGGCACAGCACAAGCCACGCAGCACTCACATTGATGATGACGTTCCTCGTTCCAGCTGCAAAACAAACAAACAATGTTCAAAATTCAAATCGAAATCGAAAAAGATATCGAAATGGAAATGCAAATAGAAACACAAATAAAAATAGAAATAGATCCTGGAGTGGCGTACGATTACATCAAGAATGTTTTGCATGTGATTTGTGCTTGTGGCGTGATTGAGCTATTGAAACTTGTTGGCAAACAAATGCCATAAATATAACGCCCGCGGGCTTTTTCCACTCTCTCCGGCTTTAGTCCGGTGCGCAAACATAAATAAAACTTTTCGTATTTATTTCGGAGCCAACTTCGGTATCGAAGCACCAAATGCATAAAAATGCACAATAAAAATGCAAAAATTATTTATAGCAAACTTTCTGCGAGCGGATCAGCAGCACAAAACCAGAAAAAAAAAATAAAAGGCCAACACCAAATTTAAATAGTTTCCACAGTGGGCCAAAAGTTGGCACAGCGAAAGTTCTTGCCAGCAAAAAAGAAATGTCCTTTGTGGGCGGAGAACTTTCGGAGTATTTTTTTTCGCTTTCTCTTGCCTGAATTTAGGTGGGGCGACATAAAGTTTGCGCAGGTGGGGCGGCTGGCAAAAAAAAAAAAAACACTAAATGCTGAAGGGAAATTGAAGCCATACGAATAAGGCACAGCTGGCAAGGGTATTGACCTGCAGACACTACCCCACAGCTGCAGAGCAACTCCTTGCTAGAGTTCTCCTTGCGCAAGTCAAATTAAAGTTTTCCGTCCAAACAAAACCAAACAACTCTAATAGTTTTTAATGCATAAGTCAGCTGCATATAAAACTGAATGCCAGCCAAACCAACTTAAGCCATGGCATTGATAATAATGTTTATGTGCGGTAAGTTGATGCGAACTGATGCACTTTTCAAACTGATAAAAACAGAACTTAGATTACTTGATAGACAGAACTTAAAATGTTTATGGCACATTTATGGAATTGACTTTCAGTGTTTTAATGGACAAAAGAGTGTAATAAAAATGTAATTCTATAGCGATTTTTTTTATATGCCACTTAAATCAAAATACCCTAGCATTGCTAATCTGACACTTACGTAGAGCATGAACAAGTCAATATACATACATACCCTACACAAATGTATATATATCATGGCAATATTTTATAACCTAAACTTAAAACTCTAAGAAAAAAATATACAAAATAAGAGTAATAAAAATAAATTAAATATATATTTAAATTATTTTTACCAAAAATGTATTTTGAGATATCTTTACTTAAACCACATTCTATTTATTTGAATGTATTATTGCCATTAAAATATCTTTTAACAATCAAACAAAACAAAAGTGTTAATTTTAGGCACAAGCAAAGAGAATCTAATTCGAATTGAATTAACTTCTAAAGTAATATTAAAAAAAAAAACAATTAAACCGGCATACCAAAGAGTCTTTTAAGCCTAGAGAGCAAACTGAAATAAATTCGTTTGTGAATTTAATTTAATTTAAGCTTAACGAATTTGACAATATGGAAAATACACAAAACCCAAAAAAACTTCAAATATTTGCTGATGAACTTAGAAAGAGAGAACAAACACAGATTGCAGCAACTATAACTGGAAAATCAATTGAAAATTTCTTGCGATAAATGCGCATAATTGAATTAACATTTATTGGGACTCGATGTCAAATGCCAGCAATCGAAGCATTTACAATTGACAAACAAAACAAAACACACATATTTCGTTCTAAACTAAACATGAAAAGCGCTTTGTCGTAGGAAAATGCAATTTTCATTCAGCTCATTAGTTCTATTGTGCTGGCTGCTCTAACTGTAAACTTATTGTGTACATGATTTGCAGATTTCGATGCTGGGAAAGTTGGCATTTTGATGCTTGTCTATTTTTCAAGATTTGCTATTTCAAATATTTTGTTATTTCTCATTTTTATGCTTTTTGTGTTGTTTTTTCTTTCATTCAGCGTTTTTTTCATTTGCACAAACTTCACATGGCAGCTGCTGCTATGCATTTTGTTGAACATACAAATAGACGGCAAAACATGTAGAAATGTGTGCGCAGGCAACTGGAAGAAGAAGAGGAAGAGGAAGAGGAAGAAGGGTGGGGCAGGCATGAATTCGTATGTTGATTTTCATGGTCTGCTGCTTGGGCACAAAATGAAAACATTCCACTCTAGCAAACTTTTGCGAGGATATCTTATCTGCCCCTCTCTCTCTCTCTCTCTCTCTCTCTCTTTTCTTTTTCTCTGGTAGCTGAAAAATCTTTAACATTTCGCTTTAACCAAAATTATGCAAAAAATTGACAACGTCGATAGGGGCAACAACAAGGACAATGGCAACGACAACTCGCAGCAAAAATTCTCATGAAGCGAAACGTGACACAAGCGCAACGCACGAATTATTAATACAATAGCAACAACAACAGGTCCCGTCTGACACGCAAAGGACCTAAATAAGCGCCTATTGGGTTAACAACAACAGCAACAACCCCATCGAGTGGCAAACAAAACAAAACAAGCGACTGCAAAATCGAAAACGTCCGACGCTTCGTTAAACATTGATGTCAGCGCCAGTGGCTGAAGGACCCAACATTTGATCTTTAATTAAATTGCCACACGATTCATTTCTTTGTTAGGCAATGCAAAAAAGGACACCCCGAAATGGAATGCATTAGGGCCCTCGCAAACAGCCAAATCGAGTTGAATAAATAGCACTCAAATGTAGTCAAGCAAAAATCAGAAACTTTTTGAAATGTCTGTCTTTAACTTAATTTAGATATTTTATTGTTACTTCAATTTATGAGAAACTTAAGTTATTTTTTGGTTGCTTTAATAGCATTCGAAGAGGCAAAATATTTATATAGAAATATTTAAACAAAATACAAAATTTTTAAAATAAATGCATATATTGAATATCTTGTAATTTAAGTAATTAACATATAAATAAGTTAGGAAATATAATTTATTAAAATGTCTATGATTTGTACTCATCTGTCTTTTCTATGACTACAGCTTTTCAGATACTTCAAAAAAGTTTTTCTTTAAGATCCAAATTCATATTAAATACATCACCCGTAGATCAGAGTTTGACGATTAAGTAAGAAAATTCAGCTGAAACACTCTTTTAGCACATATAAATATTTACCATTAATATAATTAAATATATTGTTTTTTTAATAAGCTTTACTTATATTTGCTATTTAGTAGCAATTTTAAAATTACACTTTTTTTAATTTGGATAAATCAGATTAGATATAAAACGTGTTTTTTTAAAAAAGGTATTATCAATCAGAACTTTTATATGAGAACTATACTATATTTATTCCAATAATACAAGAGCTCATATATATCCTACTAAACAACTGTTATGAAAGTTAATATATTGATAAAAATATATCTCTCACAAATATTTCATTAAACTCACAAAAGCCAAAGTATTGCATTATTTTTGCAGTCTTTTGTGTAAAATGAAGAGTATTTACTTCAGGGAATAAACTCGCAAACGAGCAGAACACAACATTTTTGGTAGCTTGTCAGTTGGCAAGTGGGCAACGCACACACAAACACACACACACACACACACTGGTAGCCAGACAAAATGGGCGCAAGGATAACTGCGTGCAACATTGCGTATGCGCGATTTTCTGCAACTGCGAATGCGAACGCAAATGCGAATGGGAAGTGTAAAAGGAGAACGTCGTCCCACAGCAGGGAAGTGGGACGGGGGCGTGGCATGCAAAAGAGTCGTACATTTATTGCAACATATAAAACATTATTTTGCATGGCCTCAAAAAGGAACGGCGCATAACCGACACATATAAAAAAAAAGGGCGACGAGCGCGTTGGAAAATTGCAGCAAGGAAATGCGACGTCGCGACGTTGTCGCTGCTGACTGCAGTTGGAGTTCTACAACAAAGTAGCAAGCGAATAAATAAAAATAATAATATAAAAATAGAGAATATACGTATCTTACGACATTAGCGCTGCATTTAAGGAAGCGCCAGTCGCCAAAGGACTCGCTCCGAGCCAAGGGAAACGTGCCCGTAAACTAAGACCAGACAATCAAAATGCATTCATGTGCGCTTACTTAACGTTATTTATAATCAAGCCCTGCCACGCCCACTGCCTGCTGGCTTTGCCGCTGCTCCTTTTCATTCATTCAGCAGCGAATTCCATTCAATACGAATTGTTGCCAGCCATCAGTCCCAACGAATTTCCTTTCGCTCGCATTCCTGGCCGCCGCCGCTGCACGAGTCCTGTCGCCGTGCAACGTGTTGGCCCAAAGCCGAACAGCAACAACAAGCAGTTTTTTTTGCCTAGCTATAATAATAAAAATAATAATAATAATAGGAACATGGCTGACAAGCTGCCTCCACAAAGCCTCGAGTAACGACATCTGCCCGACTTACAGCGATTTTCCATTTTAATAAGCATCATAAAATATATATATTGACGGAATAATACGAGCCAAAAGCTAGAGCCGCGATTTGGCTAAGATAAACGCCGCTCAGACAGGCTTATGACTTACTTAATTTGATAATTGAGTTATAAATATTAAGTTTAGATCAAAGAAACGTTTGATAAATTTATTATTTAATATAGGCATCTTATTTTTTTATAGCATAAGTATATCAAACTACATCAAAAAAATAAAATATTAAATACAATTATATTTCTTATGTTGCATATTATTATATATATATTTATGTTTTATACTATATACTTATAAATATTATAACATGAACACAATGTTGACTTACTCTTTACATTATTATGCAAAATTTAAATAAAGCTGTTCTTTTCTTTATCTATTTTTTATTAAGAAAGCTGAATTAATAATGCAATGCTTTTGTTTTGTCTGTAAGAAAGAAAGATAAATAAGTATATGCAAGACTTTTTTTCTTTAGGTTCCCTTCCTCATGCCTACGCGACTGAAAATGTTTTTGTGTTTTTGCTATCGTGTTTATTTTTCTATGCGATGCAAAATAAACAAGCGTTTGATAGACGTGAACTTTATCAAAATGTTATTCTTAGAACACTTGTCAAGTCGATTAAAAAACCGTCAATAATATCATGAAGCCCTAAGATGTAATTAATCTAAATATTTTATTTATCTCAGCCTTAAAATTAAGGATAAACTGCTAAAAGAATAATACCTTTTGCAAATGGAAAAGCGGCCATAAAAAATATGACTTTATTATGTGCACGATAAGTGAACTTCCCACTTCCCAAAACCTTTCACAAGCCGTAAATTCTAATTCCACTCGAGTTCCACTTTCAATACGAAAAGAAAATTAATTGAATGCAGAGCTCAATAAAAAGGCGCCTCGTGTTTTTCAAATTAAGGCGCAAATGTGGAAAGTTAAGTAAAAATACGCACCTGATGTTGTATGTGTATTTGTTTATATTTTTACATAATTTTGTTCTTTGGCTGCTTTTTTTTTTGTTATTTTGCGCTTATTTGATTTCCCTTTTTGTTTGCCCGTAAATAACTGAAGCTGAACACAAAACTGAGCAAATACTTACACAACGCCGACAAATATGTGTGCATATAGCACACTTTTTAGGACCGCACCAATACAAAGGACAAACAACAACAACAACAGCTGAGGAGATGAAGGCATGCGTGCGTAAGAATGAATTGAAACAATTTTACAACATTTTCATGTTTGGCGCTGTTGTTGTTTGATTTGCCTTCGCTTTGCTTTGTCCCCTTTATTTAATTTTTTTTTTTTTCTGTTTTTTTTCCGTGCATAATTTATGCACGACTTGAAAACCAATTGGCAAACAAAACTAAAAGGTTTAAGTGCCCCCTCTAAAAAATAAAATTTTAACATAAAATTCAAAAAGTTAACCAGCCGCAAATAATTTTTTTATCGTCAATTAAATAAAATATGTAAATATATATTAATGAAATTTAATTGTTCTGTTACAATTGCCGCATTAATTTTTTTGGTTTGTGATTGTGTCCAATAATTTAATTTACGTTTCCTGCATTATTTCACCTGTGATTAATGGATTGATTTCAATAATTTATATCATTTCGCATTTACTTATTAGTATATATTTTTTTTAGCCACCAAACAAATTGTTTACATGGCCCGCATTTGAATTATGCTATTTTTCCTATTGTTTGCTTATAAAAAAACCTTATTTGATCTTTGATTATGTGGTGGGAAAAATTTAATGAAACCTTATGAAATTTGCGTCGAAATAAATTATTTAAATTAATCGAATTTTTTGCGTAAGACTAAATGTATTAAAGTTAATAACTTTTTTTGTATAGAACTAAATAATCTAAATGGGATTTGTGTTTTTTTAAATTGATTATTCATCCCATTAATTTAATGAAAACATAATTGAGTATTATACTAAGTTTAATAGATTAATGAACGCTTTGATTGGAAATATGCTTGTTTTCGTGAAATGTATATAATATAATAATATATATTTTAGTTAAAAGCATTGGACAACAATAGAAAATAAATTCAGAAGCGAAAAAACTAAGCAATTTTTTTTAAAATTCGCTTCTCTTACAACGTTTGCCAAAATAATCTGATATTTATGTATTCCTTATTTTTATTATTAATATTAATTGAATAAAATAAATCATAACATGCAATTAGGTTGTATTGATTTTATAAGCTATTTAAATGTACATACTACATGTTTATAATAAATATAATGTTTTAAAAGCAAACTGAAAAATATCGAACATTTAGGCACAATCTTCAGCATTTGTAAATATTTAATAAGTTTAATGCACTTTGCGCATATTTTCTTTGAACTAAATTAATTATAGACAACTAAATTCAGTCGTCGAATTCTTGAGTTTCCTCAATTCCCGCAGGAGCTTTAATCCCAGGCGAGAGCAAAGTAAAATGTTATCCTCACCAAAGAAGCTTAAATAATTATTATTACAATAAACAAATGGCAGAAATACTTTGTAAATGTTAAGCGTAAACAGGCACAAGGCGGGTTCCTTTAAGGATATTGCCCCCAATAACGAATGTGTCACAAAATTCAAATTAAGCACAAAGCCAAAGCACAAGCGCTGGCCAGAGACTTGGCCACGGCTCGTAAGCACCTGCCGAAAGGTAACAGCCACTTTTCCAAAAGCCACAACAATAGCAGGAAAAGGGGGCGGGGGGCGTGGTTGTTGCAGGGACAAGCTCAAAGTTCAAAGCAAATTGTTGCGGAAGACAAAAATCAACATTATCATCGGCAGGACGCCGATGCTCAGCAGCCAGCTATGGGATACTCATTTTAACAAATGCAGACGCCAACAGAAAGGTTCACAGCACACCCAAACACACACATACGCACCATTAAAAGGCATTGTCTGTGTGCTGGATTTGGGGGGAATGTGTAGCTGGAAGCATGGGGCAGGGATCCAGAGAAATCGGGGGGCAGTCTTGACAACGCACAGCATTCGCATGTCGCCTGCTGCATATTAATGAAGTGGCTGCCACAGGCAGTGGGCAACGAGAGGGAGGCGTGGCAGCTTTGAGGCGAACTTCGCTAGAAGCACTCATCAATTTCTCAATATTGCGAATTTGGCTGCCCCAAAAAAAATAAAAAATCTGCATATGAACCGCAAGTTCACAAGCTGTGGCAGATAAATACATATAAATAATCACACAAACGCAAATATTTATATATACATATATATATACACATATGTATATATATATTAATATATAAATGTTTATTTTTTGGGGCAAGATTTATGTTTGCTTGTGCTTACCAAAATTATGCAAACCGTTTAACATGCCTCAACCGATTGCTCGCTTTTGCTGTAACACTTTTCTTTTTGTCGCTTTGGCCTGTTAATTCTTTTACGTTTCTCCACGTTTTTTGGTTTGTTTTGTTTCTTGATTTTTGGCCCACTTTTTTGCACTTTACTTGTAATTCACATGATTTTTCTGGCTTTGATTCACGTCACACACGTCAACAAAGTCGCGTAATTGTTGTCGCTTGTCGCCGCCTCGAGGGCAATGCCAGTCACTGCGTATACGTAACGTAATTTGCGCGTGTGCGTCTGTGTGTACGCTTGTATGCGTGTATGAGACGACGCTAGGCGAATGCAACACGTGTGGTTGTTGAAAAGCCGCGCGATTGCCACACAACTCATCCGGCCGACGCACGAATTGGAACTGAAACTGAAACTGGCGACAAATGTAAAACTGAACTCGCCGCACAGCCACTCACCCAACACACACACACTCACACACGAAGGAGCGGCGAAGGAACGAGCGAAAATACGAGCGCAACGAAGCGAACGTGAGAGAGAGAGAGGGACTTTTTTGTAGTGACTGCTGCATTAGATAAGACCAGTTCAAACGAAAGAGGAGGCAGATGACTTAAACACATGCTTGAAGCATATCTAAGAGAATAGACTAACTAGAGTTCAGTTATCTTTACACTCTTTAAGGCAACCTTAAAATGATTACTAAGCTAAGCTTAAAGTCGAAATCATCACAGTGACATATGCCAAGTGTAAGAAAGCGCGTGATATTAAGAGAGAGCAACATATTTACTGTTTTGACCCGCTGTTACTTTAAAATACTGGGAATTGACGAACAGCTGTTTTGCTATGTGGCTCGAGTCCTTTATATTGCGGGAGGTCAGAGCCATGTTTTCAAGTGCTTTGTTAATGTTGTTAGTGCTCACAATGGGCACAAAAGGCGCACACAATTTAATGGTCAATCTTTTGTGCGTAAGGACATTCGTTGCAAGATATCCTTATCAGCTTGTTGCGGTAAGTAAGGATAAATACATTTAATGGAGTTGTCATGTTTATGTACATAAATCAGTACAATGGGATAATGATAATCTAAAAATAAAAACAGATGATTTTGTAGTTATTATGTATGTCTCTCTCTCTCTCTCTCTATATATATATATATATATATTATGTTATATCTCAATACTATATATATTTTTCTATTAAATAAGTGAATTAAAAAGAACTTGTTTGTAATTCCATCTCATTTATAATAATATATTTTTACCTTAAACCTATATTTCAAATTAAATTTCGCTTCAAAACCCAATTAACAAATTCAAATTGAAGCGCAAAAAGCAGTGTATTTAAAGCAGTGCAAAGCAGTGCATTAGCGCATAAAAAGCTTTAGAACAGCTGATTAATGATTACGCTCTGCCCACACTAATTCGAAAGCTTAGTTTCTGCTCGCACCGCAAGCTTTTAGATACCAAATGCTTTTGGTATTTTACATTTAGGCACAAAGCGGCGAACGCGATTTGACAACACCGAACGACCTCCAAACAACCTTTTGACGTTCCCGCTTGCCCACATTCGACTCTGCCTTTTACTTATTTCGCTTTGGAATTTCACGTCGTCGCCGCTGCCGATAGCCGAAAATAAAAGCGCCGCCAACTCAACTCCAGTGCAGCAGCAGCAGCAGAGCCAGCCGGTAGCCAGCAGCGGAGAGCGGAGCAAATACAAAGCCAAGCCAAACACCCACACAGTTTCTGTTTCCAGATCGGTGAGTGTGTGCCTGTGTGTGCAAGTGTATGATAAAAAAAGAAAATAAATTCACATTTATTTAAAGGAAAATAGAAACGCAACTCGTAATTCGGTTATATCAGTGCATTGCTTTTTATTCTCGACCCAAGTTGGTTTCGTAATCGTTTTTTCGCATTTGCTGCTAATAAAAGTTACAGAAAGTTCTCGCTAGGTGCGCGCGTGTGTGTGTAGTGTGTGCAAGAGTGTGTGTGTGTGTGAGTGCTTTTTTTGAGGCAACTGGAAATTTTCTATTCTTTTTCGCTGGTTACAATTTGTATGTCATTCAGCGGGTATTTTTGTTTTGTACAGGCATTTTTTACGCATAGAGAATAACTTTAATAAAAGAGTTATTCTATTCACAAAATTCCAGCTGGAACTTTGAATAAACTTATATATTTGTTCCAGGCAGTTCATATTTCGCTGTAGATCGGATTTGTGCAGTATATAATTTGCTCCCCAAGGAACAAACGGTTAAAAATAGAGTATTGGTACAAAAAACAATCTATTAATAAGAGACAATATATAGACAGTTTATTTAACTCAATACCTTACATATCTATGTTTGTCTAGGGTATTTAATCTGCGGCAACCCGGAAGAGTTCTCAATTTTCATGCTACTTTTACGATTTCCTCTTTGACTTTGTGGTTTTCTTTTCGCTTAGCTTATCGCGGCCAACGTCGTTGACCTATGCAACTGAGCTGATAAGAGATAGACGTGCATGGAATCAGCTAGCAGCTACCGTCCAAAGCTGATTACCTTGCCAGCTTAACCGGTTGCAGCGGCACCCCCTTCTCCTCCTCGTTTACGTACCTACCCCCTGCTAAACTGCATTGGCAATTTTGAGTTCATTTGCTTGTTGGCAGCTTTTCAATTGCAGTTCTCTTTATAAATAGTTGTCTTACAACACATATATATTTACAAATGCACATACATAGATCAGTGTATATAGTATATACATGTTCTCGTTAAACTGTCTAAATCTATCTATCGACAATTTGTTCGCTTTCGTTTAGGTTTTTCAATTAAATGTCGTCATTGCTGCGCGTTTGTTGACTTCAGCAATTGACATTTCCCACCTAAAAACAACTGAGAAAACCTTTTTCTAGCGCATGATAACAATTGAATAAAAAAGAATGAAAAAAATAAAATAAAGAGGGAGGGAGAGGGAGCATATTTGCTGTCCCGC
The DNA here is from genome assembly GCA_004143845.1 of Drosophila lacertosa. Lineage (NCBI taxonomy): Eukaryota > Metazoa > Arthropoda > Insecta > Diptera > Drosophilidae > Drosophila > Drosophila lacertosa. The sequence goes on along the minus strand of SCDZ01000006.1, from coordinate 364,058 downwards.
TCGGGTGTGGCTGCCACTTAAGCAAATTTATCTAGCTACTATTTCACTTTTCAAGCTCTGCATAAGAGAGAGAGAGAGAGAGAGAGAGAGAGAGAGTACTCTAAGGGTAAAAAGAGCGAGCAAAATGAAGAGAATTAGCAGGAGAGTACAAAAAGTAGAAGATGAATGTTCAGTGCAAAAATAAGAAAAAACAAATATGCTTATACTATATGCGGTTGCCCTTGAAACGGTAAGCAAAGAAACGAGTTTGTGAATGAAACCCATCTTGTGGGCTTCATTTAGCAAAGAATTTCGCCGTGATTTCTTTTAGCTCTGTTCTTCCTTGCAAATGTTATTTGATAAATAAACCAAAAGGAACTTATAGTTTATAGGCTCTATTATCGTTTTTATTTAAAACATACTTAACAAGCTTTTATCAGCAATGAAAAAAAATAATAAACAAATATTATATATGTATAGAAAGATAACGTTTTTATTAAAAATTATAATTTAAAATTTTTCCCAATGCAAATTTAATGCTAATAAAAATGCTGGTTTTGCAGCATCTACAGATTTCACTAGAATTTTCGTTCCACTATTTACCGCATTGAATAATATAAATATTTGTCGCTAACCGCCTGAATGTCAGAATGAAGAATATAATAGTATATTTATGAATATGTGATATTTCTAAATAGAGCTTTTAGTATTGAAATCAATTCATTTAAAAACTTTAATGGGATGGACCTCATTAGAATATAAAGGAATGGGAAAGAAGTAGAAAAGATAATTGTATATTTCTATACACTTTCATTATTTTGTATCTACATCTCTGTTGCATAAAAGATTCTTGTTCTGTGTATCTTTTATAACAGCTGTTGGCACTCATTCACAATGCATAACGCCCTACAACGTAATCCGACTTTCTCCCGCTCTTTCACCTTCTCGGTTTCTCTTTCTCTCCCTACATTAAGCACCCTTTTTTTGACGTCAGCTCCTTGCTGCTTTAACTGCGACGTGCGTTGTTCTTTTGACCTATTGCCCACGCACGGAGGCCGGGCTTGTTTTGCCAGTTTCCGAATAGTTATTAATCTCTCCACACGCCGTCACAATAACATCCTGAACAATTCTCATTAGCTGATAACGGAGACTTTGGAATCGCTTATTGTCTGTGTAGACATCTTTATTGACAGGGGGCTCGTTTTTGTGTTTGTTTTCTATTCGAGCTGAAGGTTAAATTTTTAACTGCCTGACAACAGCAGCAACAAAGTTTCCATAATTTTATAAAATTTCATTTCGTTTCATTTCGTTTTTTATCAACTTGTTTTTTTAGCAGCTACTTTGCTTTTGCTTGATATTTAGACACATGTGTCTATTTTATTTTTATACACAACGTTGTTTTCGTTATTTTTTTTTTTTTTTTTTTGATAGCAGCGTTAAATCATGTTGTTATTGTTGTTGTTCTGTATTTTTGTTTTTGTCATGCGTCTCTTTTTTTCTTTGTGCTACTTCGCTGGTTTTTTCTATATATTTATTCATCACGTATTTTGGGCTACATTTCAGTCTTCGATCGATTGCCGGCTCGTCTAGGTGTGTGTTAATCGAGGGAATCAGCTTATTATATACATATATATATATACGTATAACCATAAAAGTTATTAATAATATTATAAACTGTGCAACTGATGTGTTTCTCGCGTATTTTTAAGTAACCAAACTGCATTTTATTGCGGTTTAGGGCTCTTATCAGCTTGTAGATTATTTTTACTATACTCCTTTATTTACCACCTTGTGCAAGTGTATATATTTGTGTGCACACATGTGTATACATATACCTTACTTCCTGGGCCAGGGCTAGTGCGTGCTTTTCAATGTCAAACAAGTCAAAAGAGAAATGTTGCGAAATGTTGCTTGTATCTGCAACTTTTTTCTCTACATATCACTTATCCGTCATCTGCTAGCTCTTTCCACCTCCCTACTTTTCGACTCCCTCTCTCTTTCTCTCGCACGCGCTGCACGACTTTACTCAACATTTTGCTGAACCGTTTCGTTAGCAACACGTCACTAATTCGCCGCAGCAACATGCTGCCTGACCTTGTTCAATGTCAACGCTTTGAAAGCATGCGCCGCACACGTCACGCAGCAGCCGCCACCGCCGCGGCGAAAGTGAAAGTGAACGTCACAAGTTGCGGTTGCTTATTCCAACCGTTTCCCCTCCCTCAGCACTTATATCCAACGACCTCTTACATTTGCCACCGTTTCGATTACATCAGTCGAGGTTGTAGTTAAACTCGCTGTCGCGTCTTGGCTCAGTTATTCGAAAATCACTGACGAGGTTGGTTGAGCTGCCTGAGCTGCTGGTGTTAATAAATAAAAATACAAAAACAATTAAAGTGTGAGACTAGTGACTAATGCTGAATAGTTAAAAAGTGTATTGCAAAAGCTAAGCAATTATTGCAACTTTACAACAGTAAAGAGATTTAGTTGTTCTTTAGACAACTTTTTGATGCGTTCTATTAATTAAAATCCATTAAATAAGTGAAATTAATAAAAGTTACATTTTCTATGCATAGTGAACTAAAAACTTTTTGATGGTTTCTTTTTTAATTTAAATTTACAAAATTTTCTCCAATGATAAAAATTTATAAAAAAAAGATGCAAAGCTGCATGGCAACATTTTAGCTCAACCGTGGCAACATTTCATGTATACCATATACATATTTTCTGCTCTTTTATGGTTGATTCAAATCCTTCAAGTTTAATTATAAATGTTAAAAAGTGTTGCATAAAAATATATATTGTATATATATACATATATTTAATCTATGTATATATTAAAGCTGAAGCTACACCAGAACTGCTTGGCAACATTGTAGTCAAGTTGAGCAACAAAATTGCTTAGCAATATTTTATGTGTATTATCAAGTAGTTGATAATACTACTAGTAGTAGTATGAATGAAAGACTATAAATAACTCATGCTTATAATACAAATATATGTTCCGCTACACATAAATACAGCAAGCTCATATGTATATTCACACAAAGTAGAGCTAAATAAAAGTTTTCTCCAATTGCCAGCAACATTTAACTGCCAGCTTGGCAGCATTGTATCTGCAGCTTGGCAACATTTTGTGTATACCAAACACATGTGTATGCGAAATGTGCTCTCTCTTCGAATTTGCTGGGGAAGCGACTCTCTTGGAAAACAGCTGTTCATTGACAAACTAGTCAAAGCCCTCAAGCCCCATTTGATTGATGGATTCCTAAATTACACATATTATTCGGCCCAGAGTCAGTTGCTTAGATTTTTGGTTGCATAGATATCTACAAAATTATTGTAATAAAATTTCGACTTGCAAATATAAAAATTCCAATAACCAAATTAATCAGTTACTCTACCGAAGCGCACTCTTTTTCACTAACCCTTAATCCACAAGCCCCGCGTAGTAAAAATGCATTTGGTTGTCCTTCGACTGCTGAAATCGATCAGCAGCAATAATTCAAAACATTACAGTAACTCACAAACACAATGCTGCCCTTTGCAGAACTATACGCCCATCTCCAAGATGACCACCTACTTCAACTACCCCAGCGAGGAGCTGCAGAAGGAGCTGAAATCCATCGCCCAGGCGATCGTCGCTCCCGGCAAAGGTATTCTCGCCGCCGATGAGTCCGTCTCGACAATGGGCAAGCGCCTAAAGGATATCGGCGTGGAGAACACCGAGGAGAACCGTCGCGCCTACCGTCAGCTTCTGTTCACCGCCGACGACAAGCTCGCCGAGAACATCTCGGGCGTGATCTTGTTCGACGAGACCGTCTACCAGAAAGCCGATGATGGCAGCACCTTCATCCAGTGCTTGAGGAAGAAGGGCATCATTCCAGGCATCAAGGTCGACACTGGTGTCGTACCCCTGATGGGCTCCGAGGATGAGTCGACCACCCAGGGTCTCGATGATTTGGCCAAGCGTTGCGCCAAGTACAAGCAGGAGGGCTGCGACTTCGCCAAGTGGCGTTGCGTTCTCAAGATTGGCAAGAACACGCCTTCCTACCAGTCCATCCTCGAGAACGCCAATGTGCTGGCCCGTTACGCCTCCATCTGCCAGTCGGAGCGCATTGTGCCCATTGTGGAGCCCGAGGTTCTTCCCGATGGTGAGCACGATCTGGTCCGTGCCCAGAAGGTCACCGAGACCGTGCTGGCCGCCGTCTACAAGGCACTGAGCGACCACCATGTCTACCTGGAGGGTACTCTGCTCAAGCCCAACATGGTCACCGCTGGCCAGAGCGCCAAGAAGAACACCCCCGAAGAGATCGCCCTGGCCACCGTCACGGCCCTGCGCCGCACTGTGCCCGCTGCTGTTCCCGGTAAGACTGAAAGAGATAGAGGGAAAGAATCCGTTTTGCCTTTTACAACTTACTAATCGAATTTTGCTGCAGGCGTCACCTTCCTGTCTGGCGGCCAGTCCGAGGAGGAGGCTAGCGTCAACTTGAGCGCCATCAACACTGTCCCACTGACCCGCCCCTGGGCTCTGACCTTCTCGTACGGTCGTGCCCTGCAGGCATCCGTGCTGCGCGCCTGGGGCGGCAAGAAGGAGAACGTTGCTGCCGGCCAGAACGAGCTGATCAAGCGCGCCAAGGTGAGCTCTATTTGATGTTTTGGGTTTAGTTTTAGTTGGGTGCGGCGTAATTTTAAATGGGACGGACCTTTCATCCAACTGAGCCTCGTATTAACCCTCATCCTAACCCCGCATCAACTAGGCCAATGGACTAGCTTCATACGGTTGCTACGAACCAGGTTCTGTCAAAGGCGCCGCTGGTGATGAAGGTCTCCATATCGAGAATCATGAATACTGAAAAGTACCCGCAAGAAATATCATTTGAGCAAGTTAAAAGAATGGGCTATTTATCCAATTACGTTTGCATATTTGCGGTTATTATTTCTTTATCCGAGTTATCCATATGATTGCTCTTGACATACCAGTTTCTCTATATATATAGAGATGTATTTCAATATCCGTTGGAGTTGTCGTACAAATTTAAGTATTTAGTGCTGTAAACATAATGTAATGTCCGCCGGACACTATCAAACCTTTTTAATAACATTTGATGACACATTATATATATAACATTATTAATTTGTTGAGAAATGTAAAAATGTAGTCAAAGCTCGAAAGTGAACTAAGCCATAAGATTTTTAAGGAGTCTACATTTTGGTTTATTACTTTAATTATTTATTACTCAGGCTATCCTCAATTCCAAGTTTTATTTCCTTTTTATCCCAACTAAAACCATTAAATATATGTGATTTGAACTAACATCTTATAAAACAATGTTTTTTAAACTTGCATTTATTCACATTTGGTTGCCGTACTTTTTGTTAATTATTGCATTTGATCATTAATCATAAACATATACGCAAAATAGAATACTAATAAATATATTTTAAAATTAATCAATTCATCAAATTCATCGCAAAATAATCCTAATAAATTTGTTTATGCATGCAAAAGCATTATAAAAACTTTAAATTAAAAACGACAGTTTGAATAATATATTTATATTAATTCAAACTTTTTCTCCCTTCAATAAAGTTACTACAAATTTTGATTTATGGCTACTTTGTTATCTAGTATCCTCAATACTTCATACCTATTTCTTATTTTGACACTTTATTTTTAATAAATAAAACAGTCCAAAACTTTCTTTATATATAAGATTGCCTAATTTTCAAATTCTTTTCCATTTAACCCACTTAACAATTGCATTTTACAATTAAACCAATACTTATGCATAACTTTTTTACAATCCTTTCATTAAATGACATTCACTCATTCAACACATTGCATTTCTTTTCGTTTTCATTTAATGTTCGTTTCCATTTGTTTTAAAGTTTGTTTTTAAATTGTTACGCATGCGTTTTTTCTTTAATTAATCCCTAAACCAATTCCCGCTTTCCCTTTTCTGTTACTTTTCACTGCACGCGCAGGCCAACGGATTGGCTTGCCAAGGCAAATACGTGGCCGGCTCGATACCCTCGTTCGCGGCCAATGCGAGTTTGTTCGTTGCCCAGCACAAGTACTAAACAAAGCAAGTCCAGCAAACGCAATCAACTCCTAACTCCCAATTGGCCTCACTGTGCTGTGCGAGCAAACCCGAACACAAACATTCCTCACAGCCTCAAAGCTGAATCGGAGCTATTTTTTACCTAACATACCTTAAATAGACCTAAAGCTTAGAATTCTAATAATAAAACATTTATTTAAAAAAACCAACTGCAAATTATGTTTTTCAAAATGAGTTTGTATATTTAAATATAATATTTCTTTTAGTCAAGTTAATTTACAATATGTTGAATAAATTATGTTGAACAAATATATTCAACAAAAATAAAGTTAATTTTTCAGTTATTTATTTTGTACTTTAAAATATATATTTTTTTTATTTATATTAAATTTTTTTCAATATTTTCTTTTAAATTTTGAGTCCTTGCTGATAAAACTAAATATTATGTTTATGTTATTTTAGGGAGGAACCGATTTTTTTAAATTTTAATTTAAATTAATATTGCGTTTAGTTTTTTTACTTATTTATAGTATTTTTAATTATTATTTGTTATGCCTAGGCATAAAAATCCTTCTCTCATAATTATTTTTTAGTTTCTTTTAATACAAATTATTTTGTTCTATTTTACTTTTATATTTTAGTTTTATTGCCATGTTTTGTTTAAATATTTTCTTAATTATTCTTCAATTTTAGTTTGATTTTAAATATGCGTTGCTGTTAACATAAATCTATTAAGCTTTACTTACGTATAAGCCATAAACTGTCAAAATTTAGTTTAATTTAATTTACGTAATTTTTTAGTTTATTTTTTGTTTTAACTTTAGCAATCAGCGCCTGTCAAACTGTACACAGCTAGGCATGCCTTGCATAACTGTTAATTATTTTAACCAGCAGCCTTACAAGAATTAATTGGCAAAGTTAACTCTCACACACACATAGGCACACCCGCACCGAATAACAGGAATTACGTGCCGGGTCAGCTTGTAAAAAGAAAAACCTTTGCGTAAGCGCAATTAACCGTAATCGAATAAACTTTTGGCTTAAAAGACTTGTAAATTCAATTTACGCACAAAAAAGTTTACAACGAGTGGGCAAAAAGGGGGGTGGGACGGAACGTGGCAGTTATGAAAAACTTTGAAAAATTGCCGCAGGTAAAGGTTGGGGCTCAAGTTTACAGTTGAGCGAACGTGGCCAAAAAAGCACAGCAAAAGTGCAAAATCATATTCTGTTGGGCCTGAAGTTGTTAATAGAAATATCTTCGGGGTAGTATTAAATAAATGGCAAATTAATTAACGTTTTTCCCACAACCTTTGTATTTTTCCCAGGCTAACGGCGAGGCCTCCTTGGGCAAGTACGTTTCGGGCAGCGCTGGCGCCGGTTCCGGCTCCCTGTTCGTTGCCAACCACGCCTACTAAGGCGGGCCGCAGCAGCAGCGCCAATCAGCAGATAACAAAAAAAATTATAAAAAAAACAACAAATTTGCTGGGAAATTTCATCATTTCGGCAATTTTTATTATTTATTTTGTAAGTTACAAGCAAGCAAAAAGCTAAAAAGCAAGCAACTAAAAAATTAAAAAAAAAATAAGAAGAAAGAAAGAAAACAGAAGAATGTTTAAAACAAAATGAAATATTATGTTTATCGAGACGCAAATTTAATCTTAGTTCTAAGCACAAAAAATGTTGAAGTTATGCAAAACAATTATGCATATATATATATATTTATTATCATTATGAATATTATGTAATATTTCAATGTTCGAAAACCACTTGCAACAACAAAACAAAGCATGTCGTAAATCGTAATCGCAAGAATAACCAACAAGATCAAACATCAAAGATTTTCAACATTGAAATCACATGAGTTTCTTATGTTTCTATCTATTCATTAATACTTTTTTGCAATGTTTGTATACAAAAAACAAAATATGCTATGAGAAAATGATTTTTCATAATTTAATATTATAACACTTTATATTTATGATTATGATTGTAATTATTAAGTGAACAAAATGACGCAAATAAACAAACACAATCGAAATAAAAAAACTAACAAAACCGAAACAAAATAACAACAACAAAGCAACAAATCTATGACAAATAACTGTTTTTGTTTTCGGCTGAAACACGCTGATATACATATACATACATACATAAAAAAAATAAGAAAACTTTGTTATTGTTAAAAAGCAGAAAATTATTAACACAAAATGAAAAACTAATAATGAGCTCTTAGCATGGTGACTTCACAACTGTAGTTGATGAAATGAACACCAATCTGTGCATAAGGGGCACTCAAATTTGCAGCTTATTATTGTTATAGCTACTATATTACTATATATACGTTATATAGCCAACGAGATTTAGTCTCTTGGTTCGTTTTGAATCACCATTAAAAACAAGAGAAACCAAAGCAAACAAACTAACCCCATATTTATCAATTTTACCCATTATATATATATATACTTTATTATTATGTGTTACTCATATTTCTATATTTACATTTACATATATATATATATATACATATTTCTGCATATCGTTGTTACTCGCTAACACAGTTTAGATGCAACATGAATAACCCTTAATTTATAAGCAAACTTTTTGATTTTAGAAAAAGAGCATAGCAAAAACGAAAAAAAAAATTAAAATGAAAGGTATCTCATTTTATTTATTTATTTCCTGAAATCCTGAAAGCGAAACGTACAATAACATGTTAGAACAACAACAATAACAACAACAACAACAGCATGTTTCACTTAATTTATATAGCTGAAATACATGATAATTCGACAACAACATGAATAATTTTAAATACATAAAATATAAAAACAACAAAAAAAAAAACAAATAAGGCAGTTGAACGAACATCATTCAAATAAAAACTTAACCTTATAAAAGAGCAAAAAAAAATACCAAAAATGTCTTTTTATTTTATTTAGTAACTGCCGAAGGGTAAATACAAAAATACTGTTACAAAGTTTGAAGTACTAGCTTACAGTTTGACAAGCAGTGCTCTGGGAGTGTGCTGACATGCGTTGGCAATGTTTAAATGAAGAAAAGCACATAGAGTATATAAATGTACCACTACGTTAAAGATGGAATATAAATTTACTTATATTGGAACTCGTGAAATCTTATTTAAAAAATATTTAAAATTTAATATAAATAATCTTAGAGATTAATCAAAATAGTGTTTTAGATATTGTGTTTAGTAAATAATACAATTTCTTAGTATTCTATGAATAACTTTTTCAATACCTTACTTAAATCAATTAATAATTAATAATGACTATTTCACATTTCAATATAAAATTGATTGATTCAATATTTTCAAATACTCCACATTATGTTCGATTCAAAACTAGTCTTAGAATCCCTTAAGGTCTTTGTTATAATAATTATATAATTATTAATGAGACAACCTTTATTAGACAATTTCTACCCTCTAGCATGCATAACAAATATTAAGTTTTTAAATTCCGCTAAAGACAGTTTCCACTTTATATACAGTTAATTTAGTTTAGTTAATAATCTAGATCCCTGTATTTATGCCGGGCATTTGGCTGCTTTTATAATGTTTAAATGCGCATCTCAGAAGCTGCTTAATAAATTTACTGAATATAGCCAATCGTTTAGGGCGCGTGATTTTGAATGCTCACGAGTGTGAGTATGAGTATTCGTCTATATTTAAGTTCAGGAATGCGATTACATAGAGAAACACACAAACACTTCATTTGCACAAGTGAACAATGGAAATATTAACGAAATGTGTTTGTTGATGTTTTGGAATTATAAGAAATATAGAAGGCAAATATTCAAGTAAAAATTGTGCACACAACTTAAATACTCGCTTTTAATTTGAAACGGGCATGTAACATATAAAGTTGCTAATAATTCCTTATATACATTTTAATTATCTTCTTTTTCTATTCTTTCATTCTTAAAGATTACATTTCAGACCCAAATTGAGCACAGCCAAATTATCATGTTACAATCAAATTCTCGGCATTCTCCACCTGAACTTGGCTAGTTAATTAGTTAGTGGGAGCCAGTTACCGTTATAATTTGACCAGCCAACTGACACCCACATTGATTATGTGGAAATCGATGCCTAGTTCGGCAGCTATTTATACTTTAATAAATTGAACCTTTTACTCAATTTCTCTGCGGGCTTGTTTCCTGTTGCCTGCTTCTGTTCGGTTTCTGTTGCCCCCTTTTATCAATTTTGAAAATTTCATTTTAATAAAATGTTTACGCGCTGTAGGCGTAACCAACTTCGACTCGTATCGATAATTATGCTGACTGTCGAGATAACTGGCTGAAAATACTTACTCGTTCACTTATTGCCTTGGCGTGTGCTGGGTTCAAGTCCGCGACACGAATTCAAAACACAAAACACAGACAGTGAATGCACTTAAAGAAAAACGAGAACAAAAGCCTAGACTTCTGTTTTGGGGCACATCTTGTTCGATTTTTAATTTACAATTTCCTTCATTGCAAATGCAAATGTAAACAGACAAAAGGCAACGTAATCTGTCCAATGATCCGCAATGCCGCGTCTGCAGCTGCAGCAAAAGAGTGCAAAGTTCCCTTAATCAGAATCAAATAAAATGCGCATTCAAACGAAGGTAGGGTCGGAGGAAGGGACGGACGGAGGGACGGAGGGACAGCCAGACAGACACGAGGGCAGACACGGCGACGACACTGAAAACCGCGTCAATGCCGTCGCCCATATTTGACCACACGACACGGTCAATTTAATTGTCTCTTTTTTTTTGAGCACACTTTCTCGACGGATACTTCAATTCGCAGACGCGTTATGTAACGCTTGTTTAATGGTATTTCCGTGTTTATGTCTATTCTTTATCTGTGTGCCAGAATGCGTGTTTATTGAGAAAGCAAGGCAAAGTTGCTCGAACTGAAGATATATACATATTGTGAAAAATTGTGTAACAATATCTTTATACCAATACAAATATTTTTAAAACAGAATGTGATTTTATTTTTGTTATAAATATATTCCTTTTGACCAACATTTCACAATCAACCAATATTTTCTAAATCAGAGTATTCGGACTTCGGCTTAAACAAAAATTGAAAAACTTGCATTTTTATTTTGGTTGTTTATTGTTGTTGCGGTTTGCCGCATTTGCCGTTATTTGGTGCCTCCTTGATGAACAACATTCAAGTAAATTTTTTGGTCGTTTATTGCATGTACAATAAATTATTGAAATGACTTTATGAGCCATTGTAATCCAGCTCAATTCGAGCAATTTGTCTTGCAAATTGATATACAACTCACGGCATTCAACCGGGTCATTGCATTCCGCTCAGTACCAAAATTTACTTCAGCACATAATCCGATTAAAATGCACATCAAAAGGTCACAGAATTAAAAAGAAGCCCTTTGAAAGCTTTTCAAAGTGGTGCTTACAAGGGAATATCATTTATATAAATCTCTTGTTATCAGTCTAATTTGACAGATGATTGAATAATATAACATGTGAAGCTTACAACAGTTTAGTTTAAATTGAAACAAGCATAGATTTCATTTAAATAAGGAACTTTATTTATAAATAAATGCCTGCTAGGAATGTTTAATTATCTCTCATTTCGCATTTAAAGCACACAAACTGAATTCTGTGCAACTAACTTTAACCGCAACCCTTTGACTTGGGCCCCTATTGACAATGGGCTATTCGCAACTTGGCACCTGTACGGTGTACGATGTACGGTGAATGGTGTACGGCAAATGTACAACTTACGGTTCACCAGCTGCAATCGCACAATGCCACAAAGCGGGCTATTTGAATGCCGCACATATGTATATGTGTATGTATATGTATATGTAGCATGTATATAATGTCAACATTTCCGTTACCAATGTTATCAGCAGTTCGGGGTCTGCAACTATGCGAACTGCCAACTAACCATTCAGTTGTAGCTCCTGCACAAAGATTGTCCACAAAGTGGAATTAATTGTATTTGCATAGCATGTAAACATCATCACGTTGCCGGCAGGATCTCTCTTTTAGCTGCTGCCATTGTCATTGCCATTTGGCATCGTTCTAAGCTGCAGCCATTTTCCACACGCCCCCGTTCGCTGTTTGTTGTTGGGCACGTCATTGTATCCTTTGGCTTCCTGTGGCGCGATTGCCATGCGGGCGTGTATTTTGAGCTGCCACGTTGCTGATTACGCGCCAGGCGCACACACACTCAGGAACACACATGAACACACACACACACACAGAGATACACACGTCAGCGAGCAGCATGTCAAGGCATCAAAGAGGAAGTGGAAGCAGAGTCGCTCCAGAATGTTGCGACATCAACGTGTTGAGGCGGAAATTGACACGCCGTAGCACACAGACACATTGAATATGCCTTTGCCACAGAACTCAATGTTGCAAGAAGTAAAAGTTAAGAAGGGGCTGGGGCTGGGACTGGGGCTAGGGAAAAAGACGTTCGTCCTGCAGTTGATTGAGTTTTGCATAATTTAGGCGCTGGCAATGCGCAGCGATTTGTGGCGCCAATTAAGTGTGTGTTGCACGCAAATCGATCGAAAATCATTTTATGTGACGCCATTAAATTACGTATACGCGCACATTACGTATACGCACTGAGCTGGGTTGCCACACCAGTGCAGCTTCAACTGTATAGCTAGCTGTTTCTAATTAGCAGCAAACGCCACTCGGGGGCCCAATATCAAAGCTGACTGCCTTTTACCGCCAACGCAGCAGAAATCGCCAACATTCGAACCGCATCTCGTGAACTGCCCCGTGCGTCGTCTCGTTTGACAGCTGAGGGCATTCGCCGCAGCGCTCGCATGCACTTAAACTGACCACACAAGTCCGCACAGTGGGTTAGAAATCGAGTTGGAAATTGTGAAAAATTTGAGCTTAGCGAAGCAAATTTTGTGACATGGAGGAATCAATGAACTTATCAGTGAATGAATTTGACCTTTAATATATATATTTTACAATACGTTAATCTATCAGATAGTTGGGTTAAATGTGGTGCATTGACCCTTAGAGTTGTCGGCTTAAATTGCATTTAAAAATTGAACGGATCGAAAGTGGTTTGGTTCATGCGAAGACGATTTAAGAAGACAAAGTTTCTATTGAAAGGATTTAGCTTAACCGATAACTGAACCGGTTCATAAGGGGTTCAGCCATATATATAGCTTCTAAAAAAATTAAGCTATAATAATCAAATTCAACTTCTAAACGATTATCTTTCTTTTATTTATTCTGGCCCTAAAATATATATCTTCAAAATTAGTTCAATGTTACTTAAAAACCAGTTCAATATTATATATAAAAAAAACCTGGTGCTAACTTTATATTAATATAACTGGCTAGTTTAATTTTGTAAATTTATATATTTGATAAATTACCATTTGTTAAATACACTTACCTCAGATATAAAACTATGCTAGCCTAAAGTCTTTAAACCCGTTTGCAGCATTGTCAAAACATGGAGTTATATATGATAAAACATATTTATTCCAACATTCAACATGTTCTTTGTTGTAAGCAGTTAACCCACAAAGGTTACTCTGAGTATAAACTATTTTAAAGTGCTTTAAACTTTTATCTGTGTATTATATAAAAAGAATATAAAATCAGACCTGAACCAACACAAATAAAACAGTCTCGTCGCTTACTTCAGTCCAAAATGCAAATGGTTCAACAACAACAAAAAAAAGGGGTCAAATTCTATTTCATTAAAGTTTGGTTAGAATAAATTCAAGTTGAATTTGCAGATTAAATTTGCAAGCTCAGTGATTCAACTGAAAACTGGCAATTTAATCCGATAGTGCCAGAGTCCAAAGTCCTGCCAATCGTTGAGTGCGTAGCCAAATAGCAAAAAGTACTTTATATGTGTGTGTGAGTGTGTGTGTAAGTGTGTGTGCGTGTGTGCCGATGCTTTTTGGGCCATAAGCATTGTTGGCAGCCAGTCAGCGACGCCAGCGCGGCCAATGTGAAGGCCGATCGATCCGTTTGCCATACGTTCGCCCCTTTGCCCCCGCCCGGCCCCCTTCGTCGGCACCGTCGCCCAATGCACTGGCAATTTATGTTCATTGAGTTGATGTTGATTTGCGCGCGGCGGCATGATTTTTTAATGGAATGTAATTTTATGACGGGGTGTGTAGCGGAGCATTTTCGGACTTTGCAGAGTGGCCAAATGGCCAAATGGCCATTTGGCGTGCTCCACTGAATGACTGAACGGCCAACTGGCGTGCACTCGATTGCATTTTAAGCGCTGCATTTTGCTGGCCGTGTGCCACATACCGAAAACCGGAAAGACAGCCTACCCAAAAACGAGGGAAAAAAATCGGAAAACCCAAACAAGCAAAATTTGCATCATTTGTCGGCGGCGCATGCTGCGTATGCGTAATATGATGAGCACATTTAAGCTTAAACTGTGACCAATTGGCCGACGAGCGCAACATGCAAAATGGTTATAAATGTCATTATGTGCGCTGATTTATAGTGTGTAAGCCGACTAATAATGTGTTCAGCATGGACAATTGAATAGACGGGGAGTTATAGAAAGTGTAAATCCTTATTTGAACCAGTTAGAAGAGTTCCTTAATTCCCATTATTCATTTACTTATTTCTTGTACTTATTTATAAACAAAAATCAATTTAAATTAAAGTAGGATAAATAAAAAACACTTTAATTTAAATTTAAAGAACATTTCGTATTACACACTATTGTCTTAGTCAAAGTACAACTTTCAAACTGTAGCTAAGCCAGCTTCCTACTAGCATTATTTTAATTTATAGCTGTTCAGCTTCATTGTTGCAAATTGTGTATATAATTTCTACCTTTGGAAAATCAACTCAAGCTCAATTGTGAAGTTTATTGCGTGCAAAAATTACATAAGCCGGCGCGAGTTCAATTGAATGGAAACCAAATGTTTAAAGTTCAACAAACATGCAACAGAATCAACTCAACGAATGACCGAGTCGAGAGATAAAAGTGAATTTGACAAATCCATTTATTTGATTTGCGCACATTTGCTGCCATAACTGACACGGCATAAAAGTCGCGCTTAGTTTGTGCGCATTAATAAAAAAAAATATCAGCCGGTGACAACGCTCGTGAGAGAGCAAATGTCGAGCTGAGCTGAGCTCGTTGTAAATATTATGCGATACTTGCAACGTTGAGCCGTAAATGGAGACGCAAAGGTCGCCGGCAGCAACAATGAATGAATGCAGTTGAATGAACGTCAGACCAAACGAAAGCAAAGCAGCATAAGAAAATGCCTACACATACATGTATAAATATACATATGTATACATTTGTTATTTGTGCAACTTTCACTGTTGCAGTTTGTAGAACATTTTCAGTGCCTTGACATTTAGCCTCTGCAATTAAAATGCCTTTACATTGCAATCTGCAAGCTTCAAGTTTGAGTTTTCAGTTTTGAGTGTACTCTGGCAAGAGAAGGGGCAGCTGAGGAGGTGAATGTTACCAGTTACTTAGCGTTCTGTGCACACGTAATTATATACACAAATATTTTCTAATGAGCAACGCAATGAATGCCATTTAATTGCACCTGCTGAGTGGGAAGAGCGAATTGTTTGGGTGGGAAGCACGCTGTAGAAATGTTATGCGGTTGCAATGGAGCTCATTTTCTTTGTTTTGCTCTTGCATTTTATAGCAAACATTTAATTAAACGAAACATGCAAAGCCTTTTAGTGCGGTGCGAACAGGTGCAAGTTACAAAATCATATTGTGTGTTAACTTCGGTGAAAGCCCTTTCTGAAAATCACTTAAGCACTTGTGGTGTTGACCAATTTGTTAGAACACACTTTGTGATTCAGTGGGAATTTGTGCATTTTCATTTATATAAACTATTCATTATTAACTTTTACTGTTACTTAGTTAGTTTTTTCTATCTAGGAAATTTGCTTTGTTTATTTTTTACAGCTCGTTTTCATTTAATAAAACTCGGATAAACAACATGTTTTTTTTGCCGTTCCACGTGTCAAAAATCTGTCACATTTTTATGGCAAAAAACAAGCAATTGACCCACATCGCGTATACGGAATATTGGCTTGTCAGGCGCACATATATTGCGCATACGCCTCGTATACTGTATCAGTCGCACAGCGTGTCGTTAAAACGGCACGCGAAGAGTGTCAGAGAGCAGAACTCAAAAACAAAAAACAACAACAACAAAGATTGGGATAAACAAACAAACAGGAGGCGAGCGGGCGCCGTAAACAATACGCGCCGGAATTGAGTCCAGCAAATGAGCGACGCCAAAAAGTGTGCTACGCATTTTGCCAGGATCAACAACTAAGCCACAGGCAAATCACCCACTGTGCACTGATTCGACAATAACAGAAGCGACAACAACAGCAGCAACTACAGCAAACAGCTTTGACAACAACAAGTACAGGCTTAATGGCCTTTGTCAGAACGGAAAGCCGACATCGTGACGTTGTCGCCATCGTCGTCGTCGCTTGCCATATGAAGCTGACAAAATATTTTCGCATAATTATCTAAGCTAAGCTGAGCTGAGGGGGCAAACGATGCTGACAAAAATGGCTCGCATACTTTGGCAATTAAAGTTTGGTGCCCGGGACAAAGGGATATGACGCCATTTAGATTTTCCATTAGAGATATACCCTATCTGCCCGAAAAGTGTCGAGCTAACCATTTTTCGGCCAAAAATGCATTTAGCACTGTCTCGCAACTGGCTGGCGGATTATGTTTTCGAGTATTGCTTCAAATGTGTCGTTCGCTCAGTTGATTTTTGAAATTAATTGAAATTGTTTGTCGTCGGGATAAGTCAGAAGCCGGATAAGGTAAGCCAAGCGCTGACGTCAATTAAATACGTCGTTCGACAAAAGACAAACCAAAAGCACTGCACAAAATTTCACTTTGCAGACGTTGGCTGCTTAAACGAGGGCTTAAGTTCCCTTTGATGATTTTTGGGCGTAATCCAAAACCTTGGCTTTGACATTGAAAGCGTCGGAAAGGCAGACAGACTGTGGTAAATGCGCTTTAAATGACTAACTAACCAAAGGTCGAGCTCTGAAATAGGATAATCAAGTGGGCAAAAAAAAATAACTGCAAGAAGTCAACATTTGTGATGTTAAATACACGCTAAAAAATATGTATGATGAATTTTCACAGCAAGCAAGTTAAGTATAAAATTTAATATACATAATAAATTTAAGTTTGTTAAACTTAAACTTTCCCATTGCATACATATATTTTCATTAAATTGGGTATTGCAACTGCTAAAAAATTACGAGATATGCATGTACATTTGATTCCCATATTGATTTTAAAGCAGCGTTTTTTACCCCGCAGTTTGCTGGAAAGCATATCCGATGACACGTCCTTGGCAACGAATTTTTAAATCTGCCAATAGGCAGTTTAGTCGTCAGGCTGGTTGCCATGGCCAAAAAGCCAATCGTCGTAGCTGCTGCTAAAAAAAAAAGAAGTATATTTGGCAAATGGAAAAACATTGATGAGAAAAAAATGTCTGAATAAAATCGTATGCGAGTCTTATTTAAATGCAGTGTATTAATTAAAGTTTAAATAATTCTCTTAATGTACAGAAAAAACGTAGCAGGCATACAGGAAATAAACTCTTTTAAAGTAAAACTCTGTTCAACAAATCTACAGAAATTATTTGTATGCATATGTGAACTTTGATGGTTTCCACTTAAAAGATTACCACTCAAGTATTTCCTTATAAATCTCCCTACCCTCCACCCAACCATTGCAACAATGTCAAAGTGTCTGTCCCATGCAAACATCATTCAGCGTTTTTCAATTGAAATAAATGCAGCGACATTTGCGTAGACATGAAAAGAACTAAGTGCACGAAAACACACACTCAAGCTGAATGCACTTTATACCCATACTTATATGTAGACCCAAGCCCAAACTCATGTTAGTTTGTTTTTGCATTCAAACTTGTTGCTAGTCGCTAGTTCGCCCCGTTGCCACGGTGCGTATGCTTAATACGCTGACAAAATCAGCAATGGGACACGTGAAAGCGCCGACTACAACAACAACAAAAAGCAATCGCATCATTTCCGTTACGTTTAATGCACTGGATAGTGCATACAAAAAAAATTCATTGCCATTGTCAATGGGTAGCTCGGGCCTGGCAACAGTTTTGCATGCATTGTGTGAATTGCAATTGCCCTCGCAATTAAATCGAAAGCATTGAACCTTTTCAATGACTGTCCGACTAACAGACTGACTGATTGACTGACTGACTGGTTGACTGACTGACATAGTTACATACAATTTTGATTGATATATGCGCTGATTTATTTACTTTTCTTTATATATATAATACATTTATACATTTGCATAAAGTGCGAAAATTGTGTGCGAATGTTGACGTCGTCGTCGTCGCGACTGCAAATCGATCGGAATCGGAATGGGAATTGGATTCAGAATGACGGCGCATAAAATTCATTAAATTCCAAGCCAAAGTCACTCAACGATTTCAAGAAAGTCGCAGCTCTGAGACGCGGGGGCATATTTCAACAGTCACAAAGATATCTCGTTTCTAGTCTAGCAGCTCAGCACATTTATTGTATTAGCTGGAATGCATTTCCATTTCAAAAGCAACTCAATGAATAGAAAAGTATTGTTGCTCACCGAGCATTGTTATTTTTGCTGCTGTTCTCTGTCACCTGCCAGACAATGTCCAAGCTTATGGAATGTAGCACAATTCACCTGCGGTGACTTTCAATGCCATTCTGGATGCGATTTTGCAGCAGCTTTTACTCAGCGGTTTTCCCCTGCTGCTCACTTTCGCCAGCTTGAACTCTCTTCAGCATTCTGCGTGCCTTTTGTACTTGGAAAAGCGGAAATTGTTTTAGCTGCAAATAAATTTTGTTATCAACAAAGTTTTTCACCAAAAAAAGGCAACATAAAGCAACTCGAGGCGTGTTCGTGGAAAGTAACAAAAAAAGTTTCTGTTAGCTCGGTAAATAAAAAAGTAGCCCTAATAGAATTTGCCTTAATATGGGGGCTGGTCAGGAAAAGTGAACGAAAAACGTTTTGTTGCAGTTAGAAAATTAGTATTTCCATTACCTTAACCATTAACTCTATTAGAAATAAATAAAATAAGTTTAATAAGTCTTTATTTATTTAAATGGCCTTGCTGCAGATTTGTCATAAAAACAATAAATTTCTTTGTGTTGAATATAAATCTTAATTGCTATTGTTACAATTTTAGTTGTTTGCTTATAAGTGAACTTTTTTTATATTTTTATTATATATTTGTTTTTAATTTTCTCATATCATGTATTTATACTCACAATTCATTACAGCATTCAACTTTTTCTTTGCGACTCGGCACGTTCAATCTCAAAGTGCATTAACACGGTAAAAACTACATATAACAAGTGCATTAAATCAAAGCTGTGCCACTTTTATACCCTACACCAAATAAAGGCATTTATTTGGTTTAAAACGTGTTGCACGTAAAACCTATAAAAAGTATTTCCGATTCTGCTTTAAATATATCGATTCAAGTCCAAACTTTAAACTTTTGCCTTGAGCAAAAATTGTTGGTATTAGTATTGATTAGTGAACACTTGACTAGGGTAACTTCCAGTCGAGCATTTACTTTCATACACAGTTTAAATGTTTTTTGCTTTGTTCTTGATTCTAACTTTCAATCTATTGTTCTACTTTCAACTTTCAC
This sequence comes from Drosophila lacertosa, assembly GCA_004143845.1. Taxonomy (NCBI): domain Eukaryota; kingdom Metazoa; phylum Arthropoda; class Insecta; order Diptera; family Drosophilidae; genus Drosophila; species Drosophila lacertosa. The sequence goes on along the minus strand of SCDZ01000006.1, from coordinate 344,315 downwards.
TTGCGAAACTGCCTCTCGATTTCTGGCCTAACTTTCTCGCATAGTTAATCAGCTTGACGGCAAATACCCTGACTGTGCTGTTCTTCTCTTTTTTTCCAACTTTTCTGCACTCACATTATGCAATTTGATTTACTTTGAGCGTGTCTGAAATAATTTCCTATGACGTGACAATTTTGCATATTCATTCCGAATAGTCAGAACTCTGAGAGCTTGAATTGAATTGAAATATTTTAGACATGCAGCACACTGCATGGGGCTATTTATAGAACTTATTGCCGGCACATGTGTCAGAGATCCCGGGCTGTGCACTCAATCACAATTAACTGCTGCCAAGGACATGACGAGCTGTCAAGGACGAACCAATGAGAGTGCGCGGAAATTGGTTTGCAGCAATTACTTTTCGACAAAAAGCATTTCCAATTTGATTGACCATATAACTAGCGGCTTATCCAAAAGGTCAAAGTTAAATATCACTTCCTCTCCCTCCCTCTCTCTCTCTTTCACTGTTTGTGTTGCTATCTCTGTCATTGGCTAATTGAATTGTTGAAATTGACTTTGAGCCCATTTGAGCGGCCCGCTGACTCAGCGCGCTTCACAACTTGTCAAACTGTCAACAACCGCAGAAGCAGCAGCAACAAAAAAAACCGATATTTTGTAAATATTGATGAATTGGCTGAGAAACATGAACACCGCATGCATTTAATTAACCGCACAACAACAAAAAAACTCTTCACCTGCATTTTGCATAACTTCTTCTGAGTGCGTCATGCCAGGTCGACTCGTACAGGTTGAACTATTTTTAGCACGCTTGCCGCTTATGCAATGGCTACCAAATGCAGGCGTCTCTGACTTAATGCCGTAATTTTCCATTTGGGAATTTCTGTTGCGTTGCGTTTTTTGTATATTTTTTTTTTATGATTTAAGCCATGGGCCCACTTTGTCTGGCGTTGCCCGCGCCCACAACAATAAACTGTGGCTTTTAACCAGTCGACCCGCCAAATTTGGCCAGTTGCTTCTCCGGCAGCTGCCGAGAGTCTCGTCTTTTCTGTTCAGCGTCCCTTGCCTCGACTTGGGTTTCAGCTCAAATGCGTATTGTGTTGGCCAAGAGCATGAGGAAGAGAAAGAGGAAGAGCAAGTGCATGACATCAGAATCACAGCTCAAATGTTGTGGGTAACACAGCAAATGGGCTCAGTTTCAGCTGCTGTGTGTGTGTGTGTGCGTATGTGTGGGTGTGGGTGTATGGGTGCCATAAAGAAGAAAGCTGTTATCATATAATTTACAGGCACCCTTCAACTGAGAGTCTGTAAGTTAAGTGTTCTTTCAAAAACAAATATATAAGACTTGCAAATGTATCTTGAAAACTGTTACTAAACTTAATCATGAACCTTAAATAAAATTAAAACTTAAGTTTGGTTGCTAAGTTGCTTCACATTTATATTAAGCTAAAAAAAAAACAAAGTTTGCTAACAAAAAAGTTCTTTCAATTTCTTTATAAATGTTTTAAGATAAAATTTCAACCACATATATTGATTAGTAGTTAGTTAGTTTTTATTAGTCATTTATAATTTAATCAGACAGTTATAAAAAGTTTTACTTGTGATTGTGGGTTTAAAGCTAGCTTAAAATATATAAAGCCATTGCTTAAGAATATTTTTATTTACATAAATTCTATAAAGCAATTACATTTAATTATAAATGGGTATTTTTTTTAAAAAAATTTTTATTAAAACCAATAAAAAATACCTGTGATAAATATTCCATAATTAATCCGCTGTATGAGCGTATTGAAAATTCGACCAAATATTTTGTGCGCAAAGTTCGCTGACACATTTTGGGCTGCTGTTGCTTTTGACTGTGATTTTTATATTCAGCACGCCGCCAGTTTGGCTAATAACCGAAATAAAAACTAAGCCAAAATTTGTCAAACAAATTGAACAAAAAAGCCACGAGCTAACAAATCGACCGAACGAACAGACGGTTGAAATAACAAAACTAAGCAAAACTAACAAAGCAAGCAAACAAACAAACCTACAAATAGACAAACAAACAAACAAATAAAACGATAGAAGAGTGAAATGAAATCAATAAAGTTCTTGCTTGGGCGCTTGAGGGCATTCGGAAAAGTCAAGAGCACTACAAATGCCATAAATGCCATAAATAAGTGGGAAAGCCCCTCAAACAGAACGCCTCTATTTATGATGCCATAAAAATGGCAAGCTTGTTAAATGCACTCCACAGATTCATATTTGTTTTTTAATACACACAATTTTTTGCTCTCTTTTCACGGGCAAATTTTTTCTGAATGAGCTGTATTAATCGTTGCTCATTATGCCTCTTACATGACACTGTTGAGCAAATTTAAATCAATAACAAACCGCAAGTGCAGCTCAAAACAATTGACGACACTTGAATGGATGAATTGTAAAGCTAAAAAAAGTAAATAATTCAAATTCAACTGACTGACTGATTGATTGACACATGCGGGCGCTAAACCGTTAAAAAAAAAGACAGTAAGCGGTCAGCAGTCAGCAGTCAACATCATCATCAGCAGTAGCTACATAAAGTGACATACATCAATTAGCGACCGGGTTCATCTTCTTGTCGTCATCGCCAGCAAACGTTGCCCTGGGCGGGGGGCTTTATAAACGCACAGTCATGCGGTCTGCTGGCCGGCTGTTATTTTGTTTTTGGCAAGCCCATTCATTAGCTTTGTATTTACAGCTTGCCGTTGGCAGTTGGCAGTTTAGCTGGCCATGCAGCACTGCACCACATTGCGTATACGCGATAAATAAGCCCGGCTAAAAGTAGTGTCACTGTCAGATAACAATATTTAGAGGCCAAACCCCCAACACTCTCTGTGTGTGGCGCTCTTTGTCTGCCAGCTGATGAAAAATAATCGCATTTGGCCTAAATGATGAAATTTACATCGAGTTCTTACATCGTAAACAACATTGTCAATGAAAACATAACACTATATACAAAATTTGCTAAATATAAAGCAAATAAACACTTTGTTAAGTATTTATTAAGCAAACAGAATTTGTTTTTCTTTATTACACAATAACTTAATATATCCATATAAGGTCTAAGTTTTCCACTTCAACTTTAAACTAAGTTTTCTTTTTTTTTTGAACACAAAAGTTTTTGGCAATAGTTTTTAGTTAAGTCCATAAATCATGACCTTATTAAAACCAGTTCACAAATATATATTTAAAATATCTATAACTAATTTATTATTATTTCCGCATGCAAATAAAATAAGAAATGAATTTAAAAAAGAATATTTCCGCACAGCCAAAATGTATTTAAAATATAACAAAAGTTAAAAGCTTTGAGCAACTATTAAGCAAATCTGGTTGCAAGCTATTTTTAGAAACCGTAAAAGTAACTTTAGAACTACTTATTTAGCGGTTACAAATGTGAACCATTTAAAAGGCATTTAGTAAGTCATGCGAAATGCAATTAAGACAAATAACAAAAGTTCCAACTGTGTGCAAGCAAAGTATATACAAATTTCTTTACATAATACTACCGAGCAGCTTATCGAATTAATATACTATGATTTAACAAATAAAGCTGTTATTTATAATTTTTTTATTTTCATTCTGTAAACAAAAATAAACATTAAGCCTGAGTAAATATTGTAATATATAATCAAATTTATATTTTCATCACCTGCATTTTGTAGCTATTAACTGAATCTAGGTATTTTAATCTCAATTAATTTAATCAAACCATTTTATCGAATGCGCGTGCATCACATTTGTCTGATAAATACCTTAATTCGACCACTGTGCGGTGGACAATTACACGATTATAGCTGATCTTGCCATTGACAATGAGTCTGTGAATGAGTCTCATGCTGCGATTGTGCTGATTTGGTTTTTTATTCATTTCATTCTAAATCCCACAATTGAATCATTTGAAAGAAGATTCTATTTTTTTTATTCTTTCGTTATTTCATTAGTATTTAACAGACGCTTGCTATGTTTTTTATATACGTGCTCTAAATGTGTTTTGTTTCATTCTCACAACTTTTTGTTTGGTTTTTTTTTCAGATACCCTGTAACAGCCTAATGGTTAAGGGAAGGTATGAACTAAATAGTACGACAGAATATAAAATTATAATATTGTCATATAACGTATACGTAAATTTTTATCAATGCGTTGGAACTTATTTATATTAAGATATTTTGAGTAGCAGAGTAAATTAAATATAAAAGTCACTTTTCTTTAGCAGAGAACTTTTCTACTGTCCTAAATGATTGAATCGGAATGTAGCTTTTAACTATTGTCTGTATTAACTCGTCTCTCCAGAGAAATCTTCTGGCTTTTGCCTGCAGGGTATTTGCTCGTCTCGTTCACTCCCTAAGAGCATGATTATTCGTTTTGTTAATGGTCTGCCTGTGCACCTCCAATGACATAAGCTGCGGGCAGCTGACTTTTCTCTCTCTGGAACTGGCCAGCATTGTATTACACTCTGGGTGCTTAATTAGATTTGATTTCGGTGCGGGAAAGTATTCATTTTTTTTGTTGTATTTTTAGTGTTTTTTGTTGAGTTTTTGGCAACAACACAGTTTTATGGTTCTGTGAGGCGTGTCGCCAAATGGAAAATTTCACAAAACAAAGCCAGAGGCTGGCGGCAATTAAAGCGAAGCTGAGCTGAATCAAACATTAGGCAGGCAGCCGAGTCAGGCAGACTCATCATTAGCAATTAATCGAAACAGAGTCCAAAAACAAAAATACTTCTTGCCAGACCTCTAAGTAGAACCTTTGTTTCGACCAGTTTTACAGCTGCTGCAAATCTCGTGGCTCGCCGCCAGTTAGTCTGGTTAAAACTACAACTTTAACTAGTTTCAGGACTTGGGTTAAGTGGACGCTATATCATTTTTTTTTTGTTTGCCCATTTTTATTTATTTTTAGCCGCAGACTCGCACGAAATCCAATGAATCTAATTATATTTATCGCATATATTTAATTCTTTTTGTGTTTTTTTTTTGTTTCTCTTTCGATTCCATAAATATTTATGCGTTTGTTCGATTTATTTTATGCACACACATGTGCGTCTGCGAGGGCTGCGTGAAGCATTTCAGTGGCCGCGTCATAGGCCTCAATTGGAAATGGAATTCTGGCCTAATTGTTTACCTGGTAGCTGGAAATGACTTTTCCTTTTTTTTGCGAACAGTTGTGCATTTTGTTTAATTTAATTTTAATTGATCGCTGAATAGAATTTGTACTTTGTACCCAGCATAAATTGTGTGCTTTAACTTGTAATTAAAAAAAAAATGTTACGAAAAGTTTTAAAATAAATATTCAATCTTTGAACTAGGCAAACTTAAGCGCTCACAAAAAAATGTTTAAACTGGTTTTCGAAGCGTCGCAACTTCGAGATCAAACAAATCAATTTTAAAGGTCATCATTTCGTAACCAAAATACAAAAAACGAACCCAGACCAAGAAAAAAAAAATACAGCTCAATGAGGTGTTAATAGCTTTGTATATTCAATATGAAATTATTCTGTAAAATTTTTATATGTTTTGAAAAAAGTTTATTTTTAGCACTGAAGGGTTTTTCACAACTTAAACAAAGCATATTTTCATTATAATTGCTAATAAAGTTAGTGGGGAAATCCCCTTTTGCTTTAAATGAAAAACAATATTTTTAGAATAATCATAAATATGTCTTAAAATAAATTTTAACAATTGCCTTGTTAATTGGTACCAAATATAACTTTATTTTTGGATGCGTCTACATTTTTTATTTTAAGAGTTCTTTTTATTAGCTCATCTTTACGTTTCAGCCCTGATTTTGATTTGATATATTTGTGAAACATTCGAAAAGTTGCATATATGACCAGATGGACCTGTTCGTAAACATGTTTCGGCTTTTTTGCGGTTTCATCTTGAAAATTCACAAAAACAAATGTGTGGTAGTTTTATCCGTCTCTTTGGCTTTTTTTTGTGAAAATTACCATGTTAAATCATTTAACATGGCACATAACAGACGCCACAGTTAATTTATGCAAAAGCTTTTTTAATTGCCAAAAAAAAAGCCGCAAAGCATAACAAGAAAATACAAACTTGACCATCGATATGAAATGTAAATTTAATTAGCTTCAATACCTGAAACAGATAAAAAAAACCAACAACATTATTTTGCGGTCCGTTGGGCTAAGTAACGCATTAATTGGTTGCGGGCGCGTTTTCATAAATAAACCAAAGCAAAACTGTACAAAACTAGCGCACGTAGAAGTTCACAAAATACAAAATACACACATTTAATATGACACGCCCATTGATTGCGTTATTTATATTGTATACGCCCCGTTGCCCGTTGTCTGCCCGCTTTTAGTTATAACGCATAGAATAATTTTGGGCATTTATTGTGCGTCCCAGACCGAGGTCCCCAGCGGAGCCCAGCTCGGTCCGAGCACACGTGCCTCATTTGGCATGCCAATCAGCTGTCGCGCTTATTGACTAAAGCCCCAGCTCCAGACTCAGCTTCAGCTTAGCTGGCAAAAGGGCTGCTGGGGCGGAAAGGGGAAAAGGGGGGGGGCGGTGTCAAGCGGAAGCATTGCCCCATTCGTTTGGCATTCTGCGCAACGTTCGCGTGCCGCATCTCGCTACTCTATTGTTCGGACTGATATTGATGCCAGCCACATGAATTTTTTGGCATGGAAATGCATGAGGCTGGCACCACTTTTGCATTTGTAATGCGACTTTCACAAGCCGCCAACGCTAAATGCCGCTGGCTGCCGCACTCCACACTGACAAGCGCGGAAGTTGCGCGTGCCCCTGCGTCATGACACATCAAAAAAGAAAAAACCCAAAACTCCTCTCAACAACTTCGAGAGCTGTGCTGTAACGAGTTGTAACGCATGCGGGAAATGCAAAAATTGAAATTAGAGCCAACAATTGGTTCGGATTTCAAGTACCTTTTAATAAATTCATTTAAGAGATATCGCAAAAAAGCAAGCAGAAAATGTTGGTTTATTTACATAAAGAGATGTGCATATATAATAAAAAAACAGAAATATAATAACTTATACATATAAAAACTTGACAAATGAAATAAATGAACATAAAAAAGGTTGAAAAAATGTGAATAAAAATTTCCAAATTTTCACAAATAAGTATATATGATAATACAAGACTTATAATCATTTCAGTGTATTTTTTATAATAAATGTATTTTGTCACATTTTTCCAAAGAAAAATATAAACTATTCACAAAAATGTTTCCCACATAAGTTTGTCAAAAATGTGCACATAACTCAATTTAAAACTGTCAAAAAGAGAATTTAATAAACCAAAGAATTTCCAATTTCAAATCAAACAAAAAAAGCAGCGAGCTATATACATAGACAATTTTTTTAAATATATAATTTGTATTTTTGTTTCAAAATTAAAATTTTCTGATTAAGAGCTTTTAAATAAAATATGCATGTAATTAATATGATTTATTAAAGTGCCAAAGTGCGCTTCTTTTTAAATAATGCACATTTCAGATTTGTAATCAATGCCTTAACCAGAACACAGCCAATTATGTAATATAATTGAATAAAATACTTACATATTTTCTTTTTAACATAATTTGCATAAATGTGTCATTTTTATATACTGATAAAAATAATGAAAATTGTCTATCAGAATATATCTCATTATATTGCCAGGGACAGTAAAATTATATATGCATATTATTTATATAATAAATGTCAAAATAAGCTGTCCAAAAGTTATTCATATGATATATAAGCCAGAATGAATATGCAAAATACTTAAACGGATGACTTTATACGCGTGATGCCCTTTACCCAGTTTTCAGCTAGAGAATTTTTAATGTGTGACTAAAGCAAATGAAGCTAGTTATATATAAGTTATATATAAATATATATATATATACAAACAACAGACGGCGTGGACAATTAAATAACTCTCTCGGGCCAGAGTCCAGTGTGGTCAAGAGACCGCATGTCGCCGGGCAACAGACCCGGAGCTACAAAGCTCTAAATGAAAATGCCAGTCATCAGCTGGGTTATGTGTTGCGTCTGTCTTAGCCAAGACGAGCACTTTGGTCAGGTGCAAAGTTCAGCTCGATGGTGACTTCATGGGGAGTGCCAACAACTTGGCGCAGACGTCACTTGAGCGTCGAGTGCCGAGTGCTTTCAATGGGCCAAAACAAATTGCATTTCCAGGTGCACTGAACTTTGCCATTTTATGTGGCGACAACATCTTCGTATCTTGCCAACACAAACGGATGTTTTGGGACCGTAAGCTGGCAGAAATTGATGTTTCGGCTCGCAGTTAAATGCGATTTTCAATGCGCAACCCACACGACAATTCTGGCCAGCAAAAGTCGCTCAACTCTTTTGCGTGCCAGGTCAACAGCAAAAGTCTGAGCTCGAGCCCGAGTCCGATTGACCCTCTTGCAGTGCATTGTCGCCGGATGTGTTTGCTCTCTCTCTCTCTCTCTCTTTCTCTCTGTGTCTGCCCGTTTATTTGTTTTATTTTCCATTTCTCTCTCGTTTTGTGTGTTTTTTGCCAATTGCTTAAACTTTTTCCTGAAAACAAACAAAAGGCCAGGCCAGCAACAAAAATTAACACGGGGGCAAAAAACGAGCAAACTGCTTCTGCTGAGCGATTTACAAGCGTTCCAAATTTATTTACCAACCACACACACACACACACACACACCCACACACGCACAGTCAATTTGTGTCTCCCAGTGCGACCAATCGATTTGTCACTTTAATAGCACGATTTTATCATGCGACTTAAGCCGAAACTGAAACTAATTTGGCACAGCCCCAAAAGTGTCACCCACATTGAATGTCTCTCACTTTTAATCCCCATGCAAAGATGCCAACTAAACGATAAACGTTCAAAGAGAAAAAAGTTTTAATGAATATATAAAATAATCATAATTTGAGATTTGTCTTAAAGTGCGCACAACTTTAGTGTAAACAACATTTAAATGCTTGTTCTCAGCATGACTATTCATTAATTTCTTTAATTCACAAGCATTTTTGCAGTTCATTTGTTCTTTTTTTCGTTTTGCTTTGTTTCTAATGCTAATTATGCAGACTAACAGTGTAACAAAAGTGTTTAAAACGAAGTTCAAGTTAATGAAAATCTAAAAAGGTTATTTCATATAATTAAAAACATTTTAGCTTAAAAGCCATTGAAATATGTATCTATATAACTTAATTTTAGTAACTTATTTAATTCGTTTAGCGTATCAAGCTATCAAAATATTAATATGAACATGTATTATAGGAACTTATTTAAATGGGGAAGCATAGAAGAATGAAGATAAAGTTTAAAATTAGTATGGAAATATAAAAAATATATATATGAAGTGCTTTTAAAGACTATAACTTTTATTAATAGGAATCTCTTAATCTGTATATAAACTATATTCGATATATTTTAAATCAACATTTTAGGAATTGTATTCCTTATAAACACTTCTTATATAAAATTTATTAAATGCCCTTATATCATCGTTTTCTGGTTCTATTAAAAGCAATGGCATAATTGCTTAAATAATAATCTGACAGATTTCCCTGCCAGTTAAATGATTGGATACATTGCAGATTTTCAGCGGTCAAATATTGACAGCCCGATGAAAAATGAAAAAAGAAAGGAATGTGGGTTAAATATTATATGGATTCCACTGTGCGGTTTTTTTGAGTGGCCAAGGGGTTATTCCAGCAGCGCATACCCTGCGGTGCACAGTCATTTTTCTACACAATATTTTGGCTGTGTGTTTTTCTTTTGAATTGTTAGCCAGCGTAAACAAGGCGCAGTCCACAAAGCGCCATTCGGAAATAAGCGGAAAAAATTGTGTTATTTGTTTTATGCGCAACATAAATAAAAAATGGGGGAAGACGAAAAAAACTATTTAAAAATGTGTGTGTGGAAAACATTGCGAGCAACTATGCTGGACACATAAGACATAAAACGTTTTTTTTTTTTTGTTAATGCTTTGAATACATAATTGCCAGTTAATTGAGCTGCTTGGAAGCGAAAAAACACCACACAAATTTATTAAATACCCAAAGTAAATCAGTTCTTAGAAGAAAAACTTTGTTGACTAATGGAAATAAAAGACTTGACAGCGTCGGAAATATCTTTCGGCACAGTTTTCCTGGGCACTTTGGCAGCTGTCAGAATGATTTTCTCGCATGTAGTATAAAGCGCAAATTAAGAGTGCGGCACGTGCCGTGCGCTTGACCACAAAATGTTGCATGCGATGCAGCTGCTGTAAATTCAATTGCAGCCACATGACAATGCAATAAAAATTGAAACTGTGCTGTTGGTTTTGTTTTTCTTTTTTTTTTGAGGGCAACCGCACGCAAGGCCCCCCAAACCAAATGGCAAACAGCTGTAAAGTTGCCCTGGGGCGACCTTGACTTTGCCACAGCCAATGGGCCAACTTGTCGACTCGACTCGTAGCTTAGCCGATTGCTTCATTCCATTTTATAACTGCAGCATGTGCGTCGTTTTGTTTGTTGACTGCTTTGGCAATCGTGTCGGTTGGCCGGCTGCTTTGTTGCTGGGCTGTTGGGCTGTTGGACTGTTGGGCTGGGCTGCAGTTTGTCGTCCGACCCGGTCGAAGTGAGAAAATGGTTAAGCCGCAGCCGCTTGCATATCGATTGGCATGACGCCATTCGAATTTCAATCGTGCCACGAGCCATCCAAACAGGTGAACAAATTGAACTCCCTCCCACCCAATTTAACCGCCTTTGGTTGGTTCCAATTTCAGTCATTCTCCCCTCACACCCTGCGGCCATTCATATTTTTAAAACAATATCCTTGCCAGCGCGTCCCCACCTCGTGAAGCGCTCTTGCATAATCGATGTCGTTTTTCATTTCCACACGCCAACCCCGGCGCAAAAACCAAGCAAAATAGTCTACAATATGATTTTTGCTTCAATGCACTCTCGCCCCGCAGCAACTTTGCTGCTGCAAATGCAGAGTGCTTTTGCCGTCTAGTGTTGCAATAAATATGGTGACTCTTCATGATGCCTCACAACTGGCTGTCACATTCAATAAATCTAAACTATCCTGTTTGTAAGCTGCTCAAAAAAAAAAGTATAAAATAGCTATCAGAGTGTCTTGTTTAGAATGTGATTTAGAAATATGATTGGATATTTCAGATAATATCACAATTAATTATTATGTAATTCAAATTGGGATTTTGTATCAAATACATTTTACATATTTGTGCTGCTAAGCTGTTAAGATTCTCACTTTTCTTAACACTTAATTTATAATTTAAATAATTTGTTCACTAAGGCCTTAGTATTTGACAAGCTGTATATTTGTAGTGAAAAGGTGCCGATACAACAATATCATTTATATATCTATTAAATAAAAATAATTAATTATATTAATATAGCAATAATACTATTTGTCATTATATTTATAAATATTTATAATTAAATATTTATATTTATTTTATATACAATATAATAATACTATATATTATAATATACTGTAAGTCAATATATCAATGATACACTACTCTCAAAATATTTATATATAAATTTATTATTGAACATTTATATATAATTTGTACATGATATCGATATATGTTTGGTGTACATATATGTAAATATTTCGATGTTGCAACGTAAAGAAGGAATATAAATACCATTAAAAAACCCTTTTTAACGTTTAACGAGAGCTTGGATTAAATTTCACTTCTATTTTTTATTAATTTTACAAAAAAAAACACATGAAATTAAATAGCATTAAATACGAAAAAAATAGTTTTTTAAGTTAAAATAAAAACATATATAACAACGTAACCTACTTTAATGAAATATTAAATTTCAGCATGCAATGCAATAAAACAAGTAATTAATAATAGTTACAGATAAAGCAACTAAATGAACAGCTCATGTGCAAAGTGATTGCAATGCTTTAAAACTGTCACAAAGAGTTTCGAGGGGGCTTTTTCTCGCTCAACAGAATTAATCACAATGATAGCAGGCAGCTGGGGAAATCACGGTGAACAATCACCGTTGAGTAAAACTCTGTTTTTGCTCGGCGCCAGGACAACCAGAACCAACAAAAAAGAACCAACAATAAAAAAAAATAAGGCAAACTGTGAAGCATGGAGCAAAAGGCGCTGCACGTGTGTGTGTGTGTGTGTGTGTGTGTGCATGTGTGTGTTTGCATGTGTGTACGAGTGCATGCGCCTGGGTGGTTCGGTGGTTTTTGTGGCTGGTGGTTAACCTCTAAGTGTTGTTGAGCGCCCGCCCAGCCGCCTCACCCGGCGCACTTCATTGCCACTTTGGCGTGAACTGCAAAACTCTGCAATTTTCAGCAGCTGACGTGAGCCGAGCAAAGACTGCAACAACAACAGTAAAAATTTGGTTGGCTCGTTTTTTAGCCATGTAGCCAACTGTCTGTTAGCCGGGCGACTGCATCTTTAAGCACAAATCGAGCTTACTTTGGCCCGTTCTCATACAACTTTAATTAGACTCTCCACAATAGAAGCTCACTCGACATGTCAGTGGTGCGAGTTGAAATGACACCAAAGCCAGTGCCACTGCCACTGCCACTGACATTGTTTTGTAATTTATTTTCTGACATGGCATACATGTGTTTTAATTTGGCAAAAAATTGCGATGTGTCCAATTCAGACCGCAAATAAATTCTAGCAAAAAGTCAATAAATCCGGTAGAAGAACAGCCTGGTAGAATGTAGATTGTCAAGTAAGTAATGCATATACATATAAATGCTAACCGTAAGTTTCCACAATCTCATATTATAAAAATAATGTCATTCCTTATTGTTGCTTTAAAAACATTTGCTAAAGATAACATATTTATAGGATCTCAATAAACATCTGTCATTACAGGCTCCCAGACTTTACATTAATCAGACTGTTGTGTAAAGCACTAAACTATTGCAATCTTTACTATATGCCAATTAGTTCTACATATATATAAGCTATTAGCTGACATTTTTTATAGCCCAAGCACAAGCTACTTAACTTATTTGCAAAGTTTGTACTTAGATGAGACTTAGGAGGAGATGAAAATAGAAAGAAATTTAAATAGAAATAAGCTTTCAATAGAGAAAAGTACATTATATAAAAAAAGTTAACTTCAAATATAAAATAAACATTTATTTTTATGCCTTCGCAATTAATTACTTCTATTCAACGCACAAATCTTTCTATATATATATCTTAAGACACACAGTTTTGAAGTATCTAATACAAAAGCTAAACACCACAAATTAGCTTTTCGTGTATGTATATAAATATAAGATTTCTGCTAAATTTCAAACCTGAAATAAGCCGTCTTTAGGCAATTTACACAGATTACGTATACGCCGCATGCGTCGCGCAGCCAGCGGCACGTTTCTGCAAAGTGATTTTTATTATATATTTTTTCTTTCGTTAGTTTGCTAAAATCAGTTTAGCACACATATATATAAATATAGTATATTTTTCTTTGCTACTAAGACGCAATCCTCTGTGCTGACAGACGTCGCTGTGGCGCCCAACGAAAAACAATATATATATATATAAAATAAAAAGTGCGAAGCGCACAAAAAACTGTCGAAAAACTTATTTGCTACTTGTGTAAAGAAATGTTATTGTGTGTACGAGTATTTTCTTAACGGTTATTATATGGTGTCTTATGACGGCTGATGCTGTCAAGCCATGGAGTTGAAACTCAGGCTAAACCCAAAGCTGATGCTAAAGCTGACTGTGTAGCTTTATCGCCAACGACCTGAACAGTGAACACTGAGCACTGAGCTGTTCAAATATTTGTTTAGCTGTGAGTTTGTGCGAGTGATGCCTGTTAAAGTTTCCCAACAAAATAAGTTCAACTCTGCTCACGCTTTTGTGCAAACAGGCAAATCAAACAGCAGTTTGAGAGGCCCCACGGTTATGATATTTTTTGCTTGTTTTTGTTTTTGTTGCTGTAGAAGGCAGCAGGTTGTAAACTTATTTTAAACACCACCCAACTTTACTTGGCTTGCGGCCAAACTAGCAAAAAGCTCAGTCGTCTGTAGAAAATAAAGCAAGCCAATAAAAAAAATAACAACAAAAAACAAAGCAACTGCAAGCTGACGGCAAATTTGCCACAAATTCAATAATATTAGCGCATATACCTTTTATAAAATCCTCTTTTTCAACTGTTCACCCAGCCATAAAACTTATTTTTTTTTTTTTTTACCTCTCGTTAATAAATATTTAAACGGCAATATAAGTTGGCGTATTGCAAATTTTTTATAAAGATGCGGAAATAAATTATTTCTCTTTGCAATGCGCAGGGGCTGTGGATGGGAAATGGGAAGCGATGCCGCACATTGAGTGCGCTGAGTATTTATTTTGGCAGCAACAATAACAACGCGCCAGATGGCAACAAATGCAACGGTTGACAACGCGACTGTCACCCGCTGCTAAGCAGAAAAACAAATTTGAAATTTATTTTCTAAAAGCCAACGAGCTGCGACAGATGAGCCACAAAATAACAGTCAATAAGCTACGTTCGCTGGGCTTCTGATTTATTTTTACCCCCAATTATATTTGATGCTTGTGACTAATAGTCTTTTGTTATTTAGTTGACAAATATTAAATAAGATTTTAAATATTATATTAACATAACCTTTTTTGCTTCTCTTCTAACAAGGCAAGCTGTGCAGTTTCTTAAATATATTTAAATACTTCGAATAATAATTACTTATTATTATAAGGTAATAAACAAGTTAACAATAAAAAATAAAATTTTTGTGCCTAGGGGAAGTTTTCTATAGAAAATGTTAAAGTTAAAGTTCATTCTGCGATAACATATGAATGTTTCTCAATAAATGCGTAATATTCAACATAAATAACAACCATATTTTACAAATAACTCATTATATTTTTCAGAAATTTTTCCCCTTGTAGAAAACTTATTTGTCAAAACATAAATTAAATTACACTAACAAACATAATATATAAAAATAATATTTGTTTATGCCACTAATTAATTTACATCTCAAGCTAAATGACAAGAGAAATAAATAATCATATGCTAAAGATCTAAATTTATACACTTATTATTTTACCAAATTACGCTTTAAAAAAATACATTGAAATAAATCTCAAACAACAAATTTTGGCTACTTGCTGTTATTTATTTGTCTATTTCTCAGATAAGGTGTGTTTATTTAAAAAATAAAAAACCCAAGCTAAAAATAATCACTTATATTTAGTTACACATCAGCGAACTCTTTTAAAAGTGTTCAGTGATATTTATATGCAATTCAAGGCAACTTTTAAATACAATTCCACCTCTAAAATTCCCTTAAAGTCCAACATAAATACTTAGTTCTTCGTGGAAATTGTTTAGCATACTTCCTCCTGTCATGGAAATTTATCTATTCATGCGAATCGGAATAAAATTGCAATATTTAGGGACTCTTTAATGTTTTCTCTTCTTGAGCACGAACGAACACTTGACAACGAACACTTTTTCTACGAACAACGATAAAAACATTTGCCTGTCGTATAATAATAAATGTCATCTCTGCATTGCCAACTTTTAGTTTATAATTATGTATCTATATCAGCACATAGTATAGAATTATATTTATCATTTTTTCTGCATATGCATAAATTTTGCGGTACTTAGCTGCTGAAAACGTTGCACTCAAATGAGATGCAAATGTGACCAGAGATGAAAGAGCGTCTAATTGAAAAGTGTCAAAGCATATTGCATATTTTTACGTTACGCTCAATTTGGCAAGGGGTTTTTTTGTGGCTTGGGGAACTGTTGCCAGATAAGCATGTTTGGCTGCTACTCTTTGGGAAAAACTTACACAAAGTTCTCGGCATCGTCGACAGCTTCCACTTTGCTTGCGCTGTGACAATATTTGAAACGTGTCATGGAATATTCCAGCAGAAAAATAAAGCACAAGAAACGGAGCCATAACCTAGGCCAGGCCGGGCCAGGCGAGGCTAGGCTGACAGCGCAGATATTCCCTGGTTCAAATATTGTCAGCCAACTCTATAAAGATGCCCTCACACAAACACAACACACACATGTCTCTGTTTCAGCTGTGACGTCATAGCAGCAAACATCAGACAGCTCACAGTCAACTTGAAAGTTGCGATAAGCCCTGCACAGTAGTCAGTCGGCCAGCTTGGCAGTCGGCTAGTCGGCCAGTCAGTCAGCCAGTTGGCATATTTATGAGCACATTTCTACTGCAATCCGTAAAAAAAGATACCATTTTAAGCTGCGTGAGAATGGCACTGTTATCTCAGCAGCAAAGGACGCTGCCGAAAATATTTTCAAAAATATATATATCATAAAGCTACGTGTACATTAAATGTATGTATTTGAAAAAATATATGCCAAACCAAAAAAAATATTTTCTATAGAAGAGCACGACGGAGTAAATTCCCTGTAAAAAAACTAGATTTACTTATTAAATCTATAAAAGTTATTTTAAAAAAGTTATTTGTAATGATTGATAGTTCCGATTAGTCGATACTTTCGATAACGATATTTTCATTAAATATTTAATTATTCTTCAAATATCATTCAATACTAACTTAAATACCAATAATAGAATTTAATATATATTTACACAAGCCCTGTGCACACGTAATATACCCATCATAGACAATGCACACACAAGTACAGAGTATAAAAAGTAGCGCATAATAATAAAAACAAGCATCAGGCGACGTTTGTTTATAAACAAATATATTAAATCAAGCTCTTGTTAGATTTGCCATACGATAAGCCATTGGGACTGATAAGCCAGCACATATATTTACATATTACTTTTATAACCACTACTGTGCCGAGTACCTAAAAAAAAAAACAAAAACAAGTTCGCATACAAGGCCTAAGCGCATATGTTCAATTCTAAGCCTGCAACTTAATTTTCTTTGCTACTTTTGGGAAATTTGTTGCTACGGCGCAGCTGCCATAAATTGTGTTTGTCTGGGCACAATGCGGAAAAACAAGGTAATCGTTATAGATATGCGTACATATATATAGCACAGATATATCAATCTGGCCCCGTGGGCGTGCAGATAGCAGGGCGGCAGTGCAATAGCCAAGAGAAGAGCATGCTCAAGGCTCAAGTCAATGCACTCGCGAAATAAAAGCCGGCTGTTCTCAAGTTCACATGCAAATTGAAAATAGCCAAAATTGGCGGCATTAGATTTATGATAATGTCGCAGCCGCATCTGTGATTTATATGCCATTCGATTCTATGCTGAAAAAAAACGCTTAGACAGCTGCCGAAACTTCCGTGCGGTTCATTGACACGCAGCCAAAAATGCTTGTAGGCCGGTAAAGCCAATAACAAATTGATCAGACAATCTAGGTACATATGTGTACCACTTTGTGCCCATCAATATATCAGGTGTCAGCTAGTTAATGTGTGTGAGGAGCCGTCACATCCTTAACTGTCAGAATGTAGCCTAAGCCTCCCCACCATCCGAATGCTGACGCACTTTTATCCTCGAGCTGCTTTAAAAATGTTTCCTCTTAGTCTAATCGACAAAAATTTGCTCAAGTTGACAGCCAGCTTGTCCACCCACACGAGATGCTCTCGCAGATTCCCTCACCTGACAGTCGAAAATTTAGTATATAATTTGTTCAACTCATTCATTCAGTTTTAAGCATTTAAATTCAATTTATTTATTTGTTTCGTTAGCTTGTACGTTAAGAAAAACCAAAATCAAAATAAAAATAAAATAAAACAAAATAAAAACTGTGTCGCTGTGCCAACAAACAAATTTTGTTCTAATGACTTTTGCTATATATACAAATATATATATAAATCTGTAGATATATATTATGTATCTCTTTTGTTAGCCAAAAAGCGCAAATCGTTTATTAATTTTGTTTAATTATGCAGCTATTCAAATTAGGCTTGGCTTTTATTGGCATTGCTTATTTGACATTACGGAAGCAAGTTGACTTTAAAGGCAATTCACTTTGTGGGCTCTCGAAATGCCTTCAGAACAACATTTGGTTTAATTAAGAGCAAGTTTGCCGGTTCGCTTAACGGTTTTAATATTGGCCATAAATACATTTAATAAGGCTTTTCATATTTGTACTGAATAATTGCCTTAATCACAATCTAATAAAATTATTCTGTTGAGTCATTCAAAGCAAAGCTTGGTATTAATTACTAAAACGTGGAATGAGTGATTTTTAAGTTTACTTACAGCAAGTTTGTTGTATGCAATAAAGACTCTTAATGGAATAGAATATGGAATTCATTGTTTTCTATACATTAAGAAATAGGATTCTTTGTTATTTGTTTGTGAAACTCAATTATATAGAATAAATATAATTTAAAAAAAGTTAAATGCAGACTTGAACTAAATTATAAAATCCGTGACAAAACTATACAAATTTTCCCTAATACCTATTACCTATATTGAAATAACAAGCAAAATTCATACACAACAAAACCCACAAAAATTATTTATATATGTATATACTGATTTAGATTTATTCTCATTATCGTTTAGTTTAGCAAGTTGAAGCAGTTTAAATCAAGAACTGTTTTCTTATTGGCAACCAGTTGATTATTCAAGCTCACTTTCTGTTTTCATATAGCAATAAATTCATGCCCAATTTGTGGTCATCTCATCAAAATGCAGATTAAATCTTTGTTATTTTTCCATAAACTCATGCCTATATGTGAATTTCAAATATCTAACTAGAATTTCTGATTTGCAGCAAATTTTTCCGCACAACAAGCAGGCCTAAAAAATTGTTGTTTTTGTATTGCGCATATTTTTATACATACATACAATATATACCATATATGTAACAAATTTGTGAGAGAGAGGCATTTTTTCACGCATAGTTGGATAGAGTGAATCATAAAACAAATAAACATATCATGTACGTTTCAGTTTTGTGTACGGTTTCGGTTTCTGTTTCTGTTTCTCTTTCGTTTTCTGTTATGTTGACCGCTTCGCTGAGTGACAGCTACGCATCCGCTGGAAACCGGCAAGCTGGGAAGCTGCGTGTTTTTTAAGGGTCGTGGGGTTGAGTTTTGTGTCTGGTTTATTTGTGCAGAGCTGTCGACGCCATGCAGCAAAGTCGAAAGATAGCAAACTGAGTCACAGGTAAGAAGATTAGTCACGCCCATATCACTGGTGCTGCCCGCTACCCAATAAACTTGAAATCAATCGACAAGTCGAATTGCCAAACATTTAAAATAACGCCCATACGCCCCGTTGTCGCCAAATATGAATTGCCACTGCACGAGCCGCGAACTTCTAATAAGTAAACCCGTTGGTTGTGTGTGAATTTGTGTATTTGCGTGGTGTGGAACTTGTCACCACTCGACACCACTCGGCACCACTCAACGCCCCATTTACAGCAGCGGCAGCTGACCACCATTTGTGACAATCAAAGTTCTTATACAATATTCAATTTTTTCTCCTTTTTTTTTTGTTTAAACCAAGCGTTCATTAAGCCACCAACTGTAACAGTTTTTTATTTTTTTTATTGAGCTGCCGTCAAATGAATCAATTAATATGGTCACGAATATGAAAAAGTATTCGGAATTGTTGAACTTGTGCACCCTAAAGTCAGCATTTGTCAAGTGTTCGTTCGTGTTCTAGAGCTCTTGTTCGCAGCATCGAGTCGCAGAGTTGAAAAGAGTTCTTTTTATTTGCTATAAGAGGTTAGCTCAACAAGTTTAACAAATTTAATTTAAGTATCATTGTTATTGCCTTCATCCAAGATCTATTTTTTTGGTTGGCAGCTTTAAGATGCCATTTTAGCTATTTGCGGGAAATACAAAAATTGCGCTCTTTACTGTTAAATCTCTAAAAATCTGCTTTCTTTTTTATAATTCCCTTTTATTCTATTTTAAAGATACATATATATATTTCAAATTGTTTACATCCAGACCTCATTTAAAAATTCTATGTACTCTTACGCAATAACATTCAGATCATCATTAAATTATCATAGGAACATCATTATATTATACTTACTGTATCCATTCCAATCAACATATGTTTTACTAAAATTAAATTTATTTTTATTTCAGCTCAAATATTTTCTACAGAAGTCTTGCATATCGAATATCTGAAAACTCTTTAAACCCACCCCTTTTCATATCACATACATCATCTATATGTGCATGAAGACTGCGTGGGCAACCGCAGAGCAAACAAGTTTGGCTGCAAAAAATAATAAAAAAACGAACTGAAATGGCAAATTAACGTCCAGGCAATAAAAAGTCACAATAATTAATTGTTTTTAAGACACATATTCTTTTTATTTAAATAGTGGTTGTTCTGTTGGAATAGCTTTTAAATTTTTTTTTTCATTTCCATTTTTTTTTTTTTAATATTAGCAGCGTAACTAGAGAATACTCGATTAAATTGATGTCTTGCTGTAGCTACCAATTTGTAATTGTACTGTAGTTAATATTTGTTTGTGTATTTTCTCGTTCTCTTTCAACTCTTTCTCTACATCTTTAGTTTGGTTTCATTTCACTTCGTTTCGTTTCGTTTTGTGTTGTTCTTTAACTTTAAAAGCTAATTTGTCACATTGAATTTGTGTTTTTGTTTTGTTTTTTTTTTTTTGGTTTGCATTTAAATAGTAAATAGCGTTTTGAAATTTTAAAAAATAAAAACATTTAGCACTATTTTTTGTTTAATAATTATTAATTTATTAATACATGTTTTAGTTTGTTTCTTTGAATGCATTTGTAAATTAATTTCCTTCTCTTTTTCTTTGCTTCCATCTCTCTCTCTCTCTTTCTGTGTCATCACATTAAATGTATTTGTTTTTTAAAATTTCTGGGAACTGTTTTTTGTTTTGTTATTTATCTACACACACAAAACATGTAGAATACATAGATATATATATATTATATATTTATTTTTATTACATATAAATATAATTTGTAATTTCTTGTAAATTTTTAGAAATATAAATTCGAGGTTTTGTTTTCTTTTTGTGTGTGTTTTTGTTTGTGTGTTGTTTTTTATACATATATAAGTTACAAAAGGCTTTACTAGCTGTAAGCAAGTCAAATGGCGGCAAACAAATTATAAAATATGGTACTGAATGGAACTTAAATATTATAAAGCTTTCGATCTGAGGCGGCAAATACAATGATCGAGTGTATACATAAATATATATAAAAAAATTGTTTAATAATTCGCTTTAATTAAAACTAATGAGGTATTTAGCTGCACGCATAGACTGAAGTACCAGAAAGCAAATTGACTTTAATGGTCACTGAACAAAAAAATTATATAAAAAACAATAAAAAGTTGCGCTCATTGACCAACTGACAAAACTGACAGCAAAAAATTATAAAATTATAAGAGAAGACATTGCACAGAACGGAAACGAGTTTTCAATATGAAAACTGCCGCTTGCAATATCACAAAATCATATAAATATATATATTCAGCACTAGGTGCCAGTTGTAGTATACATAGAAATCTATAGTAGATTATAATACAATTATATATATATGCTATGCACATTTACTTAAATGTATATACATATATATATAAACTTATAAATTGAATGCTTAGCGTTGGGTTTTAAGCCAGAATGTTTTTTACTTGTTGTTTGTTTTTGTTAAAGCTTGTCGTGTTTGATTAATAAATATTTACCAAATTAAATAATAATAAATAAATAAGTGTCGTTTTTTTGAGAGTCTTAAGCAATTGACTTAATAAATGTAGCTGTTTGTTGTTTTAAATGTATATTCATATGTTTAGCTGGCTTTTTGTGTTAGGTACTCGAAATTGGCTGCTTGGTTCCCGTTTTACAGATATAACATTTAAGCTGCTTTAAAAATATGTTTTGTTTTCTCTTCTATTCTTTTCATTTTTTTATGACTTGTACACATTTGTTGCTATTTGTTTAGTTTTTGCATTTGTGTTTTGGTTAAAGTGTTTTAACTTTTTTTATCTAGCTGTAGAAATGTTTTACAAGGTACTTGTTGCTGTTTGGCCTGTGCATTTTACAGTTTAACAAGCACAGGCTGTTTACATATTATTATTTTAAATTTTTTTTTTTTTTGGCATGAGAAGCTTCTAGCACAGCAATATTTTTTTGTATTTTTTGTGAGTTTTTTTGGCTTAGTTCTGCTAAACTTACAAGTTACGAATACTGTTCTGCGAATTCTTCAGCAAGCAAATCAACATATTTAGTTAGTTTAGTTACTCAGAATTAGTTGGGTTCTCTCTAGACCTCCGTTGGCGTTGCCTCCACGCAGCTCGACTGCAGCTTCCGCGAGCCGCGAAAGAACATATCGAACAGGCCACGCCGTGCCTGAAACTTGGGCGGCGAGCCAGCTATATGTATATGCTCCACAATGGTGATACCGCGCTGCAGCTTGGGACGCAACTGGCGCTGCTGCGGCGGCGGTGTCGCCTCCATGGAGACAGCCTCATCGGAGTCAGCGGAACACCTGTGCAGCTGCTGCTGCTGCTGCTGCTGCTGCTGATGGCCGCCGAAATTGATGATGGTGCTGCAGCTGCTGTTGGGGCGCAGCGTCAGCGTTGTGTGGACCGGAGTTGCGCTGGCCAGCGAGCTCTGTGGGGTCAGGTAGCGGCAGCTGTTGCTGCTGTACTGCGACAACTTGCTGCTGTTGCGCTGCAACTGAGGCGCACTAGCCGCACCAGCACCACCGCTCTGGCCATTTGTCTTCAGGCTGCTGCTGTGCTGGCGCCGCAGGGCGCTGGCCGCGTCGAGGCCAAACAGACGCTTGACGCCGCGTCGCACGCGCTTGTTGCGGTACGCAAAGATGAAGGGCGAGCTGAGGTTGGCCAGCAGTATCATGAATATGGCCAGCTGCGTGGAGCCCCCAAAGTTGGCGGCCGAGAGGCGCGACTGCAGCAGCACGAGCAGGCCGTACGGCAAATAGGAGACCACGAACATGACCACCACCAGGATGCTGATGCGTGCGGCACGCGACTCCTCGCGATACTTGAACAGCGAGCTCGCATTGCTCAGCCGATGCCGCAGCGAGCTCATGTAGCTGAGCGCCTTGGGCGAGGCATGTATTGCGGGTATTTGCAGTGCGGTCTGTTGCCGCCCGGCGCCGAAGTGTGTGTGCAGCTGCGGCTGCTGCTGCTGCTGCAGTTGCTGCTGTAGCTGCTGATGTGCCTGCTGGTGATGATGATGCTGCTGCTGTTGCTGCTGGTGAGGCTGGGCGTGCAGCAGATGCGGCGAATTACATTCCTCGCTGAGCGTCAGCGAATCCTGGCGCAGTTCCGTGTACTTGTGCAGATTGGGCGAACTGTGCACTTGGCGTATGCCCTGCAAACGATGCAACTCACGCAGATCCTGCGATGAGGTGCCCAGCAGCGGCAGCTGCCTGGCCGAATAGTTGCGCTTGATCTCGCCGCTGGCCGTTTGCAGTGTCAGCAGAATGTTCTGATTGCGATCCGCCAGCGTTTGCTCCGGCACGCTCATCAGCTGGCCGCCATGATGATTGCTCTCGACGTCCACGTCCACGTCGGAGCCGTCGTCGGAGATGGTGGGCAGCAGCACCTTGGCGGCAGAGTCGCGACGCAGGCAGCTGGGCGAGCTGCGCGGCACACGCTGATCGATCTGCATTTGCAGGCCGCCCGTCAGGCCGTGCGAGCTGGCCGAGGAGATGGAATGCCGATGAACGCACAGGCTGTTCGTGTAGTTGGCGGCGGGCGTGGCCTGCGGCTGGTTGGTCAGATTGAGGGCGCTCTGGAGCAGCGGCGAGGAGCCGTTCTGGCGCATGCGCAGCCCGTTGCCGCGCGCCTCGCTGAAGATGCGCCAATACATGCCGCAGACGAAGCCAAACGGCAGCAGGATGATGACGATGAAATAGACACAGGCGTAGACCAAGCCGAAGATGCTGTTGGTGCTGCTGATGTTGAAGTAGGTGGCCGCCAGACGACGCTGCCGACTGAGCAGCGTGTCCGCCTCGAAGTCGAGCACACGGAACGCGGACAGCGCGCCAAAGAGTATGCCCACCGCCCAGGTGAGCGTGATAAAGATCCACGTCTTGACGCCCGAGATGCGGCTGTGATAGCGCAGCGGATCCGTGACGGCACACCAGGTGTCGCCTACAACGAGCAGCACGGCCAACGCGCCCAGAGCGGCGGCCATGTCGATGGACCAGCAGCGCAGCTGCACCGCCGGCAATGGAAAGCTGCCTGGAATGGAGACTGGCACGCTCAGATTCTCCTCCTGCTCGGTTTCGGTTTCGGTGATGACGAAGCCGCCGTCGCCGCGCTCATCGATGGTCACCTCGTGGCAGAAGGTCACGTTGCATTTGTAGATCACGCCAATGCTCTCGTTGTTGCTCTGGCCGGTGACGTTGCGACGCCACACGATGCCGTCCTGCTCGACGAGCTGGCCATGATGCCGTATGGTCAGCTGATGGTTGCCCGGCTTCGAGTAGAACTCAATGCTATCGCCGGCGCTGACTTGGCTCAGCCTTTGCTCCTGCTGGCTGGACAGGCTCTTGACGCCGCTCAAGAACAAAGTGGGCGCCAAAATGCAGCAGCCAATCAAATTGATGATCAGCAGATTGATGGTGAAACGATTCGCTGTGGTGCGCAGTCCCGGCGTTATCCAGAATGCGCACAGCGCCAGCAGATTGATGATGAACGAGATGAGCAGCAGGGCCAAGATGAGAAAATCAATGGCCATTTCTTTATGCAGCTAACTGTTTAACGATTAACTCTTTTTCTTTCTGTTCTTCTTCTTGTTCTAATTGCAGTTGTCTCTGCTTTTGTTGTTGTTGTTGTTTTTGTGCTTGTGGCACGCACATCACTTTACAGTTTGAGCGCCACTTTTTGCTTGTGAACCGACTTTTTTTTATTATTTGTAGTGTTGGCTTTGTGTTTGTTTTATTTTTATTTTCTACACTCAATGAAAAATTTCACTTGGTTCACAGCTGCTTCTTGATTTGTGTTATTTGTGTTATAATTTCCAATATATCTTTACTTTTGCTTGTTTCTTGCAAACGCTTGCTAATTTACGCGCGAAGCTCGTCGTCGAGTTATTGAACAAAAATTTCTATATGTTATTAAAAAAATTTCTTTTTCGATTTTTCCACACTCAAAATTTCTATGGATCTCTCGTGAAGTGGCTCTTAAATTTTTGTTGTTATATCTTTTGTTTTTTACTTATTTTCTTTTTTGTATATATTTAACGCGCGTCGATCGAGCACGATCTTCACTACGAAGCGTTTCAAGCACAACTGTCGTGTGCGGCGGCCGCAGCGCCTCGCAATATATATATGTGAGCAGCAGCTCGCGGCCAGCTGAGCGGCCAGCAACTGTTGCTGCCGTGCTCGGGAGCAATGCGAGAGTTGAGAGCGTGCTGAGCGGCAATTTGTGCCGATTGTTGCTGCCGTGATTTGTAGTTCCCACGCTCCCGCTCAATTAATACCGTAGCGACTTTGAATTTATGCTGCTGCTGCTGCTGCTTTTATTGTTGTTCTTGTTGTTGTTGTTGGTGCTCGTTGTTGCCAGCCGGTATTTATCAGTTTTAGAGTCTGTCTGAGGCCGTTGCTGTGGCTGCTGCTGCTGCTGCTGCTGCTGTTGCTGTTGTCCTAGTTCGTTGCAAGCTCACAAATTGTATAATCTTTTTGCAATTTGCTTCACTTTTGCTGCGCTCTCATTGCATCACAATCTGTTGCCGCTGGTGGCACATTTTCCAAACCTCATTTTCATTTGGGTTCTGTACAACATCCAATGCAATGGGCCACGCTCTATTTTCTTTGCCATAAATATTGCATTTTTATTAGGCGCAAGTTAACAATGTTACTGTTGTTGTTGCTATTGTTGTTGTAGGGGGTAAAACAGCTGATGAAATTCCCAGCTAGCTGTAAGAGAGAAAGAGATGGTTAAGAAATTATGAGATAAGAGTCTCCCTTGCGCTATTTTCATAAAAAAAATAAGAAAACAAAAACGAATATTAACAATTTACGGTTTGTATTTTGATTGTGAAATTAAAAATAAATATCAACTGGCGTCGGACCATGACATAGCGAATCTTTATACATGTATGTAGTGTATATAAATATTATCAAGTATGTAGTAAATCTATATAAAGACATAAATATATACACATATATGTGTCGTGTGCCTGTGACTCATTTGTGAAGTCCATTTGTAATATTTGCATGCACCCTATAAGAAAACAGAAAAGACACGCTTTGGCCCTATGCTACATCAATTGGGTAAACATTTCTTATCACACAAATTACACACAATGACCAGGCATTGATAAGCCATAAGACCCCAACTGCGGCTAAGGGTATTTCAGCATTTCATGATATGAAAACTTTCTATATACATATATATATAGTTGCAGTGAGTTCTCGAAAATAAAGAGCTTTTAATTGAAGCTTTCTAGGAAGTTATTAGATTAAATCTAACCACGCTAAAACCACATGTAGTCTAGCGAAAAGCCTCTGTTAGCCGATTTTTACAGCGATTGACGGTTTTACTGCCCATCCTGAGTCAACTACGCAAAACGTGAGCCTTGCCAATCAGCTGCTTTCTACATGACCGACGAGCACGGTACAACTTTTGAACCCCAACGCCCCCAGCACCCCCAGCACCCCGGGCATGAGCTCATCCGTGTTGCGTTCTATCGCTTAACCAGTTTCATACAAAGCGTTTATATATCCAAACACACAGAGATATATATATTTGGGTGTCTGGACAAATGTGATCGGCGGCGGCGGCGAGAGCATCGCGGGAGCATTGAACACGCGACCAGCGACTGTGAAATGTAAACAAAAATCGTTTCGGCTTTTGTGTTGGGCTAAAGCGCAGTTTACATGCCCTACTTAAGCGCCTAGTGCTGTTGCCAGAAGTTGCAAGTTGTCAATGGAATGTACATGAGGCACGACTCTTCTTCTCTTTTTTATGACTGTCAATATTTGCAAAGTGCGATAGCTGAAATTACTCAGAACTTGGGCCACAGGAACTAGGTCTTAAGATTGTGTCGATTTTGTGTAGCTAAATAGTTCTATTGATAATAATATGAGCATATCATTATTAATACACAATTTTATATACATTGAGTGTGAGTTCCTAAAAAAAATACTTTTTTAATTTATATAAAGAGATCTAAATAAATATCTGAATGAATATTCATAAATGTAAATAAATACATATTTATATTTTAAGGTATACCTTTTAACAAATAACCAACTCCAATATTGTTCATTATATTTCTGGATCTTTTCCTTTCTTTCTCTATCTCTCGCTCCCTTTCTTTCTTTCTCTCAAAATTTCCCTGCCTATTTTTTTAATAATAAATATAAAAAAATTTCGTTTTTTTTTCAGTCTATAGTCTAAAAATGTGAGCTTTGAAAAGAAGAAGTTTTAAATATAAAAAGCTTGAGGATATGTACATATGTATATATATATGTTTAAAGATGTATAAATAATTTGTAATATAAATAAACATGTATAAATATTTATTAAATAATTGCTTACAACACTAAATAAAACTATCTTAAGATCGTTATAAAAAACATTGAAGAGAAAAGTCTCAACACAAATGTTCTTATATCTTAAGTTCTCCCTAGCCTAATAAAAGCATACCCTACAATTAGCGATAGAACAAAACTCCCACTAAATACATACAAATGTATGTATTTTTGAGCCTATCTCTAAGCAGCTGCTTCCCATTTGAGCCACGCCCCCATCGATAAGACAGACAAAGGAGATAAAACCGCTCGCTTCAGATGCTGTGTCAACAGCATTTGGAAAATTTGCTTAAGATCAACGTAATATATATATTTAAGATTTGAATATTTTCAAGTACTTAGCTTAGTTTGCTTTTGCAGTCGCTTAGCGGCATTTTAGGGGTGTGAATTTAACGCGTGTTCAGCTCAGCTCAGCTCAGCTCGGCTGTTTAATGGTGGCAAATATTGACGCGAAAAAGTAAATCAAGGCAAAGACGGACGTACGCACTCACATGTATCTGTATGTATGTACATACACATATACATATATATTAATAAACATATGTAGCTCTTGTGCTTGAAATCTAAATTGTTTTTGCCATATACCACAAAAACAAAAAACAACTCAATTGGGTATATGCGTTCGCAGTGGATCTTAGTTAGAAATGTACCTGGTTTATTTGCGTTTGCAAACCTTGACGTAAAGCCCGCATGTTTTAAAATAACATTCATTGGTGCGTGGTGCACTTCTCAGAAACAAAAACAAAATTTGCAACTTTGTCGACAATTCCAGGAACAATTTCAACTTCCTTGGAAATGTAAAAATAGTTACCAAATAGCTTTTATTGGTACGCCAAACTATATTTTGTGATAAGCTCGATCCATATAAATCTAATAAATCTAAATATTCATTCATAAGCTCCAAAGCTTAAATCGCAAATTGTGACATTTTGATTTATAGGTTTTAAAGAAAGTACTTATAGAATGTATTTATAAATGAAAAATAAAAATTCCTTTACCTTTAACCTTCGTTGATAAGGCTGTTAATTAGCTTGGCGACACTTCACCCCAAAATCTGTCATTATTTTCAAAGCTAGAGATATAGAATTGAGCACCTTTCAAGGCTCTTTTGAGATAAGAGATTTATATATGTTGACACGCCCCTCTCTTGGTAGCAAAGTAAAAATAAATAATATTTGAAATTTAACATCTTCAAATTAAGTACATTATATTATATATGTATAAACCTAGGTGCTGATTAATATTTTATAAAAAAAAGCATGGCTCATTGTTTTGCTATAACAATGAAAACAGAGTATTTTTCAGTCGGTCCCTATATAGTGGGTTTTTTTTCACTTGATTTATTTTTGCTTGTTTCCTCATGCTTATCAGCGCGTCTAAGCTAATGTTATCCCTATCGCATTTATATTGACAGATAATGCAACGGAACAAAGGCAATTTGCACTTGATCAAATATTGTATATAATAAATGTTTAATAGACCAAGCATTGCTTTAAATACATATATAAACATTTAGTGGGTGAAAGAAGAGACTTAAACTTCCGTTCGCGTGGCACTAGTAAAAGATATGTTTTTAGCATGCAACCACCAAAATGTCTCAGCTACAAAGTAAAACCTCAACAAGTGTCTGGCTGAGCTTTTGTTGAACTCTATATATACATATGTATTTTTCTGAAGAAACCGCCGCAGTAGCCTCTCAATGGCTGGTCTAACACTTGGCGCGTGTAAACAACGCGCTGAGAATGCGCTCATTTGCATGACTTGGCAAGATAAAGATAAAAATAAGAGAAAAATATCATGGCAGCATGAGTAAACCCAATCGCCGCCCACCGCAGACCCCCCAAAGCAGCGCCCGCTCTTAGATTGCGCATACGCAGCGTAAAACCACATTTCAACGAGCCCAAAAAAAACTTACCACAAATGATAGCAACAAATTAATGGCAGCCATCTGCGTCTGAGCAATCGAATTTTTGGTTAAAGAGGCTCGGCTTTTTCTTATTTTGGCTGGGGTTTACTCAGCACGTGAGACGCTTAATGAGCCGCTCTAGATGCTGGCCATGTGAACCTGTTGTAAACAACGGCTCAGCCTGTGTGTGAATCCCGGTACAAAGAACCCAACAAACTATTGCTCACACAAGGCGAACAACGGCAACAACAACAACAACAACAACAACGACGACTACATTCAACTTTTGCCCAGTTAATGTTTCACGTACAAAGCCGGTTTTAGCTCTTTTGTTTTCTCTCTCTCTTGTGAGATTGCCCTGTTGAAACGTGACGTCACTTTTGACGTTCATATCTCGACTGCATGCTTGATATTTAAATATATAAAGTTTTGCACTCACTTTTGGACTCGCAGGCAAGTCGTAAGCGTATCGATCGACAGTCCGTCGTACAAATTGAGGCACTTAAGCGGCATAAGCCCATAAATAAATTTGATATAAATGATATTTAACCCATATTTGTGGCTGACAATAATTTGCCGGCTGTCTGCCCCAAAAATGGGCGTGAAATTCTTTATACTCTGTGTTTTGCTGTTGCTGCTGCTGCTGCTGCTTTCAGCCAATATTTACACACAATGGGCATGCACCCCAGCCCAATCCACAAATGGGCAGAACAACAGTCATTAATTTATACACAATGTAAGACCTGACTTTAGGCCATATTACGTGGCGTTGTCCTTGAGCTGGCCACCATTATGGCGATGGTCACGATGATTCGACTTTCTTGCATGGGACTCACCTGGCCGTTGATTGCACTACGCGATCAGCACTCTGTTCAGCCCCCCTGCGACTCATACATGCAGTTGTTTTAAGCCTTTAATAATTGAAAATTATATAGATTATATGTAAAAAAAAAACAGCAAAAAAAATGGGTTGCTGCTGGAATTAAATTGAACGCTTGTTAAACATGTGATTTGCATTTGATGTGATTGAAAATTGATTGACATGTGCTGGCACAAAAAAAATTTGCACTTTAATGGATCAACTTCCTAGCGCATTAGAGTCGTCTGACAAAAAAAGGCAGTTTATTTCATTCTTGGCATAAAATCAGCATTAAACTGAATTCGTTGTGGAGATTAAAGATTTTACGTCTTAAAGAAACTAGATGAAGCACTGGAGAACTTATCTTGTTTAAGAGGCAGAATGCTGACAGAATAAAGTTGATGTATTTATTTTATAAATATACCAAAGAGGCTTATGTAAAATATGTACTATGTACATATATAATAATAATAATCCCTTCACACGCTTATTTTTGTCCTTTTGATTTAATCTTTGGTATGAAATATAACTCGTAATAACTTTGTTTGGTCTGCCTCTCTATTTCTTAGTATTTCTCTCTTATAATTGTAACTTACTTCCTCATGAGTATTAAGCTTAACTATTTCTCATCATATTGCATTCTAAAACAGCTGAAGCCATACGTAATTCTATTACTTATTCCGCCGATTACCCAATACAATTTATATGTATATATAAACTTGCTATTGTTGAGGTAACAAATCAATAAACTATAT
Source organism: Drosophila lacertosa (assembly GCA_004143845.1). Taxonomy (NCBI): domain Eukaryota; kingdom Metazoa; phylum Arthropoda; class Insecta; order Diptera; family Drosophilidae; genus Drosophila; species Drosophila lacertosa. The sequence continues at coordinate 313,324 of SCDZ01000006.1, read as the reverse complement.
TTAGAAAACCTAATCCACAAATTGTTTACTCCACTCTAAAGAGAAACCATAACTGAAATTATAATATGTGATATATATATATATATATATATATATATATATATATATATACATATGAGAATTAAAGGATTATAGCCAGACTAGAGAATTACATGAACTACGCATAAAATGTGTTTTAAGCTTAAAGACACATTTTGTTTTATACTCCCAACAAGGTTTTTCAGTGCGACGCATTTCCGCTAATTAATTTCACACGTTGCTCTTTTCCGGTGACAAATAGACAAGGCACTAAGACTTTTAGTCTAAGCCTTGGCTAATTGACAGCTACAGACACACCCGCCAGGCCCAACTTAGACGTGTAACGTCCAAATATACATATATATATATATATAAAGCTTATATGCTTATTAAGGCACTGAGTGCCGTTACATCAGGCTTTCATTTGAGTATATCGCGTGTTGATAAGATTGCGATATGGATTTTCGCTAAGCGTGATACAGAAAATAGAAATAATGATTATCGCAATGGACGTTGGTCAACCAGAGAAGAGCGAAAAAAAAATAATAAAAGTAAATAAAACAAAGCGCAGCTTTCAATGCACAAGTCCGATCCCATTAACATAATTCCCATTTAATTAGCTCGGCTCGCGTCACCATCTGCTTACACTGTCCGGCAAAAGTTTGCGCCCCGACTATTATATTGAGTTGGGTATTTATGTATTTGTGTGTGGTGTGCGCTTCTTTTTATCCGCCTATAATTGAATAAAATGCGGCTTTATCAAAGGCGACGGCAAAAAAGTCAAATATTGGCACAACTTTTTATCTGAGCTCAGCAACTTTGTCAGCGCTGAACAAAATATACAGCAAAGAGAGACATTTATCAAACGGTTAACTTTAAGATACCCTGTTATAATACTTTGTCCCTTTAGGGCACATTCTTTGGATGTAATTTTTTAAAGCGCAGTTAAAAACAACGCTTAAAACGATGACAATGACAAATAGTTTTGACAGTTTAAACTGTTCAATAATATAGGGAACATACTCCATAGGGTTAATAGAGTTCACCTCTGCTTTTTACATTAATGTGCATCGTGTTTTTTTATATTCCACAAATTGCCGGGCCAACAAACATTTCTGAAATGGAAATGCTAGAAAACTGCAGTTAAAACTTGTAGTTCAATCTGAAAACATGGAAACTTACAATGAACAATATTACACATCAGACTGCCAGTGTCATGTGTCTGTGTGTGTGTGTGCGTGTGTGTGGAGTAAGTGTGTGTGCCCTGTCTTTTCATATGTTCTAGTATAAACTTTTCCATTAGCTCGTTAACTCGCTAGCACGACAATAGCCAACACAAAAAGCGAAAAACAATAACAAACACATTAGCATCGTTGCCGATGAGTTGTTGTTGCTTTTGTTGTTGTTGTTGTTGTTGTCGTCTGCCTGTCATTGATTCACATTCATCGTCTGAAGGCAAGTTGGTGACGTTCCTTTACCCTTGCCAAAGGGTATTATAATTATGCCACCCTTTATATAAACATCAAAAGCTAAGTCGATAGACATATTAATTTGCCATTTACTCAGTTGTAAAGCTGCTGCTTTAATCTTTGTAAAATTGCATTTATTGTTGCAGGCAACACATATTTTGGTTATGGCCAGATTGGGCTACTAATATAGCTGCCATAGGAATGATCTCTCAGGATAAAAGTAGTATGAAAAATATATTTCTTTTTAAAGGTATCGAAATCAATATTCCTTTTCTTCTTTCTTTTTGAATGAAAATATAGCATATTTGGCATTAAATAGTGCTAATGAATAAGAATCCCTAAATATTTTTAAAAAATCGTCTTTATCGGAGTAATGTATCATATAGCTGCCATAGAAATGATTTATTGAAAACTAAGTTTTTGCTTGAAAACCCTTTATGTTCTTCAAGATATCCCAAACACTTTTAGTTATCTTAGCTTCATTTGCTGCTAGCATCCAATGATTATATGTATATATCTATTGGATTGAATGACTTTATTGTGTACTAATTAAGGATAACTTTAGATCATCCTACATAAGAGTAAAATATTTTCTGCATAAAAACCCGTTTACTACTCTTTTTATGTGCAAGTGTAACTAAATGTGAATATGCATTAAATATGCAACTGTTCACTAATCGCAACATTATTGTGACGCTTTGTTGTAATAACCACTTGTCTGTCTTTCGTATGCTTTAAAATTAGCGATGGTAAATTTAAAATGCTAACAATATTCAAATTAATAAAAATGATATATGTAGAAGTTAAATTTTGTTAACTTCTTTTAACTTAAATCTCGTTTGAATGTCCAATTCGTGTCACGCGCTCATCTCTATGTGCCTATCGTGTCACGCACCCATTGCTGGCCGAGCAAATCGCTTCTATTTAATTTGATATTGCGGTAGTCAATGCAGTCACGCAATTAACTTCTGCAATTTACGTGGATTCAGTTACATTTTTTTTTCTCTGAGCGTGTCTTTCAAATGGGTTCGACAGAACGACTGGCTCCATTACAAAATGAAAATTTTTCCAGCTTGGCCAGTTAGCTACGCAGCGTAACGCTTAAAAAGAAAAATGTGGAAACAAATGCGACCTCGTCGTGATCGCACTGACTGTAACTAAAAAATTCCCAGTCCCGTTTAACAGTAATCACGTTTAAACTAAACAACTCTGACAACAATAAATATTACCCAAATACATTGTTAGATTATCAATGATAAAGAAACAAAGAAGTTGAGACGTAGAGTCCAATTCCAGATAAGTGCTCAAATCAATACCCAACTGTGGACATAGTTGATGAGCTGACTATGTGGAAATCAGAGAGATATGCTGAACAAATAGATGGACACTTGAGATGGGGAAGTTTCTTTTGAATTTGTAGAATACAACTTGACATGGCATAACTTTGAGATGTGTTTTATTATGACTCTATCAAATCAAAAGAGAAGTAGAAGATTCTAGTGTAAAAAGATATATAAAATATATCGTTAACTAAACATATTAATTTCATATTCTTAAACCTGATTAAGTTCAGCCCATTGGAGATTCAAGCCCTTCCCTAGACTTTGTAATTAGTATTAGCATAGTATGCATAAGTAATCATTTTATCTATTTTCTGTCACACATGACAGACTAATAAATTATTTTACTGCTTATATATATTTATGTATTTTTTTACCGCAATTCTCAGCTGTAACTACATAGTCTGTCACAACTAGCCTATCGAGAGTTTTGAAAACTCTATACAAAACTCTTGCCAATTAACCCACCTGGCGAGACCTTGGCATCTGCTTGCATTTTGCAATCAATTTAACTGACCCTCAACAACATAATTAGTTAAGCTGCCTCTCGGTATCAATTACAACTTTAAAACTACACCACACTATGGGAATATTCTCATTTGCCTCCAGCTGCAAAGCTCACTTAAAACTTTGGCAGCTGCCGGTAAATTGTCTGCCCATCAACCTGGTGTGTTGAATTAAGGGTTCTAACGATGGGCCAATATCAAAGGGCAATAATCAGGTCATATATCCCAGCCATCGATTAGTAACTAATGCAATTGATGATGACAGGTGAGTGTTGAGTGCTGAGTGGCACCTGTGGGCGTTCAGACAACCTGTCAAAGCTCTATAATTACATTATTTATAACTCATTAGCAACCCCTTCGTTGTGTTTGTCATTTTAGGGTGTGCTATGTGCTGTCATATTAAAATTATTATAATGCGCTTCGTCTCGAATTTATGCAAAAAGTGCACAAGTTTTTGGGCGGACGGGTTCAGTGCACTTGGCTGGAGCAGACAATGACTGATTTCTTTGCTGGCAGCATCAAATTACCCAAGCAACAAAAGAAAACAAACTGAAAAAGGCACGATCAGAAAGTACCCTGTGCATATAAAACGAGCTTTTTAAACGCAGAATTGTCATTTCAATTAAGGCAGCATTTATCATTAGCTAAAGAACTCCATTAAAGAATATATAAGCCCTGCCTGCAACATACTGTCCCAAGTTTATTAAACATCATCTCCAACGCCTTTAACACACAAAAAAATGCATCAAACATAAAAACTACATAACAAAGAGGGCGAAAATCCAGTCAACTGGCCGCTGGCCACGTTGAGGTCAAAGTGTTTGACACATGTGAGTGGCCATAGACAATAGAGTCGCTGCCTGCGGCATATTCTCGCATCCTCCAATTCATGCTGGCCACACTCGCATCATATCATATCACAGCGAAAGCATATCAAATGTTAGCAGGACAATAAAAAAAAGAGCACAGATATAGAAAAAGAGATGGAGAAAGAAAAGCAAAGCAAAGCAAAGTTGTTGGCTTCATTTAAAGCTTGAGTCTGGACTGTTTGTCACAACGTGCCGGAGGCCAATGGCTTAGCCACACTTTGACGCGTGTGGACTTGCCCCCAATTCCCAGTTTTTCACTTTGGCCAGCAAGGTCGGCGACTCCTACGCCATTCAATTGAAAAACTGTGCCTACTTTTGTTCCGCTTTTGTACGCTGTGTTTGTTTACTAGGCAATTCACAAACGAAAACAACAAAAAAAATGCATTTATTTATAGCTGGACAACACGCCATGCAGGCAAACTGACCTACATTCAGTTCCGTGTCGCATCGTCTCTATAGAACATGTTGAAATATTAGTCGTAATATTCGGAACTATATTAATATATATATATATATATATTTATAGCTGTGTTCGACCTCAGCCGAGAACTAGTCAAAATGTTCGCCTGATTGACAAGTTTACACATGAAACACATTTCGGAAATCATATATTTCACTAATGTGCGTAAATTAAAAAGTTATTGAACATCAATTATAAATTCCGATTGACAACTGTCCTTGCCCATCGACTGTTCACCTTAGATAAGGAAAAGCGTTCTGAACCCAGCCACGTGCCCAACTGTCATTGAATCGTTAAGGTACTCAAGAAGTCAAATATCACAACAAAAATAATAAGAAATCTGCACGTACTTTCTGTTTTGATTGATGTGGCTACGGCTTTAATTACAATAACTTTTTAATTGGCGAAATTTGTTATATACTTGTATACATATGTATATTTGCATATGGACAAACGATGAGTCAAATCGAGTTCGCTAGAATTAGCACTGTGTGCAGGGGATTAGGGAATAGTTTATATAAATGTAACATTTGGCCTATAAAAACAAATGGACGTTTTGTGTACATAAAGCTTTAAAAGTGATCAATAAAAAATATCAAATAAAATAAAATCATTTTTAGAAAATTAATAAACGTTGCTGTGCTTGGTTGGAGAATAGGTAACTTAATAAATAAATGATTTTACTATATATGAAAAAACCCAGATAGCCCCAGATCTATTTTAGAAATTTGTCAAATTTAGTGTTTTGTTTGTTATATTTCTACAGCGATAGCTGGCAAAAAGAGCTCCACCTTATAATGGTTTTATAAAAATGGAGAGCGCAAGGGAATCAAGTGGATTCAGCACATCGCTGGATGGCTTCGCTAGAAACTTTTATCACCATCTAGTTGAGTTAAGTACCCAAAGCGATCTGATATGTTCTCCCTTTTCCGTACAAGTCTGTGCGGGAATGTTGCGAATGGGCGCTGAGGAAGAGAGCGAGACCGCTAGTCAACTGAACACAGGACTCTGTTTTAGCACAAACGATGTAAATGAGTTGGCTAATAGCTTTCAAAGCGTACTAACATATTACCAGCAATGCGATGCATTGAAAATAGCCAACAGGATTTATGTAATGCCAAGAATCAAATTGAACAAACATTTTACAAATGTCCTGACTGAAAAGTTTCTTTCCAATCCCGAGTATGTTAATTTTGGTAAAAACTCGAAGGCAGCTGAGACGATAAGCGCTTGGGTGGAGACCGCAACAGGCGGCCTGATCAAGGATCTGGTCAAACAGGACGATGTGAGTGAAGACACTCGTATGGTGCTGGTCAACGCCATTCACTTCAAGGGCGAATGGTCTGTCAAATTTGATGAGAGTGCGACGCAAAACGAAGACTTCTTTTTGGACGACAAAAATAAGCTGCAAGTATGGATGATGAACTCAAAGCAAAATTACGACTTTGCTATTTTGCCCAGCTTAGAGGCGAAGCTGCTGCGCATGGCCTACAAGGACACCAATCTATATATGCTAATCATATTGCCCAACGCAATAACTGGCCTTGACACGCTGCAGCAGAAGCTGCACACAATGCCATTGGCTGAAATCACAAGTGAACTGCAGCAAACCAAAGTCTCCGTCAAGCTGCCCAAATTCAAAACCGAATTCTCACAGGAACTGACGCCTGTCTTCCAAGCGCTGGGAATGGAGCGCATATTCAGCGAAGTGGCCGAATTCGATAAAATGCTGGAGCATTATGAGCTTCTGTCAGTATCAAAGATTCTGCACAAGGCCTTCATCGAGGTCAACGAAGAGGGCACAGAGGCGGCAGCAGCAACTGCAGCTTCCCTCACATTACGCAGTATTCCAGCTCCAGAGCCACAGCCCGAAATATTCCATGCCAATCATCCATTCTACTATGTCATCTACAATGAAGAACATGGCTGCCTCTTTATGGGCAATCTGAAGACACCCATTGCGGCTCCTCCTGTCAGCACCTGCCGCTGTTCAAATGTTGATCACTCAAAGTGCGTTTGATAACAACTTTATCAAAACAATTTGAGTCTCGAGTTGGAAAATCTAAAATATACTTTAACAAACTTATATAGTATATTTTATTAGCAAATGCTTTCGAATACAGCCCAGCTATAGCTTGATACTTTTAAAACCCATATGAATATGCAACTTCTGTTTATTTAACCCTTTTAAAATTGTTAGTTGCAGTCTTTCAATTTAAACAAGCGATACATTTTTGGTAAACCTGCACAGTTTAATAGAAGTGCTGGGAGTAGGTACACCAAATCAATAAAAAAGGAAAACAAAACGAAACAATTTAGATGCAAATAGTAAGTTTGGCCTAGGTATTAATTATTATCATAAAAAAATTTAGGAAATTTGCATTAAAGATGTACATATATTAAAAATATAAAACTGCATGCTCTCAACTCCAATAAAATACAATTTCTATCTTCTATCGTTGGCTTATTAATAATCGCAAGTCATGTCGCTATCTTGGCACACATTTTCACTTTTAAATAAAAGATGATCTTTTATCTCCGATATCTTCAGTGACTCAGTGCATTGGCTGGTTAATTTCCATTGCGATGATAGAGAGCACCCATAACAATTAAAAGCAGTCTCTGAATCGTTGTAAAGAGTAGATAACAACAATGGGCGCCATGTTTGACAGTTGAATTGCTTTCGAATGGCCTAAAACAATGTCTGCATTCTTTTGTTGATATAAATTCCTTTTAAGATATTTACATTGGTGCGGTCGACAACGATACAAATCAGCTTTTAGCCCTGCCCTTATCAGCGGGACGCTTATCAGTAGCCAGTAGATACCAACAACCGATGATAGGCAGGCACTTTGGTTAAATATTTGCATTCGCTGCGGCTTACTTAGCTACCAGTCTTGGTAACAACCAGCCTGCCTGCCCTTCAGCTACCAAACACACACGATGGCCTAGATGTCAGGCCAGGCTATCTAAACTCATGTCGCTTATCACAAATACGAAATAAAAAAGGTTTGTGGGCGCGACTTTTGAGTGGTTTTTGGCCAGACAAACAAGTGCAGTCCGTAACTGACCTTTAATTAATGGCCATAAACATTGAGCAGCTGGTTAAACTAAACGAGCCGCTTAATTTTATTGGACTAAATAATGAAAGTAAACGTTACACTCGCTGGCGGTCACAGCTGGCAAATACAACGTCCACATTGTTGGCCTTTTCAATTTTATTCAGTTTTTTTTTGTTTTTGTTTTGCTCTTTTATGTTTCGCTGATTGTTAGCACTTAAAAAGTTTTACCTGCCCTGTAAAATAATTGAAGAAAAGAAGAAAAACAAAAAAAACACTTTGCTGTTGTTTGATGATTTAATAATTTACAGCTGGTTAAATGATGTGTATGAGCTGCTGCAGTTGCGGTGACCTCTTGGAGGCTGTTGCCGCTATTTATAGCCGCGGTAAAACAAGTAAAAAATAAAAACCATATCATACCAATGCTCAAGGTCAGCAAGTGGCATAAATCTTACATGAAAACAAGCGAAATAAATCTAAAAAAAAGCAGTTTTGTAGACTTAACATTGCGCTTTATAGTCGGATAATATATACTATATTATTCAACACATTGTCTGGGAATTTATTAAACTATGCATATTGTCTCAAAGTTAACTTTAGCATTTAATTATTCGTATAAACTGAGTTTTAATACATATAGAAATGGTACACATCATTATAATTCCCAGCTTTACTTTCATGTTAGTTTAACATTTTATTTTCCGTCGCAACTTTTCCTTAACTTTTCACACACTTCGCCTCAACAGTTTTTCAAAACATGCCAACCTCTTTCATAATAAGCCCTACGATGACAAACTTACTTAGCGAGCCAACAAAAAATTGTGCTTTTATATAAAGAATATATATAAAAGAAACTTGCTTCAAGTCGTTACAAAGTTTAATTTTTATTCGCGAACGTTTTGCGGTTTATAAACTCGTTGTAAGCACTCGTTCTTGTTTGTTGTTGTTGTTGTTGTTGGCAGAATGACTGGCTCGGGCCAATTCACGTATGAACATTTTGCACTTGGTACTTGATAATGATTTCCGTTAGGGCGCAAGACAAGCGTTCAGGCAGAAACGTTTCAATTATTTGCATTAGCTGTTTGTAATAAAGTAAATGGCACGAAAACGGCCAGAAATTACTAAACGAATCTTAAATATGCTACCAAACTAAAGCTACTTATTTTCTACATTTTCTTAAACTATATTTTACTTGACCCCAACGAAGAACTTTAGTCATATATTTATTTCTCTTACAACACTTTTATAAGCAGCCCCATTTTATTTTTAAACCTAGCAAATTCTTTCAGCGTTTTATGTTGAAGTTATCTCTGGGGTATTTCCTGAGGTGTCGCGAGCCAGGGCCATAAAAACAGATTTCTCGGTAATGTGCGCAAAAGATTAAAAAATATGTTTAGTGAATATTTGTATTTAAAAAAAAAGGGCAGAGAGCCGCATTCAGTTTTTAAAGTTGAAGAATCTATTAGGCTGTTGATTTGTTAGTTAATCATTTTATACAAAAATTTGTTTATTTTTGAGATTTCTTGAAAACAACATAAAGTTGACCTAGAAATATTTAGTTTTTATAATACAGCTTTCCAATTTCATATTTTTGTTAACTCCTACCACAATTTCAACCCGTTCGCCTTCAGGCAACTTCTGCCTCAAAACGATAATTATTATTGTAATTTTAATGCAGTGAACAGCTAAGTTAAATGAAAAACTTGTAATTGCCCTCGCAAAGAGTAAAGCAAAATATTTGATTGTGTTTTTGCAAGTGTTTTTTGTGACGTAGCAATTGGGCGTGTAACCGTAATCGTAATAGTAATTGTGGCCATAATCGAATTGCGTTTGCGAACATGCCACACGGGTTCAACGCACTCGATTCTATGCCAAAAGCAAGCTAGTCAGGGCTTTGAATTACCCAGCTAAAATAATTGCCGCTGCGGTCATAAAATGCAATCGTGTAGAAAATTGCAAGGTTGCAAAAAAAACCAAATCAAAAGTCAACTGAGTAACATTAGATAATGTTCCTAGGACTCAGATATTCGTTTAAGTAGCTGACAAATAATTCGCTTAGCACTCACAACGTTGACCCTTGACAGAATCAGATTAGCGGCGTGTGCTGACCTCTTAACCCTCATATTAAATGCATACACCAAGTGCTGCAATTGCGGTAATTGAACGCTAATGCATCGATACCGGATATAGAAGGCGAGCAGTGAGAACCGCATTAGCAGCCCTAATTAACTGCACTATAATAAACATAACCGGTTGTCTAGCTGGAAAGCGGGCACTGCAAGGTGTCTGCGATTGATAAATCAATAAACAAAAAGCTTTAATTAATATGGGGGAGGTGCTTAGAACAATGCGAGAATGCATCAAGTCAACGCCCACCTTGAGTCGCCTATTGTAAAACGTGTTCATCAAATATTATGCCGACATAAGTACACACAGCTCTTATTAAAAGCTGCTTATCATTTGCATTCAGTTGTAAACGAGCCTTGAATAGTTCAGTGGCTTTGCTTAGGTTCGTTAAATTATTAATTAAATATTTATCAATTTCATTTGCATGTAACTTAGTAACAGTCTTGAATTTCAAAATGTATTACAAAAGCAAGCCCCGAAAATTATTTCTAACTACGTCGTTGACTTCAAATATGGTACGTGCCCAGGCAAAAGACAAGGGAATTTACTTGACATACCCTGGCGAAGGGTATCTTGAATTGAACAAAAGGTGTGTACCCTACCCTTAGGTAGAATATATGCTTTAGGCAATATAATAAAGAAGAGTTTGTTATAGTTATTAGAGTGTCCTTCTGATTAGACACACATCAAGCAAAGTTTATATAATCTAATAAACCACTTAATAACTTGCTGGCCAAGGGTATTTACCATTCGATTACCCCAAGAACTCTCTTCATTCTTTTTTGACGAAAAAATGTCATTTAAAACAATTTATATAAATTGTGCAATGCCTAACAAAAGATTACATACATTTATATACACACACACATTTTTTGTGCGGCATATCCAATTGCTTTTCATTCTTGTGAAATGAAAAACAAGCAACAACAACAACTGAAAAAGAAGAAAAATAAATGCGAAAACAAGTGTTTACATTATATTTAAATGAAATACAATTGAAAAAATGCAAAAAGTCTGTTTGGGCCGTGCGATAAAGTTAACACCTTTAAGCCATCAAGGGAATCAGCATAAAAGAAAGAAATAAAAACGACAAGAACAACGACAAGAACAAAAACAACAGCAAGCAACAATTTGGCCAACACGAGTGCCGTCAGTCAAATGACACTTGGACACGAGGTCCAATTGGATCGAGCGCAAATTTGAAAATCGATATGACATGAAGGAAAACAAGGGCAATCCGGCCGGCAAGTGTCAACGTCAAAACGGCCACATGCCACAAGGCGCTCATCTTGCCAAAGCCAAAGCGAAAGGCAAAGTCAGAGCCACAGCCACAGCCGTGTCAAACTGTGATGTATGAGGCCAACTTTGACTTGTGTTTTGCGTTTTTTGGGGAGAAAGCGTCAACAATAATGACACAGAAATGTAAGTAATTGCCAAACCTTTGACAAACAGGCAAAAGTCAAGACTGCCGTCAAGGGTTAGAGGGCGGCGGGTCGAGGAGAAGTCTCGCAGTGGCCGCCTGATAACGTCATGTTGAAAATTTGATATCACCACAAGAAAAATAAAAGCAACAGAAATAAAAAATCCAGGCTGCAAAAAAACGTGAGCAAGTTTTTTTCTTTGCTTTAGTTTACATTTGGCTTGTGGCCAAAAATGTGCGAAGAAATAATTTTTTTTGCCTCATTTTTCTTTTATTTTACTGTTTTTGTTCTAGCATGAAATTTATTTTTCTAATGAATGAACAAGTACAAGTGCGAGTCCATGTGACGGGTGAGTGTGTGCTCACCTGTGTCTGTGAATGAATACTGTGCGCAGGAAATATATATATTTGAATATATATTGCTGTCGCACAGCGTGCGTTCATAAAAGTCGTACATGCGGCTTATGCGTAATGTAAATAATTGTGTATGCGCAGTATGTTTATTTTTATAGAGTTCGATTGTAAAAATTATGCGCTAACTTTTAGTGACGTCTTGAGGATATTTTGACGTTGAGGAAATACTTTTCTGGGATTAAAGTAAAGAGGTAGAACTTAAGAGTATTTTCTGGGAATTATACAGTTTACATTTACAGTAAGCTGCAAAAAGCTTAAGATGTGTTATGAATATATTATTTGTTTTATTTAATCTTTTATTTTGAATTGAAATTCTGCGAATTTTTTTCTTGATTTCTGGACACATTTCTTCAGTTGTTTTCCGCTCATTAAAATATTTATATATTGTGCATAAATCACTCATATACAGCAGACCAACCAACTAATTGATGACCCAGTTCCAAAATTTCCATATTGCTTATATATATATTTATATATACGATGATATAGTTGAGTCGAGTCTGTCTGAAAACATTAATGTACACAAAATATTGCTAATAATTTTGTTTTGTTTTTCTTTTTCGCTTTCTTACTTTTCACACACACTTCGTCACAAAGCTAATATTTGTTTATCCAACAAACTCATATCCACATTTGCTTTGGCCCTTTGCTCAAAGTTTACACACACTGTGTGTGTATTGTGTGTCTCGTCTGATTAGCAATTTCCAACAAGCTGACACTTTAGCTGACGCATGAATTTTAATATTGGACATTAGACAAGGCACCACACAAGATAGGCTCTTTCTCTATTCCCCTATTAAAAGTAATGTGTGCCCAGCTGCGAGCTAGACATTTGTTTGACTTCGATCAAAACTCAATTAATGTGCAGCATTTTTAATGCGAAATTTGGGCGCCTGCATTTTTGTTGATTTAGCTTGACCCGCAATTGAGCACTTTTGGCCAAAGTGCACAAGATTTATGGCCACGGCTAGCTATCAAAATTTATTGACGCAAAAATAAACAATTTAACGCACAAGGAAAACAGCCAAAAACAAAAATAAATAAATAAATAAATATAAGAAGTGTTAAGTAGCGTATACAACATGCATATAATAAAGCATTTAATGTGTGTGTGTGTGTGTGTTTTTAATATGGGCATAAGTATCATCTACTTAGCTAGTCATACTTAGTTATTGCCAGTCAAGCGGATGCGGCAGCAACATTGTTGTTATTGTTGTAGAGTTCTGGCTGCCTCTACTTTTCAAGTGGCTTCACTTTATGGCACCTCATGGCTGCTGCATTAATATATCATCATAAAACAAGTGCGAGGGCAGCTCTATTAAATGCTCGACTAGAAAACTATTCTGTAAAAAGTTCACAACTTTATTATGTAGATTTATACATTCAGTTGAAATTTTCTAACTTCTTACTTAAGTCGAAAAAAATTTGATAAAGTCGATGAGTGAATAGAAATAAACATATTAAATATGTATACGAAATTTGTTGTAAAAATTTAAAAAGATTTTTTGAAGCTTCCTATTCGCATTTCTTCCGAAAAATAATTGTACATGAATATCTATATATGTATATAGCATCTGTACGTCAGATTACTAAAATAGTAACTTTTAAATAAATATATACGTAAGGAATATATAGTTATATGTCTTATATATCTATGCATTGCAAAAAGGTATGAATGAAAACACCCCTTACACTAAATTTATGGTTACAGGGTAGCTATAACGCAGGCAGCAATATGAGATATGCGCACAAAAATGCAACAACAGCTGGAGGGGAATTTATTATTAAATGAGTTGCACTCCATAAAATGTACAAGTGGAGCGCAAACTGCAAGCGAGCTCATTTGACATTTTGTTTATCATTGTTTATCAAGAGAGCAGTAAAAAACAAGAAACAAACGAAATCCAAACATTCTACACATCATTTAAAATAGCTCAATGAAATAAGTAATCGAAATACTAAATTTATAATACTTATGCATCATCGGTTTAATCCTACTGATAAAGTGTTGTGCGATGACCTCAGTCAACAATTATGACAGGAAGTTGAGCTTGGAGGTGTGACTGCCATAAACCGAATGTAGGTTAAACCTTATCAGTTGAAATAGTTTTTCTAAAACAATTGTAAAGAACTTGTTCGTAGCTAATTAAATTTGCAAAAGTGTTTGCCAGCTGGTTTAGAGCAAGTGTCGGCTTAAAGGGCGTTCACAACGCACTCCGCTTTATTAAGAGGCTGAGTGATGTACTTAGATAATTGCCTTCTAAAGCCACTTGATACGATAAAGTATACATATTGATCATATAATAAGCCTTAAGCCACTTGAAGGCGTAATAAAGTTCATTTACGGCTCAGACACATTGGCCCAAAACTTCCCCCCTACTTCAGGCCAAGTGCGGCAACTTAAAGTCTGCTAAAATATATATATTTCCTTAAATTCTTAACATATGGCGGGCCAGTCAAAGCTTGTCCAAGTGGGTGACAAACACACACACAATCCACAGCCGGAAAACTTGAGCTTTGCAAAGAGAAAAAAAACCCCGACAGTCAGAACTAAACGTAGTACAAGAATAAGCGGATTGCTTAGCTATTTTAGCGTTGAGAGCACTCAGAACTCAAAGCTAAACACATAGCACACAGCAAATAGCAACAGCATCAGAATGGGGACAATAAATACGCTCAAGTGGCACTTCAAGAGGCCGGACAGACAAGCATAATAAATATAATACTATAGAATAATATATATACATATATTTATGTGGAGCCAGCTCCCATCAATCAGCCAAATATTTACGAGTGTGGCAGGCTCAAGGATGTGCCCAGCTTGATTATTACATAAATGTGCTAATCAAAAGTTGCAATTTCGATTGCCAAACTCATTTCAACACACAAAAGGCTTCCAAAACAATGAACAAACATATTTTTGCTTAGTTATAACTCTTGTAAAAGCTGTCAGGAGAATTTCTGGCCAAAATATCGATGTGTATGTGTTGTGCACTGTGTGTGTGTTTGTGTGTGTTGTGCACGTGCCAACAAAATAACTATTATTTCCGTTCTACACACACACAAATGAACACACACCCACACACTCTCGTGCATAGACCCAAACAAAAATCTGATTGAAAATTGCGCCATGATATGGAGGTTGTCGAAATACTTTGCCAACAAATGCCGGCCCTTGAATACACTTGACTAGAAGTTTTTCATTAGTTGGCGAACTCTGCTTAAATTCAGATTAATATGAAATAATATGTTTAACTTGCATGCTAAATAATCATATGAAGCCAGTTTGTAAAGTATTGTGAAATAAATATATGAGATATCTACATTAGGAATTTTAAAATAGCATTCAAGGAAGTCTAGCTTTCTAGCTTCAAAGGGTTAATCAGTGACTGCCTTTAAGAACTAAGCGGCTTTAAGGTCCTTGAGCTTTAAGCTACTTTCAAAACAAATTTGTTTTTCTTGATATATATGTTGTTTTCTCCACACAGCCTGTTTCTTGACTTACTTTAAGTAGCTATTATAATGTGCACTCTTCTGATTAAATGAAAGTATCGAAAACATATCTATAAATAGATACTAAACATAAATATATTTTTACATTAGTGTATTCAATATAAGCGGATATCAAAGGAAAAAACGAATACTCTGCTGCAAACAAGAATTGATTGCCTTAAGTTGACTTACTTTTTTGCCTGGTCATAAAATTAGCTGCCAGCAAGTAGATGATAACAGACAATGCGGTATTCGCAACGGGCCAACTGCAAGCATAAGAAGAAAAAAACAAGAAAATAACATTTTAATATCCAGGCAAGGAATAAAGGAGAAGAAAAATTGTTCAGCATAAGAAATGGCAAGCGGCTTGTATTTAGTAGTTTTCTGCTCCTGGCTTATTAGCATTTTCCCAGAAA
Organism: Drosophila lacertosa; assembly: GCA_004143845.1. NCBI lineage: Eukaryota > Metazoa > Arthropoda > Insecta > Diptera > Drosophilidae > Drosophila > Drosophila lacertosa. The sequence goes on along the minus strand of SCDZ01000006.1, from coordinate 297,734 downwards.
TAGACGAGCTGAGCACGTTGAAATATAACAATAAATAAATGCCACAAACAGTCACAGGCCATATATACGTATAAATATCTCTGTGTGTTTGTGTGTGTATGTATTTATAACTGTTCCGTCAATGAAAGCGGAAAGTGTGGCGTATATATGTATATGAAAATGTATTTGATCTAGGCACGCTTAAGTCATGCCATTTGTTTATGACAAAACTCATAAATAACAAAAACTTGTGCGGTTTTATAGTCCAGTGGGTCATCGGTTGACTTGCGGCAGATCGAAAGCCACCGAAACTAACCAGGACACAAGTTTCAAAGGGTTCACACAGGTCAGAAGTTCTTTTCTTTAAGGACCTACAAAATACGCCCAACAAACAAAGGCGCTGGCTTCAATGCTGGTCACATAAATCAATAAGTATCAAGTCGGCTTGCCAAGCAGGATTGACACTAAGCCTTTTGAAGAGGGTTGCCGATTTAAATACTGCTTAAACTATAAGCGACAATCATTTAATATACTCCAAATATGTTTATTATATTTACATATTTGTTGCATATGATAAATGTGTTCGAAAATGTTTTTATAATAAATAGAGATAGGTCTCTACTTCTCTATTTTTTTTATAAAAATCAGCTCAAAAATTGTTAAATGAGTAGGAAAAATTCTAAAAATAAACCGCAACAAATATTAAACGGCTGTGGACTCCCTTTTAAGCCTTCTATCACAAGGCATCCAAAAGTTATTGCGTGTTGTAAAATGTAAAAATAAATCGAAACAAATTACAAGGGAATGTTCACAGTTCATAAAGTATAACGTATATACATATAAACATATACATATATAAATATATATTTATTTTTCTGTCATTTCCATATCAAACGAATGGTAATGTAAATGTGAACTAATGCGACTGGGTTCGAAGGGGTTTAATGCACCAATGCCTTCGGTCAAGGTCGCGCTATATCGAATCCTGATGGATAAAAGCAATATTTTAGTCGTTCATTGGTTTCCATTAGTTTTTGCTTTTGCCTTGGCATTAAATATTAACGCATTACAATTGCTCAAGTGCGCATTTAAATGCTGATTGACTTGAGTTAATAAATTCCTGGCATGTACAAAAATGTTTTGAATACACGTTAAGTCGATTTATGGGCCAAACATTAGCGCAATTTCACTTGCCCTTTTCTTGACACTCGACTGATCCAATGGGGGTTGCGGAGGGGGTGGCACTTTATGTGAAAGACTTGCTGTCTGACTGGCTGACTGTCTGTCTGTCTTGCATCAACTGAAATCAATTGAAGCAAAACGACGTCAGCGACAGTCAAAGTTCAAAAGTGCCACTCAACGTTCTGGTGGCAACTCCCTCCTCCTCCCACTAGCACCTCCCTGAAGACCCGTCTCTGACCCGACTCTTGTCGCATTTGCCAAAATATTTTCGGTGCCCGACACTTGTCGGTTTCTCGTGTTGTGTGTGTGTTGGAATGAAGATTGACAGCTTAATGTATTTTCGCTTACATCAAACCGCCGCTTTTGTTGACTAATTTCCCCGAGGAGCCAGAGAGGTGGCCACTCCTTCAAGCGCCACAAGTAGAAGCACGCAAATTTTGCATCAAGTGCAACAATTAGCGAATTAAATTTTTTGGTTGAACTTTAAGCTGCGGCAACTTTTCTCTGACCATTTGATTTAGAGTGTGAAATAAAAGTAAACTGCCTAAATATCAACAAATAACCTTTCATTAAATAAACAATCAAGAGACTTTTTGTTTTTTTGTTTTTTTTTGTTTCTTGTTACTTCTTATTTTAAATAATCCATTCTTTTACATCTGTCTCAATTCGCACAACCTTAACACGATTAACCCCATTTGCAATGCAGGCAGGGTATGAATAAAAAATGTGCCTACGACATTGAAAAGCAATTTAAACAAAATCAGTAAAAAACAATCTACTGTCTGGGCAATTAAGTTGATTTGGTTTCACGAAAACTTTTCACTTCGTCTCGCGCCGTGCGCACTTTATAAATCAAATGGCGTGGCATAATTTCTAATTGACAACAGTTAAGGCGCCCATTGCATTGATTAACCGCGCTGCGATGCCGCAAAAGTGTCAAATGGTCGGTTGTCAGGCCCATAAATTTGCAGCAAATCAATTTGGAATTTTACAGGCTTTTGGTTTTGAAAAGGAAATCATATAATATTAAAGCGACAATAGAACTGCAAAGTTATTACACCATTGATTAAATTTATTGTATATATGTATTGGACATTTAAAAAATATATATATTTATATAAATAATTGTATTCAGTTCACGCTGCTATAGCGTGTTATTTTCAAAAAAAAAAATCCCAATCCCAATTTCAAGTCACGCATCTGCAAAATGATATTATTTATGATGTGCAAATCGAGCTGTAAACTGAACTTCACTTTATAATCATAAATAAATGGCGCAAGGGTGAATCTCGACATACTACACAAATATATATAGTGGGTAAAAGTATATGATAGCTCAAATTAGTTTAGAGGATATACATCTTTAATTAACAATATATAGTTTTTGAAGTTATAAAAGCCATAAAAGTATTTAATCAAAAGTTTTAGTATACTAAAAAGATTTAAGCATTACAAATTTATATAATTAGAACAAGGGAGAACACAAAAGGATAATGGAAAAATAGACAATTTTAAGGAAGAAGAACTTAGAGCCCACGTAAAGTCGACCCAAGTGTGACCATATTTTAAATTTCCCGCATAGCTTTCACTTGTTTATTTATAGAAAAAATTATTAAAAATAAATAAAAAATTCAAGCCCATAATGCAACAATATTTGTGTGCCATATCAGAAATATGTGAAAAAATCAAAACAGCCATAAAAACAACACACAATAAGCCAGCTTCAAGTTTCTTTTGTGCTAGTGTGTGCGCATCGAAGGTGTTAATGGTTAATGGCTTTAATAGCCAAGTGTGAGGGCCTCGCGTCATCAGGCGGACAAACAAGCCCAAGTGGCCTAAGTGAAAGAGAGATGTATGATAGACTAGAAAAGAAACAGAGAGAGAGAGAGAGCGAGAGAGAGAGAAACCACTTTTATACACGTGCCATCTGAGCGATCGATCAACGGCAAACGAAAAAAAAGAAGAGGAACATAAATAAATAATAAAAAGAACACTCGCTGAACTGATGTTAATAATATGAGTTGTGATATGATTTTGTTTGGCTTTTACGATGCTTGAGCCACGTGTCAACCGAATTTAATACCCAACGCATTTTTTTGGCCATTAATCTTTATGGCCATTGCCGATCAACCGCAGGCCAAAGATGCTGAGCGACCAAAAGGATTAAATTACCAGGCTGGCCAGAGTAATGAGCAAAAATTGTGTCGCCCAAAGAGCGCTGCCAAAGTGGGTTAATGTCCTGGCGTGCTTTAACCTCTAACGCTGAGCTTAACTGGGTCAGTGGCACAAAACCCATTGAGCCTTTGACCCTTTGCCCTGCCACTTGCCAGCACAATGCGGTCTATTGCAAGAAATAAAAACAAAAAAAAAACACAGCTTGTTCAAACTTGTAAGCTAATGCGGCGCATGCAACGTTATCGATTACAAATCGAATTATGCACTTTTTTGTGCACACGCCACTTCCACAAACGGACATCAATCATACGCTGCGCATGCCACGCACACAAATGTGAAAACCCAATTTTTATCCATGCAAATTTGATTTATTACCTACAGTTTCGGTAAATGCGCGCAAAGGGCGTTTAGCCTTAAAAGCATTTTCAATATAATTAAGGCCCTGTGTATACAAAATATCGCCGTCAATATACGCAATGAACTCAATGAGTTCTGTTATTTTTTATTCTAGGTCGCATTTTATGCTCAATTTTATAAAGAGTTCAATTAAATTCTTTTTTGTGTTTATTTTATAGATACCTTAATAAAGTGTTTATCTTTTTATACACAATTCAGTGGACGTAACAAAGTTACACAATCATCATTAAAAGGCTATCAAATTGGCATAAAAAATATTTATTATATTAAGTTGAATAGTAAGAATAAATTATTTTAAAATGTTTTGCAACCGAATTTTTAAATATATATTTAAATTTTTTATATATATTAATGTATATATTTACATTATTATTTTTTTTTCTTTTTGTAAGCTTTGTCATTATGTTTTTCAGTCTTTTTTAAGAGTCCAGAAGAGAATCACAAACAACGTCAAGACACACGTTCCGGCAATTTGCACGCAATTCACTTATTTACTATTGAATTTCATTTTCATTAAGTTTTGCTGGAAAATTGCATTTACGGTGTGCCCAGTTTTTATTATATTTGCACGCGAGTACGTGCCAAGAGAGGGAGAGAGACAGAGAGAGTGAGAGAGGAAGAGTAAGAGAAAAGGCAGCTGAAATGCTGGCGATACGCTTTTGACTATTTGAACGAGGGGGGGTTGAGTTGTTTGCATTGGTGCAGTTCATTAAACTCGTGTAAATAAATAATATGTAAATATAATTAATACTTAATAATGCAATAAATTAATTCGTGTGTGTAACTTGCAACCATATTCGAAATACATTCTTGCATTTACTAAAAACCCTGGCGCCCACCGCACGGTGTTTTTGTTTGGGTTGAAGGGCGCCCAAAGTGCCGGCACGGTTGTGTTTCTCTTCAATTGTCAGTGCATTGACAAGCTGACGGCTGGTCAAAGCAGAGTTCAAGGTGCAATTTGGCTAGCTGGTAAAGACAACAAGCCAGCACACATCTGGCAAATTCACAACACTGTGGGTCACTGAGCGTTTATATACTCTTAACAGCATTTTGTTTATCATCAACAATAAATAGAAATGCGTTGAAGGACTTTTGGATATTACAGTTGATGGTCCAATGTCAAGTAGTACGCGAAATTGTGGCTAATTCTGGCTGAGATGCATTAAAATGTTATAAAAGAGTAATTAAAAAGTAGATGGTTTTGAGAATTAACTATTTAGATGTGAATTAAACACTTTCAAAGCTACTTCTCGTATAGTGTCTTGTTTTCAATCAGTTTTATGTGATTTAATCTGCTTTTAAATTACGTACTTTTAAAAACGCCTTAAAATTTATGTGGAATTCTATATAAATTAAAAGCTCTGATGTTAGCTAGAAGAACACATTTTTTAAATGATTTACATTACATCCTTTCTTTCTTAAGCTTCCTTTAAACTTTGTCAAAATATTTGTTCAATTATTAGCCGGAAACTAAAATAAAATAAATAAAATAAACGAAAATAAACTAAAAATAATTGAAAATTGTAAGAATTTAGGTCTGATATATGGCATATTTTAAATGCTTCAAAATGTATGTTAAGCTCTTTAAGCACTCCCAAATGGTACTATAGTGTGGTAAGTGTACTTTTTAACTCGACTAGAAAACATTGAAGTCTTTCTCCTTAAACAAAAGCCAAATAAAGCTGATTTCTTAAAGCCATTTTAGTAAATATGTATTATTATTTTCATTTAAATGAAAACGTTTTAACAGACTCGAGTGTTAATTAATTGCCTCAAATAACGAACACAGATTTCTGAAGCCCAGCGAAAAGTATTTTTAATTATCTTCAGTATTGATTCATTTCCTTCGCTTGAAACAAAACAACTTCACGATGCTAATCATTTCATTTGAAAACGACTATGATTCAGTGTCATATTCAGCTAATTAGAAAAAAAAACTTCATTTGCATGTTGTAATAAAAACTTCAACAAAAATACATAATAAATGTGAGACCACGAGCTCAAGTTCTGTTAGATCAAATAACGAAATTTCGAATGTTACAACTTGAGCCAGCAAAAATGTTGGTACAGTTCGCACCAAAGGCTCATCCAATGTTTTATCTGTCGGCACTTCGCACCTCGAATGCTGTTCAAGGTGAAATCGGCCAAATTGGCCGACAACAATTTCCAACCCAGTCCCCTAAATTCAATTTTCGAGACACGCGTCCAAGTTTGCGTAGAATTTCGCACAAAATCATAATAACAATATGTGGGCCCAGTTTTTATGTAAGCTTAACATGTGATTGTTGCCATTCGTTTAATCAATTTGTGTCGATAAATATTCATATATAAAAGGCCCAAAAGAAAACAAGCAGCGCCTATAAAACTGTTTGCCCAGCATTTTAACATATACTTCATGCTTGGCAATTTTGTACGCATATTGCTTAAATTTACTACTGTCAATGTTGTTATTGTTGTTTTCGTTGTTGTTGCATGTTTTTACTACGGGCGGCATTTGCATTGTTTAATTTGTAGCTAAAAATAAAATACGTCAATTAAATGTGCAAACAAATTCGAGAGCAGCGCACACGACGCGTGTACAATATATGAAGTTGTTTCTGGTTTTTATGGCAGCCAAATGAGAGCAAGATAACGCTGTAGTCGATGCTGCCCATATAAGTGTATACCCTATACAATTTTTTGTTAAATTATACGCACATAAACAATTATCTATAATGAGAATAAACTTGAAATACATTTTTTGATGTGAACCCCGTAACATTTAATCCCTTATTATAACGTAAGTATTAATCATTAATTTTAATGAATATTTAATTTCTTTTATACAAATCGATATACCCGTTAAGGCTTAAATTAAAGTGCTTCAGTAAACATTTAACAAGTAAATAAAATATTAAAACAATTCCAATTACAAACAATATAACCTATGAATCCCTATATTTACAGGGTGCAAAATGAAAAGCACATCTCTCACACACGCACACATTGCAAGAAAAGTTCGCTTTGTTGTGCATGAAATGATTTTTCCAAATGATTGATTAACCGTGCGACCATGTACATTACGCATACGCACAGTTGCCCACACACAGTTTGCTCGTATTTGTATTCAAAGTGTTTTGTCTTCGCCAACAAGCGATTGCTTTTATGCAGTTGTTTTCATTGCGCAGCAATATAGCAAACCAAAGCTGTAAAATGCGAGAGAAAACAAGATAAATTTAAATTTAAATTTTAACGATGCTGATTTTCCAATCTGATTTACTCAGCCCGCCCGGCGGCAGCTGGAGCGACCGCAGTGTCAATGCGTTGACATTTTTCTGTTGACATTTGAAGAAATAGAGACCTTGGCTTTATTAAATATCAAACTGACACCAGGTGTCTGGACAGCGCGTGATTTTTCATATTTGATTGCCTTAAACAGCTCAAGTCGGGGTGTTCTTTTTTCCATAGCCGCAAACAATTTTCATTTTAAATTACGCAACCAAAGCAGCCACTGTAAACCCAATCAAGTCTAGCCAACAATAGCTGCTAAAAAGTATACCCTGAAAGGGCTGGAGTTGCTTCAATGATGCGATTAGACTTTTAGCTTTCAACTTTGCCATCGGCCACGCAACCAAGCGAAACAAAGTTGCGAATAGCAAACAAAAAATGACAAATGCTTGAACCGGCTACAAACAAAGAATGCAGCACAATTGGGCATCAATCATGCGCAAAATTGATTAGCTCGGCTATTGAAAATTGCGTCGTGCGTCCATCTTGACTTTGGAAAAACATTTTCACTGCGCACTCGCCACATTGTTATTAATGAACAGCGACGAGTGCAGCAAATGCTGAATGTCAACGTGTCGTGACCTTCGTAAAAGCAAAAAGTGCATTCCACACACACACACACACACGTGCGCACAGAGACACACATCAAACATCCGCTTAGCTCATCCTGTTTGTGTGGGCGAAGGATAAAGTTGTGTTCTTAATTAAACTCGTTGGTGTCACACAATTGATTGATTGTTGTTTTTTTTGGCTTGTGTCGAACACACACAATTAGTTATTCCTTTTGCTTTTTAATTAATTTCAAACATGCCACACGAAATTGCTCAGAAATTCATTTAACATTGCTAGAGCTTTTAACTGATATACAAATTTTAGTAAATTTGATTTTAATCAAGGATTTAAGCATTTTTGCAGTAGAAAGAAGTAAAAATTGAGTTTGCTAGCTTGATTTGCTATAAGCTGAAAATTATTTTGAAATTCCCTAGAAGCACAGAAATAGTTGGCAATGTAAGGAAATTATTGTCTGGTATAGATTAAAATGTGCTCTGAAAACCATATAAATATTTTCCAATAAATATATACCCCTTTAGTTTAAGTTCTAACCCATTTAATCGAGCCATCTTTCTGTTTGCATCCTGCAGCATTATCATTTCAACTCTTAAATAAATCTTCAACTACAGCTCTCTCTCTCTTCATCACTCTGCCCTTAACTTGACAGCCAAAAGGCACACAATTAAGATGCCAATCTTCGAGTTAATTAAAGAACCAATGCACACTCACATTAACACACACACACATATAAACAAATATATATATATACATATATATGTGCTATTTCCGCCATTTCAGTGCAGCTGTCAGGCTGAGTCGTGGGAAGGGGGACTGCTGCGATTCTCTTTAATTGCTGCAGGACGAAACGTGTCATGCCCAAATGCTTAGCATACATTCGAGCGCCACTTGACACAGAACACGCGCTAGCATTGAATCCATTTGCGGCAACAGCAGCGGCAACAAAAACTGCAAGATGACAATTTTATTTTTGCGTGCTTGCGGCGCTTTTGCAAAATGGCGCCGCAGGGCGGCAAATGTGCAACCCACTAGCTCCGATTGGCAAGTGCCAAATGCTGCTGCTGCTATTTTTGCTGTTGCCTTGTTACGGCTTAGTTGTTGCGGCGGAAATGCACTTGAAAGTGCGCACGGATTTCCGGCTTGGCAAGTTCCTTGCAATTGCAGTTGGACTAAGCTGGAGTCGACTCAACGCACGACTTGTTTAACGCACAAATCGTTTGTGAATGGTAAAATTCCATGAAATGCGATTTAAATGGCCATTATGCCATTTCCGGTCACGTTGTCACAAACGCAAACGAACGCAATTAGCAGAATGGCAATGCTTTAAGCCGCTTAGCGTTTAGTTTAAGCCAAGATGCTGCACACAAAGGATAGAGAAATGTGGCCCGTGTCGAGTCATATCAGTTTATGGCTTTGTTTACAGCTTCCCCTTTGTCGGTTGCGTAATTTATGACCACGACGCCAAATACCCATTGACATGCGGCTTACACCCTTTTAGCCCGCACACAGCTTCGTCCCTTTCAGCCCAACAGGTTGTGTGTGAAAACCAACAAAAAATGTTTCGCATAAAAGTATGCATTAAAGTTTTATATGTCACTCATACGCCATGTTGCACTTTCCTGTTCCTGTTGGTTTGCCCAACATTTTACGAACTGTGTTCTTTTTCGACTCCGCCGAGATTGTGCAACACGACCACAGCCCACGCTTGTACTTTCAGAATTTTCATGTCATTTTTTTATAATTTAAGTGAGAAAATCACGAGCACAAATAACAACAACAACAGCCACTTGACAGCAAATGCGCATATCAGAAAACTTTTTGTTAATTTAGTGGAAAATAGCATGTCGTTACGAGCTTTTATCTTGGGGCAAGCAGCTGTTCAGTAAACGGGAACGGGGAAACAGGAAGAGCGCGTGTGGAAAAGAGTGAAAGTACCCCAGAGTAGTTAGCAGCAACACGTGCCACGGAAACATAAAAAAATAGGAGAAGCAACTGTTGCCAACGGGTGGCCGAGCATTAAATACACTACACTGTATGAAAGGTGTTTGCTGTATAACTAAAAGTTGGTATATATATATATACATTTTTTGTGATTGACTTTACGAGCGTCAACTTAAGTATATTTATAAATATACATATATGTATTCGATTGTGGCTAAGGAAAGTACCGACTTTTATATACATACCTCTTCTTTTAAGAGGGACCATACCCTTAGTGAGAGCATCGAAATATGAAATGTGCCAGTTATGGGTTTCGTGCTTAAATACCTCATAAGGATGCATCAAGCTGACGTGGGTCATGTCATAAGCTTGATGCCAAAATAGCAATGACAGATGCTGGCTTATGTGTGTGAGTGTGTGTGTGCGCGGGCTTGAATGCTGCATGTGCACATAAAAGAAGCAAATCAAATAGTAGGGTATATAAGAGCAGCGCATGGGGAAATCTAAAAATGGCAAGAGCACTAAGTGCGGAGTCTGCTGCATAGCTGAACGGGCATGCTATAGATAACTATTTGGCAATAAATTGAAATTGTAGATGGTATTTTTCACAGAACGAATGAATAGCGAAAGATTGTAGAAGTTGCGCCATTGCAGCTGAATAAGTGTGAAATATCAATTCTGCTTTGCAAATGGAAAATGCAAAATGGAGCAGATTAAATTAAACTAGAAAAATTGTGTTAGAACGAAAGTGAAAAAGTAATATATAAAACACAAATTTTCTAGTATTGTTTGAGAATGGAATCAAGAAGGAAGTCGGAAGTCGGAAGTCGGAAACAAGCGTCAAGTTGTAAGAAAACCATATTATAAATAAAAAAAGAATCTTATGGAAGATAATTATGCTATGTTTAGAATTTTGCAAGCCACAGGATTACTGAGTTTGTATCTTGACTGTGTCGCCAGCTGCCAACGGGCAAATCTGCCGCCGCAGTTAATCCAATTAACCTTTCTGTGTAAGATATTGTTGCAACTTTTCCGACAATTTCACACGGTTGTGGCTTCGATTACCGCAGTCACGCCAGAGACGTGTTAATCTCGCTGCCCGTCTAGACAGCCAGCGTGGGGCTGAAGCTTGAAAAATGCGGCTGTCTAACATGTTTATTATGGCGACGCACCTGTAAGACTTGAGTCGTCCTTAACGTGGGTGTTGAGTGGGGCTCAAGTGCTGTACCATTATTCATGATGCATTGCATTGTGTTTATTTTTCAGCGAGCGCCTGTTTAATTTTAGTACGCATACGCAGTGTTAACGTGCGCGTCAATGGCATGCGACCTGCAAGCTGATTAACAGAATACGCCAAAGTTGCCGTAAGCGCCAAGCAAACACGTCACCTCAACAAACAGCAGCAACAACAACAATTTATCCGCTGTGGCTGACAGTAGCATTACATTGTTTATTTTAACATATAAACGTTTGCATATGATTATGCACTGGCTCTAACAGATGCCACGCCCACACACAAACATGCCGCCCCCACATGCAGCGTTTCCCTATTTGAGGTCCCGTGTCTCACGTGTGCGTGCTTTGCCTCACCTTTGGCCACATTTTTATTTTCAATTTTTCCCCTGTCGCACGTTTCGTGTAACGTTTTACACGTGAGTCTAGAAAATAATTTGCGAGAGCAGAAAAAAATATATACAATAAAATAAAATACAACACGCTTAGCTGACGTACTGTGGCAAAAAGTTTTTCGCAAATAAAAAGCCCTGAAAATTAATGTGCATATTTTCATGACAGGCATCAATTTGCATATCAAGTGCCCCGAGCAGATGACTCCACAACGAATACATATATATTTATTTTGCCAACATTGGCTTTTAGTAAAGCAAACTTTTCATAAAGGCAAAAAATCAAAAAATACAATTTTATTGTTCATATGATATGCATGAATACTTGATTGCCGTCTTACAACTAAAGTTGTTTTTATTGGCGAACAAGTGAAAAACTAAAAGTGGCTGCCGGTCATAAATCAAACACAACAGTTTAGTTATTTATCAGATTTTAAACAAGAGTTTTGAAAGTAAAAGAACTTTATAAAGCAGAAGATTTCAGCTTAAGAAAAGCTTCGCCTCCTTCCTTTTAAGCTTTTTTTAATACCAACGATCAAATACGAAATGTCAGCTTTCAACTCCTTTTCTTTAACATTTTTATACAATTACATCATTAAAATTACATGTGTTTAGTGTGATGACAAATCAGAAAGCTAACTTGACCGAGTCAGGACATTATAAAAACCCATTTGAATTCAAGCACATTGTTTAGCCCACGTCCAGTATATGTGTATACTATATTTGTAAAGGTCATTTGCAGTTCTTTTGTTTTAGCCAACCACTTAAGTGCCTCTAGTATAGGGAGTACCACTGTTCTGCTTTCATCCGGCACCCACATAAAATAACTTTCAGCCACGTGTCTAAACGCTTCGAGGCAATGAAATGAATGAAAAGTAAATACCACAAAAAAATTTGATTAACATTTTTTTCTTGTTTTGTGTTCTTTCCTTTATATTTATTATATTTTCTGTGGTTTCACATAGAGTGTCCAGTGCAGCAGCTGACTGAGCGTAATTTTTGTTAATTTTTTGAAGTCAAAACAAAAAAGAAAGTCAAAGTAGTGCACAAAAATAAAAGCAGAACGTAAAGTTTGGAAAAACAAGGAAAAGTAGAATAAGGAAGCTTCATTTATATATTTCCTTGACGAGACAGGAATACTCTTTTAATATTTTAGTTAAATGTGAAAAATAAAATGGATATACATCTAATTCGGAAGGATTTTGTTTAAGATTTATTTGTTATACAGAGACAATTTTTCTGCAAAGTGTTGTCTTTCAGGCGTTAAACGCAATACCTTTGGGAAGAGTGTCTGAATATAATAATAATGCCCGCAACCATGCAAAAATTTCGTTGGCTGACTTTTGTGTTTTGAGTCAACGTCGGGGAGCTGCAACGTTGGCCGAGTTAAGGCCACAATGCGCCCACTTTACATGAGAACTTTATTTACTTATTTGGCATGCACACAAACACAAATATAAACACGACTACAGCAGCCAACTACGGAAACAACAGCATCATGCTTGACAAAATACACAACAAATAAAATAACAAGACGAAGTCAGTCAAATTTTGGGCCCTAACAAGGAGCAACCAAAGTGCGCCTGCCAGACGCAGGAGGCTCGCCTGTGCTTCCCGACCGTGATTTCGGCTTCATCATTTTGTGTTGCATAATTTTGGGGCTCATGCGATGCATACAAATCAAATGACAGCATATTCTCTCCTTGCCTTAATTTGAATGTCACTCCTTCAGCTGCCACGCCCACTTAGGCAACAGTAGTATATTTTATTTAAGCAATTATGCGTGGCAATAACGCAAAAATATATATGTATATACATATACATATATACACATATATATGCATAAGCATAGCTGAAGTGAGGGTTGTTGTTGTTGTTGTCATTGTTCTGTGTTTACACACAGGTTACGTATATGTGTGTGTGTGTGTGTGTGTTTAGGCAGCTGTCTGTGTTTGTGTAATTGCTCTTGTCAAGTGTTTGTGTTTGTCTAGTGCCCACAACAGCGAATAGTGCTGCAATTTTAGCACTTTTATAGCCATTTTTAATAACATTTTCTTTATTTATAGTTGCTTTTATAATGGAAATAAAAATAATAGTAAATAGGTAATACAAAACTCTACGATTAAAATAAGAAATCTCTTCTTTTTCAGATGAATTATATTTAATGTATTTTAATTTAATATTAAAGACTTGTAAAAATAATGCTGGAAGAAAATTGTATAATATTATGTAAGTTGAAAAACTTTTGCTTTAATTGTTCTTTCTCTTTTTATGAAAAAACTTTTTTACATAGAGAACAGAAAGACTTTTTGTTATTTACTTTTCCATTTAACAACTCGTTTTGTATATGATACCTTTTAAAATGTCTACAACTAAAGCAAAGGCAAATAAATTAAAGCTGTTTGCGGCTTTTATTTACAGAGTTCTTTAAGCACCTGTCATCACAAACACGCGTGAAAAACTGCAGCATAGCAAAAAAAACTACACACATTTACCACCGCCAAAGTGTGTCTGTAATGTTGTTAGCAGAGGAGGATGGTAAAGTGGAAAAGTGTACCCACCCACATGGCTTGGACTAGCTAACCCTTACACAAAAAAAACCTTCAGGGTTTTGCTTTTGTGCTGTCCCTCGACGCATTTGTTGCTGGTTGTTCTTCTTGTTGTTGTTTGGCCGTTGTTATCTCGACGCACAGGGACAAAGGCAACAACGGCATTCGGTTTGAGTGTGACAGTAGCATATTTAGTTTTAGTACCAGTTTATTTAAACAAAACGAAAAAAAGGAGGAAAAAAAGGAAAAACCGCACAGTAAAAACAGCCACTTGAGCGGACATTTCACCTTCGCTGAAATGTATGCAATGCAGACTGGCGAACTTTAAGACTCAAGTTGGGAGACGCACGCGCGACTAGCAAATCACAGTTGGCCATTCAAATGCTGGCCATTAACGTGGGGCATGCAACCTCAACGCAAATAAACAACCAGAACAACGGCAACAAGGAGAGCAACAAGATGTTCCTGATAAACCAGCAAGCGTTCAAATGCAATTTCGCTGTGGCATTGAGCACGCGTCCTGCTAGCTTGCAGATAATTGCATTTGGCCGCCATTCTTTGCCACGCCCACAACGACGACAGCTCTCGCCTTGAGCGGCATCGCCCACTGTGCGCTCCGCACTTAATCAAATTGAGCGCTCGGCAAATGTCACTGAACCTTGAAAGTGAGAGGAGCGCAAAATAACAGAAAATAATACAAAAAATAAATAAAAGGGGAGAAAGTGTATTATTTGCTACACAGTTGGCGCACAGTTGCGGCATTAGGTTCAAGAACAACACAACCAAATGAACTTGACGTTGCCCAGGACATTCGCCTGCCCACACACAGGAAGATTCTCGCACACCCACACACACTCGAGTTGAAGATGCCATGTGCCTAATTTGATATCTCTGGCAAACTATAAAAATACAGCTGGGTTTGCTTTCTTACATGCCAAGGGCTTATATGCAATAATATCAATTTTTTAAATTTATAAAAACAATTGTTTGTTATACATATTTTATATACATATACGGGAGCCTAATTTGATATCTCTGGCAAACTATAAAAATACAGCTAAGTTTACTTTGTTATATGCGACAGTTTGAAATATAATTAAATATTAAGCTTAACATTCCTTATTATACAAGAACCGGATTTTTTTTTAAGTAAGAATCGATTTAAAGAAAATTTTAATCTATACAAACTTAATAAAAATACATAAATAGAAAGGAATATACTGATATATGTATTATAAAATTATTCATCAAATATCAATCAAAATAGACAACAAAAAAATTTAAAAAGGTTAGAAATTAATAAGCTTAGTTTTAAATAGATATATAAAAAAAAATTAATATATAAAAATTCAAAAAACTAAACTGTATATTTAGAAAACTGTTCCAAAATTCAAAAGTCTTCCTCTGCTGTTACAAATATTCCTAACAACTTTAATATACCCCCACAATGCTTACCAGTTTTAAACGGTGACAGGGTATCCGAAAACTACGACAATATCACGTACACACCACGCAGACAGTAGCCAGTGAAATTAGCCGAGGCAACAAGAGGTGCCTGCAAGTGCCTGCGAGCAGGACAATTGGATTGAAGTTGGAGCTTAGTGCGGCATCAGGTGCTGAGAAAGGAGTGTCTCTCTCACGCGCTCAAAAAAATTTACATTTCCTGCTGGCCAGACCATAAAATAATTTGTTTAATTCCATTAGTTTGCCTTGGCGACGTGTGCGGCATTAAAATGCCGGACCCGGGTCCATGGTGATGATCGTTGGCACAGCAGGCGGCGTATGGCAGGCGGCATGCGGCATGCGGCATGTGGCATGGCGGCATGTAGCACTGCAAAATTGGTGCCAATTAGAGGCGCCTTGTCCGCACCATAGGGCGTCTTGTCAACGCCAGACAAAACATCGCCATCGCATCAAGCTGCGTAAATCAAATGTTTTGTTTTTGTTTCGGTTTCTTGGTTTTTTTTTCATTATTTTTTTTTCGTTTTGCTATGGCGCAGTTTGTCCCTTGATAGCCATATTTATGCAGAAGGAGTGGTATTTTCTATATACATATATATATGCATTTATCTAATGAATTTTTAATGCACTTTAGCCTTGCACTTTCAGTGCTCTGCGTTGGCCAACTTGTCAACTTCCAGCTAGACACGCCCCCCCCCCTCCCCCCGCCCACTAACTGTCAGCTGTTACGGACGCGCCTTGGGCCATAGCAATTTGCTTGCAGCTTAGACAAAACGCAGTTTGTTATAAAAAATGCGCATACGGCACGTTGTGCCAGGGCCAAGTCACCGGTATTGTCAATTGATTAGCCCGACCCTTAGCCTGTCAAATTAAAGCGTCTATTTAGCTATTTAAATTGCCTGGCAATTAATAAAAAATTGCCTGCTGATTTTGATCGATTTGCGTCTTGACCATTCAATCAAGGATTTTTAAATATTTATTACATTTTTTTTGTTGCGAAATGAATGAAGGACTTGCGTGCTTGAAGGAATAGCACTTAGATAACTTATACACCTAATTCTACGTATTCTACATAAGGCTTCCCTGAATACTATTATAACTGTTTCAATCAGTAGCTTACCGTTATTTTCCAAGAACTAATTTCAATTACAGTTTTCTGCTTAAAGTCATAGCAAATAACTGTTGTTTAACCGACATATACGTTTCCAGAAATTGACCTATTCACCTAAAAGCTTGGCCACTTTATGTGCTATAACAGCGAAATTTGATACACGTTGCACTGGCCACAGGGTGGGGTGCTTAGTGACAATGCGCCACATGCAACAAGCACACACACATTCACCCTCCGCTTGTGGTAAATAAGTGCTGGGTGTATATAAAAATAGTTAAAGCCCGACTCAACCCGGATAATATGAATAATAGCAGCGCGTGGCTGGCATGCCCCGCTTTTCCAAGCGCATTTCCCGCATGTGCTAACTATGAAAAATAACTGACGCAGCGGCATGTCCAGGTCACACACACGCACACACAACTTGTGTGTGTTGCATTCTATCAGTTTTTACTTTTCACTTCTTTCGCTTTCTTCGCTCTATCGATTTTCCCCCAAGTTAAACCGCCGCCATTTTTAATGGCTTTCATTACTTGCGCTTGTCTTGTCCGCACTTTTTGGCCCCTTTTCCGCCCCGTTTTTCGCTTGTGCAGCTGCGTGAGTTGATTAACAGTCGCGACGTTGTCCTTTAGGCCAACTCCTTCACGGCATGTCAACTTGAATTTATCATGAATTTAATTATGAGTGCTGCGAGCGCTTGGCGCATAATTTTTATTAATTATAAAACATACATATACATATGTTCGTATATATTTTAGTCTTTTGGCCCTGACATAGGTTCTGGCCCGAAGGTGGTGCCGCAAAATGTTAACTGGTGTCGGCCCGCCCCTAGCAGCTGCCATTGTTGCCAAAGGTTGCAAAGGACCCTTCAACGAGGGTCAGCCGATAAGCTTTGTGTGTATGTGCTAAGTGTTGGCTCAGGTGATTTAAATCAAATCAAGAGGTTGAAAATCCGGCATGATTTTTTAAATGAAATATAAATATTTATAGACAACATTACAAAATATAAATATGTTAGTGGAAATAAAGAAAATGTTTAGAATAACCTAGTGTATATTATAACACTGATATCGATATTTTGTTCACTTTGTTCTATTCATTTAGCGATAAAACTTAAATGATGTTTCAATTAGTAACCGATAGTATTCAAGGAGACCGATATCAATAGCGATCATCTCAGAGAAATTTCAAACAATTTTTTTATGAAAACAGAGCAAACAAAATTTATTCAACGCAAGAAACATAAAATGCCTATTGATAACATTGTGCCCAGTTTATCGATATTTTATCGATCACTTTACGAACAATGCAAGCCTAACATTTTTATGATCACCTCACAGCATTAAACTATTTTAAACGACAGTAAACGACAAAAGCTTTAAAATCTTTTTTTGTGAATCGACTTTCTTGCCTCGCCCTCTCGACCAGCCCTCGTTTGTATTCATTGGGCTGTTAAAAGCTCAAAATACATGCGATTAATAATGCAAAAATTATTTGCGATGCTTGAAAGCCAAAACACAACGCATTACACATACGCCGTGGGTAACAATAAAACCACTGTTGCGGCCATTAAAGTGCAGGTAGACCCAGGCACACAAACTTTACCAATTTGACTCATTTGGAATCTAGGAAGCACATACTAACTAACAGCACGCTTTTCGGCCAGCTGGCAGGCTGACTGGTGGAGCAAAAGGCATTCATCATTAAATATTTACACTTTCATAAATGTGTGAGTGCATTCAGGTTGTTAAATATTTTATGATGATTCTGACTTTGTAGACACTCAAAGAGACAAAGCACGCAAACAGACAAACAGCCAGCCAGCGAATGCTGTCGAAGGTTCCGAAAAACAAAATACTACACAGAGATAAAAAAGAAAATAAATACTGTATGGAGCTGGCAGCGTGAAAAGCCATGCAAGCGTGAAAATCGCAGTAAAAGCTTGCATCGCACTCGTAACCTGTTTTCTTTTTCAACTTTACAGGTGTTCGCCATTGGCTTTCTCTCATTTATATATATATTTTTTTCCCTTCTTACTTTTGATAGCTGCAATGTTGCGTGCAGCAAAGGAAAACGCGCTCGCAATTATTAAGCTCCAAAAACGGACGTAAAATAATTGAAAGGAACAACGGTTTTCGCCGCTGTTTATGGCCATAACAAGTTGTCCTTTTTTGCGGCTTGTCACGCCAAATTAATGTCACGAGTTTATTGAACCAGAAAATGTCAAAAATAAATCAGTTTAAAATGAACACAAAACTTTGGTAGACTTTTTAATGCTAAGCAAATAAACAAAGTTATACTTTGACTTTTTTTACATTTTACTATTCAAATTTGTTTTCTCAAAGTTAATCCAGTTAACTTCGTTGTGCAGCAATAAATGGACATCAACGTTTTATTAAATAAAAGTAAAATAAATTTTTAATGCTTGCAATAAAAACAGCGATTTTATTATTAAGTGCACAGCCGTTAACTGGGTTAATTGCTCGACTACTTTGGGTTAATTAATTCTGATTAAATCAAGTCTAAAATGTGCGCATATATATCAGTTTCATTTAATTTGCAATTTATCCATGATGCATGTCGCTGATGTGGATTTTTTGTTGTGCTCAATAAAAAAATATACAAAAATCTTTTAAAAGAAAATCAATTCTAAAAACCAACAAATAAATAAGAAAAATGGTATTTAAGACTTTAACAACAAAGATTACTAATATCTATTTAAATATTATTATGTAAACATTATTCAACCAACAAAATGACATTAGATTTTCACATTATTTTCGTTGGAAATTTCCCAAGCCGCAAAATAGAATAGATTTACCAATATCTCTATCTCGCGGTGTTGCTTTAAGAAATGCATTCATAGCCGTATGCATTACTAATGACAGACACGAGGTACGAGTAAAATATATAGCTGAATGCATATTAATTGATGGCCATTTGGCCTATTAAATGCTGCAGTCATTATAGGCTCCCATTTGCTTGATCACACATTTAGCACCCCGGACTGGCCCGTATAGCAATTTATCATTTATAATGTGGCCAGTGCAATTCATTAAACAGGCGCAATTATAGTCGCAGGCAATAAAAATACACACAAACATTTTCGACAAAATTTCGAAAGCCATAAAAACCGGCAGCAAAACTGCAAATACAACAGTAAAATAAATACACACATACTCTCAAGTAGGCACAACAATTTACAACACTGCTACAGATATATGTAGTGTCACATGTGCTAATTAAAATATACATGCCGCAAAACACAAAACCCACAATGCGTCAAATGTGGCGTATACGTAATATACAATTAAACACACATTGCGGCAGGACCCCTGGCCAAGTCAACACACACACACACACACACAACAACTGTTCTGTGCGCTTGGGCTTTTGTCCTTTTTCGTGTTATCCCTTCATTGGCTTGTAATGCTCGATGAGGGGCGAATGGGGGCGTGGCTTTTGGTGCGCTCGTGCGTTCGCCTAATTGAATGTAAGCAAACCAATATAAAAGAGCGCTAAAAGCAGCAACATTAAGCAGCGGGACCTACACGTCGCATTGGCAAATTACCGCTGCGAACACACACATATTGTCATTGTCCTTCAACTCCTGCCTGCCAGCCTGCCTGCCTGCCAGCCTGCTGGCCGAAATCATTTTGTAAGACGCTGGCGTCTGTGAAATTGCGCAATAAAATTGCATTGTCTTTATTTTTAGTTTCTTCAGTTCCATGCCTGCGCACATAATGTTAATGCTGAGGCTCAGCCCAACACACATACAGCAATCTGGAGAAAGTTAAATTAAAATTTCATGGCTTCTCGCATTCGCAGCTTGGCCGCCACACACTGCAAGCTCAAATCAAATCAGCTGCCGTCCGGCTCTTCTCGAACTTGGTAAGTCTTTACGTGTACTTTGCCGTATTTTCCAGCTTACGGCCGCCACACTCAAGTTCCTCGTAAAGTTATTAAAAAGGTTTCCATTGCACATTACGCTTTGGCTTTGCGATAATCATTGGCGGGTAGTTTATAAATAGATTTAATGGAAATTTGGAGATTTATTCGTAATATTTCCTTTTAACACCAAATTTAAATGAGTACTTAACGGTTTATATTTTTAAAAATGTATAAATACTAAGTTTACATTTAATAAAAATAAGCTGCATTAAGCTTAGTATTATCAAAAATGTTTTTGACTATTATTGGGAAGAATATATATCTGTCTTAACAAACATTTCGAACTCAAAGTAAAAGTTATCATAATTTTAACTTTCTTATCATCTTTGATTTTCTTGATGACAAAGAATATATTCTCTAAAATTTGGAATATTATAAAAAACTAATTGAAATACTATACTATATGTCGCATATAGATCAAGTCCAAAGATTAATAAATTTTATCAAATCAATTTAATGATTACATAAAATAATCTCTCTAACAAATGGAGGCCAAATATATATGTAGAAGAATTAATGTCAACCATAAGAGTTCATAAAACAAATTTTTCACTAAATTACACACAAATAAAATATTATTTAACGCAATTAAAATCAAAAACTTCTTTATATAAAAATTTTCCCGAACATTCAAATTCCGAGTTTGAATTTCTGCTAAATGTGCCTTTAAAGTTTATTAAAACTTTGTTTAATAAACTTTCACCGCAACGACCGAGAAATAAGTTCTCTAATTACCAAGTTTAAACAGAAAAACTTTTTTAACCACAAATTAAAAGCGAAGGTATTTCCAAGTACTCCTAAATTCAAAACTTTTGCCACACACATTTCAATAGAAAGCAAATTTTCGAGTGAGTTCACTTCACAAAATCAGGTAAATACTGAATTAATTTAATTATAAATGAGATATCAAAAAAATTTCAAAACTCACTCAGTGAACAGCGCCAAACATAAAAAATGTGAAATGAATAATAAAGATTTCACTCATGCAAACGCGCGACACTTCGTTAATTTTTAATTATTTGCAAAACGTTGCCACTTTAAAATGTTTATTAGTTTTGTGTATGATTTTTTTTTTTAATTTATATGGTTTTTGAATTTTTGTCGCTTGTGTCGATAATATGCAAATGGCACAACAAGTCGGCAGCGACTGAATTGATACTTCAAAAAATGGAATCGCAACGGCGACGAGTGCAACGGCACGAACAAGAAGCGAACGAAGCAAACGAGCGGCGAACGAGTTTGAGAAACTGGCTCAGGATACGGCTACAAACACGGTTACACGGACACGGACACGGACACGAGTAGGGGCGCCTGTGTGTGGACCAACCTCAACCTGAGCCTCTGCCACTGCGTCTGCTGCTTGCTGCGTTCGATGCGAAACTGTTTTCCTTTTTTGTAGTATGTGCCCCATTCGTAAGCGACTTCCTGCGCACAAGTTCGAGTTGCACGCGATGTTGGCAACTCCGTTCGAATGGCGCTTCGTGTCTTTGTGGGGCGGTAAACACAACATGCGTGTGGTAAACATGGCAACGCTCTCTTGCCACTGCGGTTAGGGGCACGGCCAAGATGACGTAAGTTCTTCCGCCACTTGTTGGCATGTTGTTGTTGCAGCTGCCACTTTGCTATTTGCTGCCTGCTGCAGTCAAAGTGTTGCAAAACTTTCTATGCGGCAACTTAGCCAAAAAAATACATGAGCGTGTTGCTCGACTTGGCATTTCTTTCTTCTCCTCCCATTTATTTTAGTTTACTAAGTTTTTAGTTCTTAGAAAACTTGCTGGTAAAGTTATTTTTCTTTTGCAAATTTCACAACACCCGTCGCATGTAAATTAAAATGCTTCTGTAGCAGGTGTTAAATTTATTCGAATTGCAGGACAAGTTTTTTTTAGTGTCAAATAGAATTTAAAGGTATTTAAATAATGCTGTTCTAGAAATTTTTAATTATTGCAGTATTATGGAAAATTGGAACTGTTAACTCATTGCGTGATGTTGAAAACTCTTTAGTTTTTTTTCGAAATAAAAATTAAAAATACATTTTATGTTTATATATTTTTAATATATTGAAGAAGTATTTAAAACAATATTAATGTAATAGACCCTTTTATTAAAAATGCAAAGTTTGCCTTATTTTACACTGGGATTTAAAACTTTGTCGTTATTAATGTGTCCTCAAATATAAATAACTCATCTACTAAAGATTTCTTAGAAAGGCTAATCAAATAAAAAATTTCTTATCAATGAATTTCTTAATAAATACCCTTTGCATATGTTATAGCCCACTCCCTAAGCTTTAATTGTTAATACAGTTTTTTGCAATTAACCCACAACACTTAACCGCAAAATGAAGAAACTTTCAATGCTGCCCAATTGGTGCCTGCTTTCCCACTTGTCAGCCACAGCGCTGTCCATTCATAACTTGACGTGTCTATAGAAAAGCCTCCCCCCCCCCCTGCTGCGCTACCTTTTTTCCGAGGGGCACTCGTCAGGCCAAAACCTAATTTTTGGCACACACGTGGCGCTCCCAAAATCAAATCGAGCCTCAACGAACCTAGTCGAACACAATACAACAGTCGAACATGTTTGTGTCCTTTAACGACAAGTTTGAACTGAGGCTGGCGCAAGTTCGAAGTCGGAAATGCGTTTTGTGGTTAGCCGCAACATTTTTGCCGGTTGTCGTGAGTGTGTGTGTGTGTCCAGTGTGACCAGCTGCACAATTGTGTAACCAAACAGCATCCGTCTTAATTAGACAAGTTACCCCATGTTTAACTGGAGAATGCACAAGTGCAGTCGAGCTCTAATTGGATTTTATTGCAATTAACTTGGCAAAATACGATGCAGCTATCATGTTGCAAGCAGCAAAATCCTGCTCAGCTCAGCTCAATGCGGTCATTAGCTCTGAACAGAGGTCATTTGGATGTGATTAGCAGCAGCATCCTAAGCAGAGTTTCAATTTCAAGATGCCTTTTGTCTTAGCATAAAAGAACTTATCAAGAGTCAGACTCAAAGAGTTGGGTCAAGCACCTCTCTCTAATATATCAAGTTACGCAGCAGCCACTCAAGTTATTCACCTCAAAGAGTGCTCAACAGAGAGAAGAGTTAAGCAAAAAAAAGAAGCTGCTCTCAAAGAACTTATTTCTGCGTTTTCAGAGGAATTGAAACAACCCGCAGGAAACTGAAGAACGCAGGTATCCACAATAATTTTGGTGCGCTAAAAGTAACTCTAGATCAAAGGATGATAATTACACTGATCAGTGGACACGGCGTTCGGACGAACAAAAATATTATCTCTGCTTCCGATCTGTCTGATGAGATATTTTTTTTTATATATACTTTTCATGCAAGGGTTTTTTTCAGCTTCCTGACAAACGGCAGGAAGAGTCAATTACAGTGCATCTCCTGGCCGAGACCGGAGACGGAGAGCAACAGATGTGGCCCAGTTGAGATCATTAACCAGCTCATATTACGCCAGACAGCTCAGCACCTCGATCTTTTTCAGATCACGTTTTTTTTGTTGCCTCATCCAAAGAGCAAAAAGTTCGATGATGCCAATGGGGCAGGTGGGGCGAGTGACTGTTGCAGGTGCATAAAGGATATAAAAAACATAAAATAAGCACAAATATTGAACAAAGAAGCAAATAAAATTTATGTGGGGGTTTTGGTTTAAGCAAATCATTTGTGCTGGCCAAAGAAAAAACACACAACATTTCTATAGAAATCATTTAAAATTCGTGTAGTTTTTCTATATGACTGTAGAAGGAAGTTATTGCCAACTGAAACAATGGAAATTTTGTGTTAACAACGCTCGCCATTTGTACGAATTAAGACGCGATTTATATGCCAGATGCCGGCTGAATTTATAAAGCATTTTAACACTAGAAAGGCCAATGGCAACCAAAAAAGGCAACATTTAACGATTCATTACGTGAATATTAGCTATAGATAAAATTTAACGACTTCAATTCATTTGAAGTCTTTACTGTGTGCACATATTGAATATAGCTTAAGTCTGCTTCTAGGTGATATAGAAGGACTGAAAGTAATGAAAGTTTTTTGCATGATAAATTAAGAAAGTGGAAGAGGGTCTACAATGTTAAATTATATTTGCTTTTAATTTATTTTCAAAGAATATAATGTATACGTGGGGATATCAAAAGAGCTTTAATTAAATAAATTAATAAAAAAAATCAATAAACAGAATTTTACTTATTTTAAGAGCAATGTACCAGTATGAAAAATATTTGTTTAAATGGCAAAGTCATTTTGGTAACTAAGCAAAAATTTTGCTAGGGTTCAAATCCCAACGTTGGGTATCTATTTAGTGATTTACTCTAAAAAAAACATTACTTTATTATTATTATGAATTAAAATCTGACTGTTGACCTAACCGAAAATCATTTTAAATGGGCTTAACGTATACCAATTTTTTATTTTTTTAGTACGTCATTCAACTAAGACAAACAATTTAATTTTGCATAAGCCAACCTAACATCTGCGTGTTTAGATTCCCAAGAAATATTTTCATATTATAATATAGATCGGCCCTTAACAAAAGCTTTTTAAGGGTCCCTTTCCAACCCCCGACGGCTTTCGGGTGCTGCACGAAAAAACTGTCTCTTGCCGAAATAGGCAAATGGGCTAAGCTCAACTACGTCAGAGGCGATCGGCGCACGCGTTGAACGCCTCATTTGGCATTCGGCGCAGGCGCCCGAGCGACAAACCGCCCAATTTATGCGCGGCAA
Source organism: Drosophila lacertosa (assembly GCA_004143845.1). Classification (NCBI taxonomy): domain Eukaryota; kingdom Metazoa; phylum Arthropoda; class Insecta; order Diptera; family Drosophilidae; genus Drosophila; species Drosophila lacertosa. The sequence goes on along the minus strand of SCDZ01000006.1, from coordinate 272,773 downwards.
ATGTGACCAAAGTTGGCGGCGAGCAGCAAACTGGGCGTGCGAACGAACAATCAAACTGTTGGGCATGGCAATTGTGGGCCAGCGATGACGTTTAGAATTTTGTTAGTGCGTGAATTAACTGGCTAATTAGAGTGACAGTGGGTGCCGTTTGGTGGCCTACGTGCGCAGCTGGCCATAGGCCAATGCCGGAAGACCAGCTTAGCTTAGCCCTACGCAGTGACAAGAAGGAAGTGTCGTTGTTGTTGTTCCTGTTACTTTTGTTTGCTGCTGCTTTGAGTTCAGCGTCCAGTTTTTGCACTTGAAACCCAAATTGCGCAATTCCCAAAATAACTGCGCCAACCCAACTCTCACACTCGGCCGGCTCAATTTGTTGGGGTTATTTTGTATTTATACATACATACATATATTTTTAGGGTGGCGGCTGCAAAAGTACCGCTAAGCGGCAAATACGCAAGTGGGCCGCTGCACGCTGCCCGCTTCGTGATGTCATCTTCGCAAGATGATGTCGCACTTACGGTTTCGGGTTTTCGGCCGCCATAAATATACGATATTAAAAAAAATAAAAACAACACGAAAAACACCCGCTTAAAATGATGAACGCTCGACGAGTGAAGACGTCAAACGACTTAACATGAATAAAAATAATGTAATTTCTTGTTTTTTTATTTTTTATTAATGAGTCGCTCGCAATGCACGAGTACTTTAAAAATACATATATACGCAATAAAACTAAATATGAACGCCACATCATGTCAAATTAAACAAGTTTATCATATTTTTACAAGCTTGAAAATTGTTGTTGTTTATGATCTGAAAGCAAGCGTCTGCAATCAGTTCGAGTATAAGAGTTTTAAATCAACTATGCATAATTAAATTATGCCACAAAATAAAAATTATCTTTGGCATGCTGACTATTCAATACCCTTACAGATTTGTATTTAAATTTAAAAAGAGTTTTAATAATAATATTTTTTTGATATTGATTTGAATTGTAAGAATATCTTTCAAACCTAAAAAGGTTTTCATACAAAAACTTAGTTCATTTAGGCACACAAAAAGATATTTACAACATAAATTTGAAAAAAATATATTTATAAAGTGTATATATACTTATTAAATTAATAACGCGGATCGTACGAATCGAATCGGCGAAGATAATTTCTATATTGATTTATTTATATTTATAACCTAACGGATAACGGAGCAGTTAAAGATCGAAACTCGTTGAAATGAAGCAACAACTGCTGCTGCTCCTAATTGTGAGCATTTACTTAGCCGAGAGCAAACTGTACAAGTCTGTCATATCGAAGAAAACAAGGATTGAAAATCGCCAATGGGGCGGCATGGAGTCCAATACGGGCAATGATAACTTCGGGGGTTGGCTGGTCCGCGTTCGGTGCAGCGGCCCGGCGACAATATCCTGTGTGGGCGCCTACTATTCGCCGCTGCTGGTGATCACATCGGCCAACTGCGTTCATCCATTTCGCTACCAGTCGGACGGAGCGGACGTGGTGACCTCAGCCATAGCCCAGTACGAGCAGTTTAGCTTCGCGGAGGTGCTCACCTTTTACTTTCCCAAGGACTTTAAGTATCTGAAAACCAAAAACGACATCGCTATGGCCAAGCTGATCGTGCCGCTGCGCGGCAGACTGACGGAATTCATAAAGCTGGCAACCGCATTGCCCCCCAAGGACACCATGCTGGACACAATCGGCTGGGGCTTCAACAGCATGGAGGTGCAGGCGCCCACGGAATTGGCACGCTTAACTCAGGTCAAATTCATTAAGCTCGCTGATTGCAAGAAAATGTTCAAGAAGGGCTTCCTTACGGACGTATCTCTATGCGCGCTGCAGCCGGCAAACAAATTAAAATGCATCTACGACGGTGGCTCGCCTTTAATCTGGGAAAACGAGCTCGTCGGAATCGGCTCGATAGGCTCCACTTGCTTAAACACTTCGGTGCCCAGCGTTTATACGAACATCCTTGAGATGACCGATTTCATTGTGAATAGTAATTTCGGTCACATTGAAGCAGATGATGATGATTGAATCCATAACCCAATTTCTAATATTTCTATATTCTATACTCCAATTCATCCTATAGAAACTATGTATATGTTATAGTTGACTGATATTGAATATATTTTGCTCATATATAAGAAGCATTTTGACAATCTGAATTGCCTACTTTGGTTTGCGTATCATTAAAAGAAAAAAAAGGTGTTCATACAAAAATTGTTTTTTCAGCCAATCATTCCAATGGCAGCTATATGACATAGTTTATCAGTAATAATTATATTTTACAGATATATTAGCAACATAATTGAGACTTTTACTTGTCAAGTTTGGATGTTAGATCTTAAATAACAACAGTTCTCCGTAGTTGTCTGAAATGAATCATATTTTGTAGATATGTTAACAACATAAAGACCCTCTCAATTGTCTAATTAAATTATAATATCTTAAAAATCAAAAGGTTCTTTTAAAAAAATAATTTTTTTTAAACCGATTACTCCTCATAATATTGTAATCCAATTCAGCTAATTCCAATGTATGTTTGGTCTGCAACAATAACAACGACCGATGTAAAGCTTTGTGCCAACCATTTTAAAACTGCGAGATATTAATCTATCGAAATTATCCTGCATCAAGTTTAATAATATGTCCAATATACTAATCAATGGCCGGAAAAAAAGAATGCGTATATTCACGTCATAAAGCATTTGGGTATGGAACAGATCGCTTAAAAGGTAACAACTGAAAAACCGTTCATTTGATTTGGCGTGTCTAACAAAGCGAACTAAATAGCGAAAGAAAATCGTGGATTTCTGCACACTTAATCGCCGTCATTTGAAATGAAACAACGATTCCTGCTGCTGCTGCTGCTGTGGTTCTGGTTGGCCACAGTCGCGTGCAAGTGTTACAAAAGAAATATCACACGGATAACAAAGATCGAGAAACGCACATGGGGTGGCATGAGCGCCAATACGGGCTCAAACAACTACGGTGGCTGGCTGGTGCGTATCCGGAGTGGCGGTATCTTCACGGTATCCTGCGGCGGCTCCTACGTGTCGCCGCTGCTGGTGCTCTCGTCGGCCAACTGCATTCATCCGATACGCTTTCTGAGTGCCGGCGTCAATGTGGTGACCACGGCCAATGCCGCAGACGAGGAGTTTAATTTCGCTGAAGTGGACACATTTTACACGCCCCATGACTTTCACTATCTGAAGACCAAGATGGACATTGCGCTGGTCCGGCTACATGTACCGCTTCATGGTCGATTGACAGAGTTCATCAAACTGTCCACGAGTTGGCCTACTACCGACATGGTAATGCACACATTTGGCTGGGGCTGGGACAGCCTGGAGGTGCAGGCGCCGACGAGCGAGCCGCGTACCGTGCTGGTCACATTTATTGAGTATGAAAACTGTGTAAAGCTTTTTCAGCGCCATTTTGTGGCGGACACGATAATGTGCGTACGGCAGCCAAAGGATAAATACAAATGCATTTACGACAGCGGCTCGCCGCTGGTCTTAGGGAACGAGCTCGTCGGCATCGCCTCCGTGGGCTCCACCTGCATGAACACATCTGTGCCCGGCCTTTATACGAACATCAACAAAGTGATGCCGTTCATTACACAAATTCAAGAGGGCATAAAGGCTGGTCGATTTCTGAGTAGCACCAAGTTCAATTTATTTCAATTGAAGCTTTCCAAGCCAATTGTTAAAACTAAAAGAAAAATACTTAACTTAAAGTAATAAGTTAAAACCCTTTTTAACAGAAACGTATATAAATAAAATGAATAACCATAAAATCGATAATAGGTCGCTTTATCTTAGCTAATCATCACAGCTCCGCAATAACGCGGGTAATTAAATATCTGACCAATTTGATGTAGCAAAATCGGACATACAATACAATCACCAACAAGCCCAAATCAAATGGATTGCAAGTACAGAAATTGCACTCAACTCAGCTTGACCGTCAAACGGTTACTGTAATCTTCTAGTTTCCCGCTTCAAATTTAAAAAATAATTCTAACTTTTACGGGTGAATGTCAAGTATTGTGATTTTATCGTTCACAATGACTTAATTTACCAACCGCCACAAACTATCGCCAAACCACCACCTGTTATCAATCAGAATTAACTTAAGGAACACTGTTAGCATAATAAAGTTCAGTACACAGCTGTTTAAGACTGTCGTTAATCTAGCGAAACTCCATTAGTCCTGTTTTATTTGTGCAGTTGTCTAAATCATTCCGTTAACTAATTCGATTATTCTACCTTATATTCAAATCACATAAAATATAATATTTTGCATTAATTGTGGTTGAATCGACTGTGTGAGCAATTAGTGTGTTTTAGTTTTAGTTTATGTGTCACTGCTATACACCCTGTTATGTTAATTAACAGCGCCATCAGAGTTTGTTGCGGCTCACGGGCATCAGCACCCAGAATAAATTCGTGGCCAAGGAACTGAGGACAAACGACTTAAACGGAGCCACACATACAGATAGACAGCTGGACAATGACACAGTTGAAGAAACTGCACTTAGCCGATAAGCTAGAGGATCTGGAGAAGTTCACAATAATTCCAGACTTGCGCAACAAAAGCATGAAAATGTAAGTGGACACCGCACACGAAACCTTCCCACACCCCCCAGCCCGCATCCAATGCTGATGTCAACAAATATAAATTCTAATTCAAATTGCAGTTTACTTAACACGGCGCGCAAACTGTACTTGACCGCCGAGGATTATCACCTGAATGGGGACCAGGAAATGGCCTACATCAGCTATATGAAGTACTTTAATATGCTGTCGGCCATACGCGACAAATCCGATTACATCCAGCACAAGCTGATGGTGCGCGAGGTGCTCGGCGACACGGACTTTAATCGTGGCATCATGGACACTCTGGAGACAATCAGCCAGTCGCTAGGCAAGCGGTACGATCTGCTGCTGCCGCCGGCGCCGCCGTCGCCATTGCCCAGCTTGGCCAAGGCAATTGTTAACGGAGACGGCGCCGGATTGGAGCCCGCTACGGCATACGCCCAACTGGGCGTTATTAGCTGCGAGATGCTGTTCCAGCGAATGCAGCAGAAATCGGTGCTGGTGATGGATTGTCGACACAGCAGCGACTACGACAATTCCCATCTGACATACTACTGTGCCTTTAACGTGCCCGAGGAGGTGATTATGCCGGGGTAAGTGCCACTGCCACGGGAGAAACCCTCATTTAATGGTTAATTTTTTTTTGTATTTTCAGCATGTCCGCGGGAAAGCTGCAGGCGCGTTTGAGCAGCAGCGACAAGGCTGCGTGGGCGTCGCGCTCCGTCAAGGAGTCGGTGGTGTTAATGGACTGGAACAGCAAAGATGCGCAGTCGACGGGCAGTGCGGCCATCTACACGCTGCTGGACATACTGAAAAATGTGCGTAAACTCCGTCGCACCGACTTTTAAAGTTATCTATTCAAATAAGTCGTAAATCCATTACAATAGTATCTCAGACAAATCATATGTTAAAACTTACCCCTTTCAGTGGGATCCCGATGTGACATATCGCTCGCCCATAAAAATACTGGAGGGCGGCTACGAGTACTTCATTATGATGTACCCGACGCACTGCACCAATCCGAGCGTGCAGGCGCCGCAGCAGAACAACAATGAGCTTGACACAATCGATGACATCGAATATCCATCAATAGGCGATATTACTATGAAGGAGGACATCATGAAGCAGCCCGATACGAAGCACAAGCAACGGCCAAGCATTAATCGGGCGAGCAAACCCGCCGCACTGCGCACCTACGAACAGAGCAACTACGGACAAAGTCAGCAGCAGGAGAATTCGATCAATGAGATCGTACACGATCAGGAGGCGCTGCTGCATCGGGCGCAGCAGAATGACAAGCTGTTGGATACCGCTTCAAAGAAATGGCAAAGCCTCTTCAAGATAACGCCTCTGAGCGCGGGGGGCGACGTGCCGAGCAGTGCGGAGCAGGAGGTGCTCTACAACATTATGCAGCTGGAGAGTAGAGCCGAGGATATTGTAAGGAAATTTTGTTTGTACTAATTACCTACTGATTTAATTTATGAAACCTGCCTAGAGAATGGAAAACAATCGTCTGCGTGACGAGGTGAATCGCTACAAGGAGCTGCATTCGGAGGAGCAGCTGCAAAAGAATGAGATCGAGATGACTCGTCGCATTGAGCTTCAGATACTGGAACGCCAGCGGATGGACGAGCAGCATGAACGCGATCGCATGGAGCGTGCACGCCAGCTGGCCATTGCACGCGAAGCGAAAAGGCATTACAAGCCGCCGGAAGAGTCGCCACCCGCAACAGACAGAACACCCACTCCACCCACAGCAACGACACCCAACGAGGAGGAAACGTCGCCAACGATGGCCAACATACGGCCAGTTTACGATCGGGCGACGAAGCCGCAGGTCCGTGACGCGGAGCTGTCAGTGCCACGGGTCCGTGATTTTTCGCCTGATGTGGGCCACAATGTGGTGAGTGGTGGGCCTAAAAATAAACATTGAGCAAATCAATAGGCCGTCACGTTTCACGACCATAGGCTGCAAATTTTCCCAGCGAATGCAACTGCAGTCGCTGGCCAAAGCATGTTCAAGCCACAACCACAAAATATAATTCGACTTTTCGGTTCGTCGCGTGGTTGCAACAAATCGCACAAATGATTTGCGTAGCGGGCGTTAAAATTCAGTTGCCGCCAACTTACAACATTTATAGATCAATAATACCGTTCAGACGCGTAAAACATTCAAACTGAAGTTCTTTGACGTACTCAAATTTCACTTCATACGATTTTTCCAGGGACGTGGCCTAACGGGTCTCAAGAATCTGGGCAACACCTGCTACATGAACAGCATTCTACAGTGTCTCAGCAATACGCCGCATCTGGTGGAGTTCTGCATATCGGACAAATACAAGAATGACATAAGCCGCCGCAATAAAACCAATGGACAGGTCATCGAAGAGGTCGCCGCGCTCATCAAGGAGCTCTGGAATGGCCAGTACAAGTGTGTGGCCAGCAGAGATTTGCGGGTGAGAAGTGGATGATTCATTTACATTGGGAAATTACCATTTTAAGATATAAAAACAAACAGAGAATTCAATTGTGATTGTAAAACTTTTAACGATTCAATATTGATAATACTTAGCAGACAAGTCGGAATTATAATCACTTATTAAAAAAAAATTTATATATACGTAAACTTAAATTTTGTATATAAATACCAGCTATATGATATAGTGTTTAACCTTGTTAAAACTTATTTTTTTTACAAATACCTATTTACTCTAAAGTCGTACACTTTAAGGTTTATTACATTTTATGTAACATATTTATTATACTACATATTTATATTATTTGCAGTGCGTTATCGGTCAGTACCAGAAAATCTTTCGCGGGGTTGATCAACAGGATTCGCATGAGTTTCTCACCATTCTCATGGACTGGCTACACTCTGATCTGCAGACGCTCCACGTGCCACGACAGCGCGAAGTACGCAGCGCCTCGGAGAAGGCCTGGCTGGAGTTTACCAAGTCGCAGGAGAGCGTTATACTGCATTTATTCTATGGTCAGATAAAGAGCACCGTAAAGTGCGTTACCTGCACCAAGGAGTCGGCCACCTACGAGTGCTTCTCGAATCTCAGCCTGGAGCTGCCGGCCAACGCGAATCTGTGCTATCTAAATCAGTGCATGGACATGTACTTTAGTGGGGAGAAGATACACGGCTGGAACTGTCCCAACTGCAAAACGAAACGTGATGCGATCAAAAAACTGGACATATCCAAGTTGCCGCCAGTTCTTGTGGTGCATCTGAAACGGTAGATATAAATTAGTACCTTAATCAAGCATAAATGAATCTGTTTTAATTTTCGTCAGCTTCTATGCGGATCCCAGCAATGCAGGTGCCTATATAAAAAAACAAAACTATTTACAATTTCCGCTGAAAAATCTAGAAATGACACCGTACATTGCTCGCGCCGAATCGCGTGCAGTGACGCCGAAGACTTACCAACTATATGCGGTGTCCAATCACTACGGCTCCATGGAGGGCGGACATTACACAGCATTCTGCAAGAGCGCCAACTATGGACGTTGGTTTAAGTTCGATGACCAAGTTGTTTCGCCGCTGGAAACGTCGAATGTCGTCTCGAGCGCTGCCTATATATTATTTTATACCTGGCTGCCGCCCATGGAGCTCTAAACAGTTATTATTTTTATTTCCACGAATTGTTTTTATATTGTTTTCATTTACCCAGAGAAATTTCTTGCTCATATTTTGTAAAGCTCTTAAGCTCTAGTCGCTTCTCCAATTAACTACAACATGTTGACTATTTTAATTAATGCTTGTTTGTTGTTCGATTTTGGACGTGTATTTATAATTTAAATGAAAAGCATTACCATTACCAACTAATATTTGGGTATATAGTACATATATATACATATATTTTAAGTGAAAAAAACTCAAAACGTTGAAGTATTTATACGTGTTGGATTTATGAAACTATTTAAGTGCATTACAAAGTGTAACAAAAGAGCAAAGTAATATACTTTATTATATTTTACACGTATATTTTTAAACCAAATAAACGAAATACAATTTCTATATATTTTATAACCCTGCAAAGGGCAATATAATTTTGTCTCTCATTCAAGATTTAATATATTCAAGAATTTAGTAAATTAATATAAGCCTAAATAACATACAATTTAAAATATGCCGCCCACTTATCGATATATGTTGCTAGTAATTAAGCGCATGGTAACCCTTTTTAAACTTTATCGATAAGTTGTTGACACTTATCGATTAAATTTAGCCATCACTAAACTCCACGTATCAAATTTGTACCAAATCAGCGTTTTCAGCGCTTTTTAATCATAATGTCAGCTGTGTGAGCACCTCAATTTATTTTCTTAAGCATAAAGTTAAAACAGAGTATTGTTGGCAACACAACACAGAGCCATGAATATTCCCGAACACAGCCGATTCGCCATTTACGCGTTAGGCATCTTTTTCTCCTACTTCTTATACGGCATTGTTCAGGAGAAGCTCACTCGCGGCCGCTACGGCGACCAAGTGCAGCCAGACGGCAATGTGGGCGAGCGGTTCACCTACACACTGGCCCTGGTCTGGGTGCAGTGCTTCTGCAATTATCTGTTCGCCAAAGGTGAGTGAATTCGCCATTAGCCGGTTTGTGCAGCCGCCTGTAACGCCCATTTTTTTCTCTTTAGGCATGCTAACGGTGAAGCCGCAAAAGGAAGACACCACGCACACCGGCTACTATGCGACCAGTTCGCTGACATATCTACTTGCAATGGTCTCCACAAATATGGCATTGCGATGGGTGCCATATCCCACAGCCGTGGTGGGCAAATCAGCCAAACCGATTCCGGTGATGATTCTGGGTGTGCTTATTGGCCGTAAATCATACAGCTGGACGCGTTATGCATGTGTGTTGACTATCGTCCTGGGTGTAATACTGTTTATGTACAAGGAGGGGAAGGTGTCCAATTTACCCACAGAAACAACGGGCTTGGGCGAGCTGCTGCTCTTCCTAAGCCTGACTATGGATGGTCTGACGGGCGCTGTCCAGGAGCGCATGCGAGCTGCCAGTGCACCCTCGGGCCAGCAAATGATGCTGTCGATGAACTACTGGAGCAGCATTATGCTCGGCGTGGCAATGATTGTAACCGGTAAATGGATAAACTTTATGATATGCATGGTTTTCGTTAAATTCTGTTTTCTTTTCCAGGTGAAGGCATGGAGTTTATACAGTTTGCTCTTCGGCACTCGGAGGTTTGGTTACACTTGTCCATGATTGCACTGTGCGGTGCTCTTGGCCAGCTTTTTATCTTCCTCATGGTGGCCAGTTTTGGCCCGTTGGCCTGCTCGGTGGTCACCACAACACGTAAATTTTTCACCGTCCTCTGCTCCGTTCTGCTGTTTGGCAATGTTTTAATTGCACGGCAATGGTTTGGCGCCGTTTTGGTTTTTGCGGCTCTGTTTACGGACATGCTGTACGGCCGGAAACAACATTCTGCAGCGAACAAGAAGCCGCCTAGTGATGGCAAGCTAAAGGAGGATTCAAATAAATTGATTTCATAGAATTTAGTATGAATTTATAGCTTTATTTGTCGTACAATACGAATCGCCTATAGGTTTAATTTAGCTTGTGCTGTAAAACTTACAAAAGTAAAAATTATTTGTATTAAGGATCCCAACAATCATTGCTTTCCAATTTAATTAAAACTGAGAAATTTTATCTATAACTAAACGTGGTAAACGAAAGTCTTGTTAACATGTATGTAAGAGGCTGATCTCATATACAGTATATACTCTTCATCAGGCCAAGCTTATAAATCGGAAACTTTAAAAGCTAAAGACTTAAAACTTAAATATATTTTTTCACCTATGCCATACGTAGCATGTGCTTATTATTATCTCCTGTTATCTCGCCCCATTTCTAAAATACCAAAGGTGTTTGATGTATAAAACTCAGAGCCAATAAATGTGATAGGGTATCTCTCGATTCCTTACCTTTTTTTAAACTTACGTCACAGCGTTGCCACTGGATTGGCTGCACTAAACTGTGCGCCACAAATAAAACCGATACATCGCATAACTCTTATCGACATGCCGCCACAGTTGAGGCAGCTTTGACCATTGACGTTCGTTGCTGATGGCCGATTTTTAAGTGTTTATATTCGTTAGCTATGCGCGTTTACGGTGAGCGCTCGCGATTCGGATATTTATAATATTGACGCGGTGTTTCAATTTAATCTTGTGTCCTGGTCTAAATCTATATCCTTTTTAAAAGCGGCAACGCGCGAGGTGCTGCAAAAATTAATAAAAAAGGATTTAGGAACAAATTGCAACACACTAAATACTAAAAAGTATTGCAAACGAATGCAATTGGTTTATGTATTCAGATTCATGCGAATAATGCATGTTAAATGTGCTAAGAAAGTGCTAAATAGTGTTTGAAATTCAAAAACCATTAAAAAGTGCCATAAAAGTTTCGTGTAACACAAATATATAATCATTTTCTATTAGGTGAGTTGAGGTGTTGTTGTCGTTGTTGTTGCTGCCAGCTGTTTGCTTGTATGTATGTGCGCAAGGGTCGCCCCGTGTGTGTGTGCGTGAGTAAACTTAAATATAGCAACAAACTGAATCGAAAGTGATTGGCAGCAGGCGAAAGCCCGTGCGGCATTATTTAAGCATATAATATATATTCAATTGTTTTGTGACAAGTTTGGCTGGCTCTTCTAGCAGGATCTGAGGCACATGCTGCCAAAGCGTTTGACAGACACCCTCACAACACTGGCACGCAGCCACCCACACATACACGCAAACAAAAATTACACGTGAGTGACATTTGCGCGCTCTCTCGCTCTGCCTTTCGTTCTCTCCATACCAAAATGGTGGTTGATACCGTTAACGTTTGCCGGCTGATGCTTCTGCTGCCATTGTTGTTATTGCTGTTGCTTTTGCTGTTGTTGTGGTTTAGCGTGAGGTAAACTTTCGCTAGCCAATGCCGAAATATGCCGAAAGTGTTTATACCCTTATAGCGGGTAATATGAAATGTGTGTATATCTCGACGCTAACAAAAATATTTCTAATAGAAGTCGCTTCGCTTATCAAAAACAAATTGATAAAACCGATTCAAAAGAAACTTAATCCGAGTATTTTTAGGTAAAGAGGAAACCTATATGTGTCCGCAAGAGAACGAAGTCTTCGGCAACCCGCAATTAACCCCATACTCTCATTTTATACATATTTTGCATTGCATTATGTAAATTCCTTAATTTAAATGACCATCAACCTATCTATGCACACACATTCATATTCACATATATATTTATACATATTAAATACGATTGTAGAACTGATTTATGCTCAAATGTCGCATTCGCACAGTTCGCAGATAGCGAAAAAAGTCATCAAAACGCTTTTGTTAGGGCCGTCTTATCGCGCGACAATAAAAATATATATATAGCTTTTTTGTTTTATATATATTTATATATGTATATACATATATAGTATAAGGAATCCAAAGCAAAACAAAGACCCGCATTTTACACACACACTCGTTTTTGTGTTAGTATTAAATGGTTTTCACGCTGATAATTAACAGAAGCAGCAAACAAAGTATAAGAAACATGTCAAAAAAAGACAACAAAAAAGAGAGAAACAATAATTAGCAAAGCCAATCGTTCGATTTGCGACCGTCTGGCGAGACGCTTGAAAATCTTTTTATTGACACAATTTTTTAATGCGGCTCTTAATTATACGATCTGAACATCATATAATGTACGAGAAATTATATATGCTGTCATAATTATGTTGATGAATTAAGAATTATAGATATAAACATTTCTTAGTTTAAAAGGCAGACAGATTATTAAATATAACATTGAGAATTTGTTTTCAGTAAACTGTCTTTTATTTTGTTTACAATACCAAATTACGAAAGCTTTTGTAAACAAGGCATTTCAATTGGTTTTCTGGTTGATCTCTTAGTTTAAAAAAATACGCCCCCTGTGCCAAACATTTAAACAGACTTGAACTAATGTTTTTATCATTCACAACTCGGGCTTCCACATAAATAAATCCCTGTTTTAGTTCGAATTTTGGTTCGACACATTCTTTCTTTTTTTTTCTCTTACCGTATGTAATTTCTCTGTGAGCCTTTTTCATGATATTCAAGTCCATTCACTGTATATTCAACAAGTGACCTCCACCCACATCATGGGCCAACCAGATGATGACATTAGTGACATTCTCCCTATAATCATAAAAAACTGGTTCCTTGAACCTCTGCACGTGCTCAAGTTGTCGTCATATGCGGCTGGTTCAAGTGAGGCCAATAAACGCATTTGCCATTTACAAAAAAAGAGCCCAAATGAATATCGAACGGCTCTCGAACTATTTATAAACAAAATTCTATTTCATATTTTCTTTCTGTTTTGTGTTTTTATTTTTGCCTTTTGTATGCCCAAATGTCTGCCTGTTTTGCTTTCTGCATTTATTTTTCTTTTTGGGGGGCTTTTTTTTGATTATATTCAAAGTGTGTCGACGGCCATCTGCATCATTCACAACCCCATTTCCCAGGTTTTCACTCGACCGCCCACACCAATGATGTCATCCATGGGTCGGTCACATGTTTCAACAACAGTCCGCAGATTAGCTAAGAGAAAATTTTCGGTTTGTTGGCCGCAAAAGAAAATTGCGCTAGCGAAACATGAAAATTTGTTTGAAAAATCGAATTGTTGAGCTGTGAATTGACGGATGATGTGTGAGTTTATGTGTTATATATACGTATAATACGTAAATATATATATAAATATATATATGTAAATATATATATATATATATATATAAGTACATATATTTATCACCAAAGCTTGCACATCTTTAATATTTTGTAATTTGCTAAGGTTGAATTAGGGTTTGTTTTTAGTTAATGGGATACATTAATATAAAATAAATATTAAAATAAAGTATTCATAAATATTTAAAATTAAAAACAGATTTCAATGTACATAAATTATTTAAATAATAACAGCATTTTATACAATTATTTCGCAAATTGATTGCATACAAAAGTATGCTATATGAAATTATACGAATAATTATGAAATTAAAATACACTAAATTGTAAATTTCATTAATGTTTAGTTGGTATAAATAGTTAATTGCACAACAACGCCCCAACATGGTACAACACATGAAAAATTTATAATTGAACTGCATCTATCTAAAAAAAACTTTTTCATTTGCGTATTTCATCATATTTCTAAAAGCTTTCAATTAACAGCTCGCTGTTGTTGTTATTGCTCTTTCACCTAATTATGCTCACGTGTTTTCTTGTTGTTTATTCTCATTTATTTTGTGCGTCCACAAAGAAAATGGAAAATATATAGAATAATTGCGCATACGCCGCATGTAACAGCTGTTCATACTGCAGCTTTTGTCGATTTTATGATGATTTTACAGTTGGCGCAGGCAAAAGATACAAAAACAACAACACTGGCAATCAAGCATTTCGTACGCTCTGTACAGCAGCGCTCTCTTCCACTCTCTTTGCTTTTATTGCAATTGCAGTTTTTGCAGTTTTGTTGTTGTTGATTTCCTTTTGCTGCCTGCTTCTTTTTTGTGTTTTTATGAATTAAAAAATGCAGCGCGCTCTTACGCTCTGACGCGAGTTCTCTGTACCTACACTTGGCAAGCGCGCCCTCTCTCAGCTCTCAGCTGTCGCTCTCCTTCGTTGTTGTCATTGCATATGCATTGTGTTTTTGCATTTGTAGTTTCAGTTTCACAAGTAAATGAACCCCAACTGTGGCACGCGTTTGCCCTCACTTGCTTGTCCTCTTCTATTCCTAGTTGCTCTCTATTAATTTCATTCTTTCTCTTGCGCTCGCTCACCCGCTCGCTGGCTCGGTCGCTCTGTCTGCCAATTAGTGCTCGAAGTTGCGGCGCTGTCGACTGCATTTTGCTTGTGACTCGTTTCGTTTCGCTTGGGCTTCGGTTTATTTTGGTGCTGCATTCTTTTTGGCCGCATTTTCGGCTCTGTTTTTGTTGTTGTTACTGCTGTTTGTTTTTGGCCATGCCAATTTGAGTGTGTTTGTTTTTTTCGGCTGCTGGCTCAGTTGCATAAAACAAAACGCGAAATCAAAACTGAAACACGGATGCAAAAAGTATTAACTAAACTGCCATTGCTTTCCAGTTATTCAAAAATCATAAAAAAAATACAAAATCTATCCAAATTATTAAAGAATATATTTTAACACATATAATATTAGTTTGCACTTTTTTTTGTTTATTTGTGCGTGTTATGCAAACGTTTCGAATCGAAAATGAAACGAATTCGAATTCGTCTCGAAAGTGAACAACAACAATATAAAGAAAGCAGCGCCAAAGAGCGCGCAATACCAAAAAAAAGTGCTTCAAATAAAACAAAATTGTTGCCATTGTTCAGATACATATAAAATATTCAGATATAAATAAATAAAGTAAACATGACTACAAAATAAAACAAAGCAAAATAAAAGAAATACAAAATACAATTAATTTTTTAAATTAATTTATTAAATTGTGTCTACTTAACATCAAAGAAAAACAATATTTGAAACATTTAAGATGATGTTACAATTAAGTGATGTCTTTTGTGTATATTAATTATTGTCGAAAAAAAACCCATTTATTCTATCTAGATAAATATGTTCGTCTGTCAATCTCACAAATCGATCGAAAAAAGAGTTTTTGTATAAAACATTTTACGGTTTTTAACATATCCAAACAAAACTTATGAAATTAAAATGTCATTATGCTCATAGTTTTCTTGAAAAATATGTGAAATATCAAACCTTTCATCATATAGCTCCCATACAAATGATCAGTCCAAAAATAAGAGGTTGTTTTTCAAGATATTGAAACCAAATAAAAGATATTTGAGTCTTGTTACGCTTTTGATATATCTTATATAAATAAAAGCAAACTTATAAATTATATATTTTAAATATGAATATAAGGATATAAAATGTATTGTTGTACAAACAACTTTTTTGTTTTTTAAGACAATCGAAGAAAACATGGAAATTAGGATTGTCACTACGATCTTAAAATAATTGTAAATAACCATTAATATCAGACAACTATATCATATAGTTGTAATAGAAACAATCGGTTGATAAATAGTTTTTGTATAAAAAATTGTTTGTTTTAAAAGATATTCGAACCAAAATAGGTAAATATCGTATTTCCTAATAAATAAACAGAATTAAGTCATCATTAAACTATTTAACATATAAAATATTGAGACTTTTATGAAAATTATTCATTTAATAAATGAGTTTCAGTGTCTAAACAAAGTTATTTTTATAAATATATATCTTTAAGCCATCCCTTTGTCTGCTGGGAAATTTTTCAATATTCAAAGCTTCTAGTTACTTCTAGTTCTGTCCAGCTGCAACAATTTAAACGTTTATACCCACAAATTGGCTTTTGTTTTCTGACGTTCTGCAAGTAAATCAATCAACTTTGTGGTCACATTTACTGTGTATAAATAACATAAGCTCTATGTGCGATAAACTGGGAATGCGATAGGGAAATAATTGAGCATGGAGGACATGTGAATACCGCAGACGCTTCAAATGTTAACTGCTTTAGCTGCAGTCATAAATCAACTGCGTGAATAAACCCAATAACAAAAAAATATTATGCCCTTACCTAGGGTAATATGATTTTGTTGCGTCAATTGATATTGTCAACTGCTAGGGTATTTAATCTTTGGTCATTTATCTAGCTCGTTTTTCTATTTCGCTGTTTTTGAAATAGAAACTTACAATTGAACATATTCTGCGCATTTCAATTAATCGTTTAATGTTTTAATTAAGACAAAAATATTTTTACTGCGTCACAACTTGAATTCTGTTTATGAATTAAGCGCACATACATTCACACAGTTGACATACATTTCCTTTAGTTTATTCTTAGTTTTTTTTCTGGTCTGCCGCTTAATTTAGTTTATGACTAATTTGTATAATTTTTTTCCGACTCTTGCAAATAAACAATTCACGGGAATTTGTAAAACGCTTGACAGCGAAACTGACAAATATTTAGTTTAAATGGAAAGTTTTTTCTATTATTTTATTTATATTATTGTGAATCATAACGAAAATTAAATATCTATATATAAAATGCTTGAATGATTGATGAACTGACAGTTTTAGTTTCAGTTATGAACTCAGCTCAGTTAAGCGACGTGAGCGTTGACAAAAAAAAACAGATCGAATATTAGTATACACTTTATTAGGTGAACAACAGCAAAATTTCCCTCCCAATAAAATATATGTATTTGTTGCAAAATTGTTTGTTTATTTTTTGCTACAATTTATTTATTTTTTACTTTTACGGGGAAAACCTCTTCATTTCAATTAGGAATATGTTTTTATTTTGTTTTCATTGTTTCCTATAACATACATTATATATGTATTTATATTATATTTGTGTATAATAATATCAAAAACCGTATTATATTATTTTTTTAATTCTGGTAACCAATAGTTTAACATAATTTGAATACTCTGAGGAAGTGCATGTTGTGTGTTATTTATATTACACATACGCCGCATTGTCTGCCGGCAAGAAGACATTCGCTTACCTCTACCTTATCTCTCTGTTACTCTTTCTTTCTCCCTCTCTTCTCACTCTCTTTCTATCACTCTCTCGGTTTTTTTTTGCTCTATTCTTGCTGCGCTTGCTGACAGTTGAACAATACAAACAATATTTGTTTCATAATTCTACTTTTTAAACATTTTAATTGCAATATTTGTGAATCTGGCCAGACTGTCTGTTGCCAAATTGATGCATACTTATTGGCGCCCAAGTAATAATACCCTTGCGCCCTTTTTGCCTGACGAAACTTACTCCCTTCCTGCCCAACTGGTCAACTGAAGTTGACCTATCGATTTTAGCTTCTACTCTATATGTTAAGCTAAGCGCTTACTCACTTTAGTTACTGTATTATATATATATATATATATATATATATATATTTGTACGTATTTCTCTTCCCTTTTGCAGCAATTGTCGCGCAGTGAGCTTTAAATAGAAAAAATGCAAAGCGGCGCTGGAGGAGCAGCTGCCGGCGGTGGCAGCAGCGGCGGCGGGGGCTATGAGGAGGTGACCGCCGCGCGACGCGGCCGCTTTCGCGTCACTTCGTCGACGCCGGCGGGGCCGCCAGAGACGACGCTCGGCCGCTTTCGTCTAATGCCCACATGTAAGTTGCCACCTTCCACAGACACCCCCTTAATGAGCTCAACCAAGTGATTATTTGTTTGTTTTTTTGCAGCTAATTATGGCGCCATTTCGCCCATTTTGCAGCGAGGCAGATTCGCCGTCATCCCGGAGGAGCCGCAGGCGGGCTCGTCCGCCGTGTGCACTCCGCCGCCCGGTGGGCAGGCGGAACGGCGCTCGCCCTCGCCCGAATGGGACTTTGATATTGACCAGGTGAGTCTTTAATACATACAATATATATATGCATATATCTAAATCTGAACAGCCGAAAAGTAATATGGCGTCATGGCAGGCCAGGCTAGTTGGGCTGGCTGCTGTTGGCAATGTCGTCAGCGCTTTTCATTGCAATGCGCCATTTTTATTGATTTCACGTGGGGCCCCAACAAAAGTTTTCCGCAGAGTTTCCTTCGCATGCGACGCCAAATGGCGTGTGAACAACAACAACAAAACGTAAAAGAAAACTTTACGAGCTCCGATTTAGTAGTTGTACTAAGGTAACAACTCTTTTTTAATTTTTATGTAGTTGCCATAAACAACAAATAGAAATATCTTAAAAGTTTTTTGATGTGATGCAGTTTTGCAAACATTTGAATTTTGGCGCCCTTAAGCCGGCTGCAGCTGAAAGCTCGTTGCTATACATTTACGTGCTTTTTTACAATAATTAAAATCCTGCTTTCCAAACATCGCATTTGAATGTTGGCGCTATTGTTGGCGCACTCGAAAGCTCGCTGCTATGTCATTCGCGTGCATTGGGTGTTGCCAGATGGCAAACGCGCTTTCGCCATTTGGGGGCGACTGTACGTTCAAGCAAGGCAATATTTTTGAATGTGTCAGTTTGTCAGACTTGGTACGAAGTTTGAACGAATTCGTGTCAATCTTTATGAATATAAAATAAATAGCGGGTGCCCGTTAAATTATCAAATCAAACAAATAAAATACATTTTTTGTGAAATATTTAGAAAACCACCGTCATATTTTGACAAGCTAAACTAACGTTTATATTTTAGCCATATAGTGAATATCATAAAGTTGTACATGCTATATCGTTTAAATATTTTGAGATATCCACAAAATGTTTCCAAAATGAGAAACTACCTTATTCTATCTGTTATTCGATCCCTTGTTATATCTTTTTATTTTTGTAACAAACGATCAGCATGAGTTGCTGCTGGTATTTGCTTACATATACGAATTGGTATTTTTTTGAATGCGCATTTTGATTCTGCATTATTCTTGCTCCAGTCGCGGCTGGTCACACTGCGCACAAAAACAATCTAGTACCATTAAATTTTTTGTCGAGTTAAGTTGTTTCTTCAGCCGTTTTTCGTAATATTTGTGTCACAAAACGTTACGTTTTTTTTATCGGCCTCCCCCACCACCAGCAACCGTTCCCCTAACCCAACGCGGTATCTGGAATTTTTGTGTAATAGCCAGCAACACGTTAAATGTAGTGCAAGCGGCGCACTTTTGCCAGCGAAAATTGTGCGTAAATTGTAATTAATTTGTGGCGGCAGCAGGCAACGCGCGCGCGCCAACGCTGCCTTTGAGTGTGTGAGTGAATTTGTGTGTATGTGTGTGTTTACCTGTTGCGCCTTTTTGGCAGAAAAAAAGTTATCAAATGAAATAAATCAGAAAACCAGCAGCAAACTAATTTTATAAATAATGTTTGTCAATTTGAAACGAAATGTCAATTTGAGTTAACGCTGTTGTTGTTTTTGTGTAAATATTCTGCAAGCAGCCTTTATTTGAGCTCCGTTGTGAACTTTTGCGCCGACGTTGTCGTCGCTGTCGCCATCGTCGTCTTCGTCGTTGCCTGACCAAAGAAATTTGTTACAAAACCAAAGCCAACAATAATAACAAAGCACTTGTACCTGCTTTACTTTAGTGTAATGCGCAATAACCGCTGCATAAATAGCTCACGCATAAATACAACGACAACAGGCAGAAGAAGGAAGAAAATAAAATCAATAAGCGGCATCAGCTGCAGAGCTGCGTGCGCTGAGATCAGCTGTTAAACGCACACAGCAACAACAACCACAACAGCTAATGGAAATTTCCCATAGCAGCGAGCCTCTGTTGTAATACAATTGCAATAAGAAATTAATTGTGACTCTGTCATGCAGGCTGAATACCTCTCACTCTCGTGCTCTCTCCCTCTCTCTTTCTCTAAGGCTCTCACGTGCTCTGTGCATTGTGTTGGTCGCGTTCGCTGATCAGTTTCTGATGCGTGTTCCAATTGGAAAGTCCAAAGTGGAAGTGCGCGCTTCTGCATAAAATTGATTGTTTTTATTGTTGTTTCCATTGTTGTTTTGAGTGCGTGTGTATGTTTGTGGGTATTGTGCGTATGTGATTTATTTGCTTGTCGAACAAAATGGCTGATAATTACACACAAACAACAATAACAGCAGCAAACAAGTCACATTAATGAAATGTGTATTATAAATTAATCTAATCAGACGTCAACGCCTCAAGTGCTGCAAAAAAAAGAAACAAAACACCATAATAATTTAATATTAATCTTTATAGCAAAAATAGTCAAACAACAAATTTCAATTATAATTTCAGTTTAAATTGTTTACCAAAAAAAATCAAACTACTCTTAAGTTTTGCCAAGTGTATGTATATTTGTGTGTGTGCGTGTGTGTTTTTTAAGAAAAGTGCCAAACGAGCTACACAATTTAATATAAAAAAGTAATTGTTATATCTACAACAACAAAAGCAACGTCAAGTAAAACAATTTCCAGTTTTTGCTTAAACTCAGGTTTGTTATTTTTATACCTTTTTTCTCTGCTTTTATTTACTTAAAAGCAATGTTGATTTATGTTGTATTTTTTATGCCTTACTTTCTTTGTGTTGATATGAGAACGCGTGTTTTTTTATTAATTCTTATTTATAACTTCTTTCGTTAAATAAATCTTACAAAAGATCGACTGAAAAAAATATGTGGAGGCCTGTTCAGATGCGGGCTGTGTATACTCTTATATTGTAAATATTATATGTAGCCGTTATATAAGGGTGTGTGTTCCTTTGGGACCGTTACGTTTGTAAGCTTTGATATAAAAATAATGTTTCTTAAAATTTTGAAAAACTGTTTTTTACGCTGCTTAAGAGAATAGTTAAACGTATTTATTCGTCAACTTAATTATTATTAAATTATAAATGGAAATTTTTCATTAAAACATACTTAGCTTAAATAACTGGTTTTTAATCTATTAAGTGCTTTTTAATATTGATTACAATTTTTATACCAACTTTGTTTACACTTTTAAAAGGTTTAAGAACCACTTCCGAACACTTGCAGTTTTAAGGGACTTGATGTCATAATCAGCTGTAAACAGCTGTAACAGCACTGTGATTAGAGTATTGCGCAGTCGTGGGATTGTTTTTTGTTCTTTATATTCCTTATCTTATCTGCCTACCTGTTTGTATATTTTTTTATTATCTTCAAATCTTTGCTGTGGGATTACAATGAATACTTGTGGCTAAAATGAATTTAAATGAACCGAGCTTGAAAGAATTTTTTAAATATTTTACTCAGTTAGTATAACAAATATCTTAAATTAATCTTATTTTTTTATTACTTGCCTTTTAAGCTAATAATATCTGCTTTCTTTTCTATAACTCACTATAATTATGTTTTTTGTTAAATACTTTGTTCTAAACTAATCTTTTTTTGTTCCTCAAATCTGTCAGTCACTATTTTTCTCCCAAACGTAATCTTTTTTATCATATTTTGGTCATTTACCGCACAAAATACACTTCCGGCCTTATTTACTTTAAACCATAACGACTTCTGGATTACGTTTAGTTAATACAAAAAACCATAGTATAAAAACCTTTAGGTATAAAATAAATGCCAGTGGCTAATACGAAATGTTTACATTTAGCGGGCACGAGTTATGTGTGTGTGTGCCAATTACCGTTAAATAGAAAAGCCATTATATACACATATAATTGTGCCTGTGTGCACATGTAGATCGTATATTTCAGTCACATGTTTGTTTTAAAACAACACGAAGCCAACACTGCCAATCTGCTTAGATTTGTCTATTCCAAGTGCTTGCAATAGTAACTTTTTTTTTCTATTTTATTCTGTTTGATTTTTCCTGGTTCTGGTGTTGTTTTTGTTTATCGGAACAATTAGTAGGCCATAAATTGCTGCGGTGAACTGTTGAAAACACACGAGCAAACGATTCTTGGCAAAATTATTAATATTCAATTGTGTATTTAGGTGAAAGCAAATGTTTACCCGTTCTTCTTTAAGTACAGGGTATGAAAATCGAATGTCGTTCTCTATTTTCATACGTAACATTTAATTTTTAGTATTTGTTTTTATATATTTGAATTTTTTATGAGTGTTGCAAATACAATTATTTATTTATATTTAGTTTGCACTTCGTTAGCTTGTGCACCTATAACAAATGTTATTTACATCCTTGTTGTATAGTTAGTTCTCAGGAAATTCTCACATATTATTTAATTATACCCTTTAAATGTTAGTTTATCTACAGCTTTTTTTGTTTTTATATATTTTATCTGTTTGTTTTTTTTTGTCTCGGGAGGTTGAATGAACCTCTATTTAAATGCTCTTTGCTTGGCTCGTAAATCAATATTTCGCCTGTAAATATTTTGTTAAGCTTGTGAAAAATATTTGTAAGCTGTCTTCAGGCCACAAATTTGTGTCGCAGCGTTGAGTTTTTTATATTTCATTTTTTCGTCTTATTTTCTTATCTTTTGTTTGTTCGTCTTACGTCACAAGGTGACTCAAAAAGTGGCACAAATTTGCTTGCGTTGCAAAAAAAATATCAGCTGTCAGTTTTGGCATTCCCTGCTTTAAATCAGGGCGTGAATCAATTTTAATGATGTCCTTTTGGAACTTAACAGGAACTTGATTTTACTATAATTGAACTTCAGGCATTGCCAGCATGAATAATAAGTTGAAGAGTTGCCAGAGAAGAGTTTGCTTCAAACAACGCTGCCAGCGTTACCAACTATAGAAAAATTAAGTTCTCTTTGTTGCCAACTTCAAATAACTTCGAAAGTGTTGCCATATGAAAAACGTACATTAAACTTTCAGTATTTATTACTAAATATTGCCTTTATTTCAATATAAAATATAAGTAAATATAATTTGGAAAAAACATCTTTACAGACCGATTTTTAGATACTTTGACACTTAGTTACCTATTTATATTATTTTTGGTATTCACACAATTATTGCCATTTTGTTCCACATTGAGCTATTTATGCGTTCGTAGCTGTTTAGTTTAGCATTTAGATCATTAAGCTGCGCAAAAACATTATCGAACTTCGCCTCCATGTGCTGAACCACAGCCTTGAACTCCTGACGTAATTTCTCCAACTCGTTGGGCTCACTGTACTGTACGAACTCAACGCTGGCTGACGAGCCTTCAGATAAGTCCGGCTTGGAATTCGCATAAAGTTGCTCGCGTTCGGGTAATTGATACATGCAGGCAATATCGTGAATGTAGCTGCCCGGAAAGTCAGCTCTAACTTTATCCGGACTAAAGGTCATTCCCTTCTGCAAAATTAGCATATCCATCACTTTTCTTAAGCTATAACAGTTCCAGTTGTTCTCGTGTATGAAGAAGTGCGAGAGCTGCGACAAATGCTCAAAGTTCTGTGAAATGGAGATCAATATATATAGATTTTTTTTATAACAAATGAATCGTTTTTTAAAGTTGTCAATTCTTAGTCTTAATTATGTTACACCTACAAACTTTCGATTTACAATCGATAAATGCACTTACCTGAGGATCGATTTCGCTGATATTGTTAACCGATACGTTTAGATTAAGCAACTGCGGCATGCCCGTCAAGACCGCCTGCGGGAGTTCGTCCAAACCCGTATTGCTCAGATCGAGACGTTCCAGTTGCAGAGTCTCCCAATCGTCGGGCAGTTGGCGCAAACGCGGATTATTGGCCACGTTCAGGCGACGCAGTCGCGGGACACTTGTCAGCGTTGCCAACTGCACTAATGAATTGTTGCGCAGCACAAGATCCTCCAAAACCTCCGGCGCCGAAAAATAAAGCTCCTCAACGCGATTATCGGCCAAATCCACATTAACGACGGCGCCAAAGATATTCACACGGAACAGCGAACAATTGCGTGCCTGCAAATAGTCGGCATTAAGATTGAGGACCAGCTCCTGCAATGGCCCGTTGTGCGACATGTGCAGGAAGCGCAGCCGCTGTGCCGCACTAAACGCGTATTCGCCCAGTTGCCGCAATTGATTCCCCTCCAATATGAGTGTTTGTAGGTGCGTGTTGGACGCGAGAAGCTCGTTGCTGATGGTGTGTAAACGATTGTTGGCCAATGTTAAATACTGCAGCATTGTCAGATTTTTAAACAGCTGCTCGGGCAGCTCCTCCAATCGATTGTCGCTCAGATCGAGATGTTGCAATTCGTTGAGACCCTTAAACGCGTTCACGTGCAAGCGGCTCAGCTGATTTTCGGCCAAAAAGAGAAATTCCAGTGCGCTGGCAAAGAAGAATGTGCTCTCGTCCAGCTCGACGAGCGAATTGTTTGATAGCAGCAGAATTTGCAATTTAATGGCTCCAATAAAACATTCCCAGCTAACGATTTGCATGCGACAGTTGCGCATGTCCAATTCACTCAACAGCGGCAGCTCGTAAAACAAATGCAGCGGAAAATTGGCAAACGACGAATTCGCCACGACAAGTCCGGTCAGCGACTTGGCTGCGTCCAGGTCATAGGTCGCGCCATCGGGCGCAATGCGCACCTGCGTGGGCAGCTCAAGGAAAGCCACCTCATCGACATCTCCAAATTGAAAATTGCTACAATGTGCCACGTTGTTCTTGCGGTTAAATTCGCAATATTCCATCAAGCTATTGATATTTCTCATCCGGCGATTCTCGTTGCGCTCCGTTGTGGTTTCAATTGTGGTGAACTGCGAATCCTGCTCGACGTCCTCCTCCGTTCTGCCTTGAACTGCAACCAATGCCAAAAGCAGCAGCAGCAGACAGTCGACTCGGGCTCTCATGGCGTATGCGTGTTTCGAGCAACGCGTTTCACTGGCAACTGAAAATGCGATCATCATCGATAAGCGACGTCCGCCAAATAGCCGCCCTGTTGTTATTTCACATGCTCGCAAATCATTTTTTTGTATAACTCAGCCGCATGCTGCTCATCAGTTCTATATAATCATTTGTTCTATTCATGGTATTTTGATTTCGCAAAAAAAAACCTAACTTATATATATATATATATATATACGTATTTAATATATTTATATACATATATATACGAACAAATTGCTACAAAATGGAATGTATTGTACAAGTCTCAGTGTTTATACACTTACTAATAGATCATTATGGCAAAACTAATTACAGTTGACAGCTCTGATAGCAAAATAGGAACTAAATTTAATTTAATAGACATGCATAGAAGATTTTGTAAGCTGCTTGAATAAAGGCAACAAGTGGGCAGCGCTGAAGTTATATTGATTAAACTTAACAAGTTGACAGAAGCAAAACTTATTGTAAAGCTTTTAATTTGA
Source organism: Drosophila lacertosa (assembly GCA_004143845.1). Lineage (NCBI taxonomy): Eukaryota > Metazoa > Arthropoda > Insecta > Diptera > Drosophilidae > Drosophila > Drosophila lacertosa. The sequence continues at coordinate 247,395 of SCDZ01000006.1, read as the reverse complement.
TACTGTTGCATATACTATTGATTTCACATTTGAATTTCAAATAAAGCGTCAAATTGAAAGCGCTAACATTAAATGTTGTTGTTCTACGAAATAAAAGTATTCTGAAATATTTATTACTTAAAGGTAGATAGCTCATTATTTATATAGATCCTACGATAAGAACAATATTTATTAAATTAATGAGCAACAAGTTGGCAGCACTGTCATTGGCCAATTGATTCCATATCGTTAAATATGCAACCTTATCTATATTTTGCCTAGATATCGAAATTCTTCCATTAACTTTATTTATGTGATGCATTTAAATAATCAGTTCATGAAAACACACTTTATATAAACAGCATACAGAAAAAGATCTTTCCTAAAATTATTAAAATAATTTATGCATATGGATATTATACTAAAATCTATAAAATATCCTTTTCAACATACATTATATATTTAAAATATATATTTATTCAATGAATTAAATAATAACTATACAAAAAATCACCATTAATTTAATAATATGTCAATTCCACGAATGCCTTTAATTTACTTTTGATGAGCTGCGTGAATTAATGACACAAACTTTATGGCACATGTCATAAGCCATCTGTCAAAAAGGGCATAAAAACAAAATAAACAAACGCAAAAAAAATAACAACAATACGGGGAAAAGCTTTTATTATTCTGATTACATATAGAAGCTATATAATCTAGTTTTTCTTTGTGGTTGTTGTCATCATATTTTGACATATGTATAATAATTGCTTGTGTTGTTGTTGTTGCCATTGTTGTTATTGTTTGATGCGAGCTAATTGAAGTCGCACATCCGCGCCGGCTCAAAAATACCTTTAACGCCAAAATGCGTATATTTGTATATAGTTCCAATGAACAACCAACACCCATTTACCATTTTACCCCTACACATATATTTCTATAGAGCTTGGTTAGCCACATTTAAGTTTTTCACATGCAAATCGCGAGCATTGAGAAAAGTTTTACCAGTGAACAACAGTAATTAGACTTAGCTTTCATAATGCGCAACCTTTTTAGCTTATCAGAGCTAGAGCTGTACACATATATATGTATATATAGTATAAAGTTGTGTTTACCTTGCCAGCGAAAAAAACAAATCAGTTTTTTGTTCGCTGATAACGTCTACTTCAGCAGACAGCGGGACGATCGGATTCACGGTTTCTTGTACGGGTACTCGAACAAACATTCCGTAACATGACATGAGTAAAAGTGCGAGAGGTGTGTCCAAGTGAAAGGTATACCAAAGTCATAGGCTCTATCTATATACTTATATATATATATAAATATATATATATTTAGATTATATTTTATTCATTTCAAGCACTATATAGGTTAATTTAACATATGTTTGTGTTTGTATATAGTATTATCTAATTTCTTAGAATAAAACACTTTAAAATAAATATATAAATGTTTTATTATTTTAATTGTTAATAGAGTATTTATTTTATAAACTCTAAGCTCACATAAAAGCTGACATAAATACTAATTATATTTACATTCATTTAAAAAAGTTGTTTGAAGGAAATTTTTATATAATTTAAATGATCTATTTTCGAATTTTGCAGTCGCATAATTTTCTTTGTCAACATCTTTTCTTAGGGTATTTTAAAGTCAAACAACTGGATTTTAATTATCTTTGCTGCATTTATGAATATTTAAATTGTTTTAATATTTATTACTAATTAAATCAAATACTGCGAAAAATGTGACGCAAAAAGACTAAAAACACATTTTAAAATGTTAAATATTTATAAATAGCATGAAGAAATTTTTATTAAAACCCCAAGAACACGTTCTCAAAGGCAGCAAGAATTTCACATTTTACACAAAAATGTGACAAGCGTCTTCAATTCTTAACAATATATATATATTGTTTATCGTAAGGTCATTTAAGGGCTTTTATATAATTTATGAGTGCAATAAAAGCAACCGAATGTTAAATAAAATACATTTTTTTAATACATTTGGGAATTTATTTCATAGAGCATTACGCAAACGACTTGATAAACAAATATGAAGCCAAACAATTTCACGCCTTGTTTTGTGTTCGTAAATATTGTTTATACTTTTATATATATACTTCTTATATATGTATATACATTTGGCATTTGTTCAACAAATAATGAGCGACAGTTGGCCAAATTGAAAGCGTCTTTTTGCCCTTACAACCGGCCAAAAATCACAGTGCAGGTGTTTTTATGTCCATTATTGTATTTGTGGTCTACAGGTGCGACTTATATATCTATATATATAATGTAGAAGTGCGAAATTTTCCATAATTTAGAAATTTGACATGCATAAAAATATATAAATATATAGTAAATATGTATATAGAATTAACATGACTAATTAATGTTTATAATTTATAATTTCTAGTCAAGAAGTTGAAACCAATAACAAATAAATAAATAAGCATTATAATAGCCTTATCGAAACATGTTCGACCAGCTTTCGAAGTCACTCAATTTGCCGCTTACAGTGCTTAACAAAAGATAAACAACGACCGAACAAAAAACTAAACAAATGCAAAGCACAATTAATTTATATGCAAACAAATTTCATCTAATTAACTTTTGGCAACAGTTTCCTGGCCAATACGATAAGCCGCACTCAAACAAATAAATAAGTCAATTTGCATTTGGAATAAAAAAAATAAAAGTAAGTTTGTTGTCTGGGGCAAGTGTTTGTTTTTAGTCAATAATAGTAATTATCGATCGATCCATTTATTGTCAATTACTTTTTGAAAGACGCACACACTTATGCTTGTAGCTACATACATATGATATATAGATAAGATATAGTTATAGCATACGATGCGTTATTTTGTTTTTTTTTTTACCCTTTTCTGTTGTCTGTCAATTGGAACTGCATGACTTCGTTTAGCGATACAATTTTTTGTTCTCTTGCTCTTGTTTTATCTTTATTTATGTTTTTTTGTCGTTCTTTCAATTTAATTTGCCGCCAATTACTTTGCATACAAGCAGAACAATCCCCATCCGAAAAGCGTCCAGCTCGGGACTTTGTGCTTTTGTCTGGCTAGCGAAAAAAAATTTGTTTGTTGCCTTTAATTTAAATCAAATTTTCTTCAATAGTTTTGCTGTGCAAACAAATGAATAAATGTATATATTATATGCTATATATACATAGCCTATTTAGTTGTCAGTCATTCACTCAATAAATGCGTGTGACGTTTTATGACGCCTTCGTATATGGAGACATTATTATTTTATTGGCCCTGTCGCTAAGTTTATCGTCATGTGCGAAAATGTGTGACAAAATTGAATTTGCACATTGAACGTTGCTGTGGCAGAGAAGGTAATTTAAATATAGGCAAGTTTTGCAATTGCATTACTATTTAAAATAGGAACTGTATACGATTATTATTATTATGGTCCATCTATGGTGGATCTTTGAATAAATAAGCGATAGTATCGGCTATTATAAATTGAACTTAATTTAGTTCAACATTATTGTCATTAAAAATTAAATTGAATGAAGACTGTTAAAAGGTTTTTTTTAAGCTCTTATATATCAATAAGTCACTATTTAAAGCTTAGTGATTAATAGATATAACTCGAAAACATGTTTATTAAATCAATAACAATATAACAAAGCTGAATTTGCGATACTGCCCTAACCGAATTTAAACTAAAAAACTTTTTAAAGTATTTTTAATCTTTGAAAGACATGCAGAAAGTCGTTAACGAATGCAAATAAAACTATATTTTAAAACTATGACACATTGGGTTAATTCAGTTAATGAATAAAAAATAATCTTTAATGTAACGATAAAAGTTTCACAAGTATCGACAGCTATTAAACGATGAGTATTGAAATCAATATCCTTTACTTTGTTATCCCAAGCACAGAATTCATGACACACACATCAGACAATTACACACATATCGCATGTTTACTCATATCTTCTTTACACGCGCGTTATCAATTGAAAAACGAGTTCATTTAAAAGAGAATTCTCAGTAAGCGGGACAACAACTCCTTCACATAATCCCCATATCGGCGAGCTTATCGGCACAGTAGCCATGCTGACCATCGTGCTGAACTTGGCCCACATAATGTGACGACAAAACAAACCACCCCATACACAAATAATACCCACTACTATCTAACAGCTGATATATATTCAAGTTGCCATAAACTAAAGCAGCTCAGCTCAATTTGTATTTGCCTCCCTCCGGGAACTGTGCTCAGAACGTTCTTATCGTCGAGCTGTGCCCAAAACAAAAATATTTTGTATATATTTTTGTTGTAGAGAAGTTCACGTCGCGAAAATATATTTATTGTGAGCATTCATAAACATTTTTATTGGCTTTTCGACAAACAGGCGGGCGGTTTATTTTGTTGTCTAGCTTGTGACATAAGGCGACCGGTAAGGGTAAACATAAAATCAAGTCTTAATAATATATCTCTGACGAATCTTGAACACACTTTAGCTATTTGTTTCGACATATGTGATTTTAACGAGTCGATTTTCAACTAAACTAAAAAAATTAATTGACTGCAAGTACAAGTTTAAATATAGTTTTAAGTGCAGTTGAACTAACGATGATGCTATCGATCGCAACGTTTGAACTAACTGTTGTATAGTTGCTTGGTTGGATAATACCATTAAATATAGCCAATAAAATATTGTTCGACCTGTCATATTATGCAAATGCAACAAAGTTTCTATAATTAAAATTTGTGATCAGTGTAGGCCGATTTATTAAAGTACCAATAATCAAATTGGTTGGATTTTAAACATGGCAAAAAGTGACGAATTATATGATGTATTAGATTTTTCTAACGATGTATCAGCTATTGATCACGCAGTCGATCATATCTCCCTTTTACTTTCTTAACTATCTCTATAATAAATTTCCAAAATAAATTGTGATTGACTTTAAAAACTTGTATGGTTAACGATTGCAACAATCGCAATCTATTCTACATTTTTTTGCGGCCTAACAAATAAAAATATAAGCAGCATAAGTAAATGTTATAAAGGCTTTTCCTTTGGAATAGCAAAAATAAAGATTAGTATGTTCTACATGTTAAATTTCTTTAAAAGCGCCTATCGTTATTTTATTCCTTTTCCAACTGCGTAACAATCTTGATAGCAAAGTGTTTAAGCCCAGTTTTTGACAATTAGCCATACCTGTTTTTGGCCAAGCTAGACTTCAAAGTTCTCTATTCAGCTTTGATAGAACATCTGTTCGTTTGTTGTGTGCGACCTTTAAAAGGCCGCTCGAAGCTTTGACACATTTCAGTTGCGGAAACTTAAGTCTAGCGTGGAGATGTCAACACTGTACTATTTTTATCTATTGTGGATGCTGTTCAACAGCTGTGTGGCAAAGCCCAAACAAGTGCCCGTGCTAAGCATCGAGTGTCATGAGTATCTGTGCGAAGAGCTCAACTATCCGGACGCCTCGGAGGTGGCGCTTTTTACAGAAGAAACCACACAACAAGTCAATAGCTTAACAACTTTAGTATTGCGCAATTCCCATTTAAATAATCTGCCCTTGAATGTGTTTAAAACACTGGACAAACTGGAGAATTTCGATGCACAGTACTGTCAAGTGCAACATGTGGCAAGCGAATGCTTTGAGGGCGCTGCCAAGCTGAAGACTTTACGACTGGCTGGCAATTTGTTGCAGAAACTGGAAGACAAAACCTTTGCGCTGGCCAGCGAGCTGGAGGAATTAAATTTAGCTGATAATCAGCTTCAACAACTGCCAGCCAAAGTTTTTGCCGGTCTATACAAACTGCAGCAACTCTCGCTGCGGGGCAACCAACTGAAACAATTGCCCGCCAACGTTTTCAGTCAGCTGCAGCAGTTGCAACAACTCGATCTGGACAACAATCTGCTGAGCGAGTTGCCCGCCAAACTCTGTGTCGATCAAACGGAGCTGCTGCAATTCTCGGCGCGTGGCAATCGATTGAAGATGATCGCTGCAAATGCATTTCACACCGTGCAGCGTCTGGTAATCTCCGAGAATCCGCAATTGCAGCAACTGCATTTAACGGGAAGCATACGCGAACTGCAAGCGGACAGTTGTCAACTGCGGGGTCTCCAACTCGATCAGGTCGGTCAGCTCGAGCAGCTTTTACTGGCCAATAGCCAGCTGCAAAGTTTGGACTTCTTGCGCAATGCCAGCAATCTTCTAGACTTGGACTTAACGGGCTTAAAGCAGCTGCCCGTGATGCCAAATCCCTGGCCCGCCCAGCGCCTCGAACGATTCAGTTTATCCTTTGCCAATGCGACAGATTGGCCCAATGAAATGTTGGCCCAGTTGCCGCAGCTTAAAGTTCTGGATATCTGGCATCAGCAGCAGAGGGAGATTTATATCAAGGAGGACTTTGGCCAGCTCAATAGTCATTATGTGGACAATACTGACTCGATATGCGCACAATTGGAATCCTTTTTGGGCGACACAACGCTGCCCAAGCACATCACCATATTCGATAGCGATCAGGCGGAGCAGCTGGTCTTCTTCGACGATGATTTCGATAGCTTAACATAGTGACTAAGCGGGTCAATAAATGTTGTTAACACTTTGTTAAGCCGATGCGATTTCTTTGCCTGAAATAGAAAAAATGGAAGCTAAAGTTTTTGATGATTGCTTTAACAGCCATGCAGGGGATATTCTTATTTTGTTAAACAATTCGTTAAGCATCGAAGCAGACTTATTTGTCCCTTTAAAGTATATATACTTCTGGTTAGTTTAAAGACAGTTTAAATACAATGATTGTGGATGTTTAACCGACGATTAATGCTCTATTTCTTAGTGGCTTTTGCCCAAAAAAAATCACCTACTAAAATAGTACAGCAGATTAAACAGCAATTTAAGTTTACTTAAACTACTCATTTTATAATCCTTATAAGAAGTTGTTGATTCCTTGCTTAAGATTTTCCAACTGATCAAAACCAAACATTTTTCCTATGTTCTCCAATTTCGCGATAGATCTTCTAGGTACAGTTACCTGGCTAGTGATCAACATTTAATCGTTGCACATTATTTGTGTCATGAGAGCGCAAGACTGTTGTCATTTATTTACTGTCTGGGGCTGGGCTCGGCTGCGATCAGCGATCGACGATCAGCGATCAGCGATCGTCGACGTTGGCAATCATTGGAAACGCTTGTCAAGTGCAGCGATCTAGGCCTAAACTCGTTTGACGGCTCAACTGAACAGCTGATTGGGCTTTGCCACACATTTATTAAGCGCGTGCTTATTGGACTACAGGTGCTTTTAAGAAAAAAACAACTACACAACATACAACAACAACAGCAACAATAACAATGATGATGTGAGATTAATTTAAAAGCGCTCCCTCTGCTCCACCTTCGGATTGGATAGATTCAGGCCCGGTATGGGCACATTGGGTGGCGGTGCCGTGGGTTGTTGCTTTAGTTTCCCGTCGGTGGGCTCATTGGCCACCTTGTTCTTCTCCTTGATGATCTTGGGTGGCAGCGTAATGTCCAAACTGTCCGATTTCTGATAGAACAAATAGCCAGCGGACATAAGACCCACCAGGGACAAAGTGATCAAAGTCCAGCGCAGGCCCGAATTGAACTTGAGACCACTGAAGAAAGAAAATGCAATGCAGCTGTTAGATTTGATTAAGAGTTAATATATGTTACTCACAGAAATAGCGTATATTTCACCATGTTTGTGTAGGTTTTGTTTAGCTGCACACCCTCTTCCACCCAGAAGAGCGGCAATATTACCTTGGGCAGGTATCGCATTTGTTCAACACCCTCCACGGCCTCCATGTCCAGATTGAATTGCAAACGTTTGGCAGCCTGAAAGGGAGTGCCGGACATCTATAAAGGAAACACTATTACAACTTTTAATATTTGTTTTACTGCTCTAAAAGTCACCAATTCAAAGTCTATATAAACCGCATGATCCTTCTCTCTGGGATCCAGTCCGTCCACAGCCGACAACAGCTTGGGATCTCCGTTGTAGAAATGCGGCATAGAAGCGATCAGAGGACCGCCTACGCAGGGCGCCAAATTCATGGTGCCCTTGGGCGGACAAGTGTCCAAATCTTCGGGATCATCGCAGAAACAATGCAACTTCTCGTCCTCACGCACATCGCCCAAATCGAGGGTATAACGCAGTGCGGGCATACCATGATACGAGGTCTTGCGCTGATAGACGGCGCCCAACGACCGGCAAATGTCCGGCGTAAACGCCCAAAGGCCCGCCTCACGTTTCATGCCCGGCGGAAAGACTGTCGAATCGGTGCCCACGAAACGATTGCACTCATCGCCCGGCCACATGTCCAGCTCCGGTTCGTCGGCGAACCTTACGACCATGCCCAGTTTCTTGTTGTTCTTGACGCCCCGACAGACGGAGAAGCGACCAGCATCCGTGTGATTGGCCTAAAAGGGAGAGGTGTAATAGAAAAGTTGGCAAGAAACAAAGCTTGAAGTTAGCCATATACATGATTAATAAGCCTTTGTACAGATTCTGTACATTTTATTAACCAACATTTAGCTTACCTGACCCAATAACGAGAACAGAAAATGCGTCTCATTGACCTGCTTGGTCTGTTTCACCTCGCCCGTGTAGAAAACCGTGCACAGAGCCTTAGCGGCAAACTCATCCGAGGAACAGTCGACGTCCATGCCGCGAAAGAAAATGTCCATAAATTTGCTGCTATAAAATGCCTTTGCGTCCGGAAAAACAATTTGCAGTGCCTTCGTAATCAGTTCCATCATCGCGGCCCGTTCGCGTTGCACGGTAATTCCAATGGGCTGACAAATTAGAAAAAAATGGAATACTGACTATACTCGACTCGACTCGCCTATTGATAAATAGCCAGCTAATTGCAACTCATTTAATATTTACAAAGACGCAACGTTCGCTGTTCACATCAAGACATATAGACTCACATCGGGACAACTGATGAGTTTATTTCTTTAGCTTGTGTTTTGTTTTTTTTTTCGCTTGCAATTTGCCTGTTTAATTTAATATTTTGTTTTTGTCTAGTACGACTATGGGTTAATTTCGAGTCTCTGAGAATTGAAGTTAAGTGATTTGCATAATTTACAAGGCTTTTGTAGTCTAACAATGGATTACGAGGTATTTTTAAGTGTTTTTGAGGTAGCTCTATTGTTATCGCCAAACTTTATTAAGGGTTCCATATGCACAAGTGCAATTCTAATTTCGCAATTAGTATACAAACGTTAGATTGATTTACGAGTACTCACAAACTAAGCGAATACTTTTTAATACTACTATTAAAGGTTTACGCGAACGCAAAGATAACATTGTGTTTAAATTTAATGAAAGTAAACAACTTTTTTCAAATATGATTTAAATTCCAATTAAAAATCTGCACAAAATGTTCTACAAAACATTAAAGTTGAAACTATATTTGCCTAGCCTATTTTTCAATTCGTTGCTTTTTCTTTCCGTGTCTCTTAAGATCGCTGTTCACAGTTGCACTTATTTTATTTAATTATGCATTTAATTAAATGTTTCTGCCATTCAAATTTCACCACTCACATACCTGCAACAATGGATGTGGCAAGGTAATCATTTCCTCCCCTGTCAGCGGAAACGAGGCCTTTGCGTTAAATATGAAAGTGTTGCGCATATTATAGGAAATCGTATCCTCGACGACATCATCGACTAAGTCATATTTATCCTTCCACTCGCTGTGAACACCAAGAATAAACTTTGAATAAAACACACGACAAGCAAATATATATATAAAATATGTATATTAACGCACTCGAAGACAAATGGACCGATCTCTTGGAGGCGCGGCTTGGCGCCCTGGGTCACCTCGTCGGGATTGGTGATATTGAACACGTATATATAGAAGTGCAGGGGAAAGGGCGTGGCCGACCAAAGATCACGTATATCGGTGCCCGGCTTAAGCGTGACTTGCTGTGAATAGGTTAAGCTATATATATATCGATATATATATATATATATATATACTCCGCACACACCTTCGATATCATAAATCTCAAGATCGCCGGAAAGATGAGCCAGCCAAATATAATGGCAAAAACGAAAGTGCCAGCCGATGCTGTTAGCAATTTCATGCGATGCATTAACATATTCAATTCTTTTTATTTTCTTGTTTTTATTTTTTTGTGTTTTTAACGATGCTACGCGTTCAGTGTTGGCCGCACTACTGAAAACTGAACAACTGATTTGAATTGCCTGAAGTCTGTTTCTGGACGGCTTACGTGCGAATTTCGCTCTCGACGCATATGGCAAACGTCGCTATAAACCAGCTAAATCCCACCCCCTTAAAAATGCCGCCTATTCAATTATATTCCTATATGCTTGCTTTGCTTTGCAACAATCGGAGAATCAAATAGATATATATATGCTGAGAACACTGCAAGCTGCGTTCGGCATCCCCCATTTTGGCCCCACTGCGACTCCCACACACACACAGCAAATAATAATAATCGGAGAAATAGAAATTGCATTAAGTAGGAAATCAATAAAAGTTCTCTTCACATTCAGAAATGTGGCTATGCACAAATGTTTGTAAACAAATTTTTTTTTTTAAATTTATGAGACTTTTTACAAACGACGCCTTCTTGCCAAATCCTCCTTACACGTGGAGCACTATATACCCTGGGTTTTTCAATAATTGATTGCTTTCAATTTTCATAGTATCTTAAGACTTTTGTGTGCGTTGAATTTAATTATAACTTGTTGATATAGATTTGAAAACAAATCTAAATATTATAGTATATGTAATATGCATTGGAATAATATAAAATGAGGGAACGAACTTCAGATATTGTAATCATTTATATTATACCAATATTTGTTTTTTCAAATCTTGTCATACTTTATTATTGTAAAGTGTTCTATTGTCAAGAAGATTTATATTATCTTATATATTTATATCAAAACATATCTACGTTTACCATAATCTACTATTAGATTATATTTCGCTTAGTAAGGTAGCCAAAACCAAGTCCTTAACTATCTTTAGATCATCATATCTTAGTTTCCATAACTATTCCTTTATTTCTATAACATTATGGCATGTAATAAGTAATATTCTTTAGCATTCGTGGTGTTTCTTTGTAGTATCCTATACAGCAGATTAGTATAGTAGATTATTCCAAGCCATTCCTTTTCATGTTATAAATGATATTTACCCAAATTAACTAAATTACACTTTAAATACGATGTATTAAATCCAAACTTTCTAAAAAAATACCATATACTTATATACAATTTATTCATACTATTCACTTTTTTTCTTGTTATTGGAGCTTTTTTAAATAAAATCTTTATATTATTTAAATAATAATTATATTTTTAATTTTTAGTAACATATTCATAATTTTTAAGCCTTATCCTACATTCCATATCATATTCCCTAGCTCTGCCAATTTATTAAATCATTAATCTTTCTATGACATTAGTTAGTAATTTCTGCAAAGCTTATTATCTTTAATATAATATATCGTATGTATTATGTATTAGTACAGTTGTTTTATCTACTTATCAGTATGTACATCTCCCTATTTCACTATTAAAAAGTAAACTCAAATTCTGTACAGGGCAACCTTTAGTCGATCAATTGCCACAGCTCATTTAAAACAATACAATTTTTATTAGACGGCGCCAAGAGTACGAACTCTCAATACTCTAAGCGCAAAAACACATCCGCAATTTCAAATACCAACTGGTTCAACTGTCGCAAATAAAAAAAACTAAAAAAAACATAACTTAAAACAGCTTAAATTTAATAGAAAAATTTGCAAATAAATATTTGCAAATATCGAGAAAAAGGAAACCAGTTGAATGAACTGCGCAGCGAATAAAAAAACGGGTATCAATTAAGTCGCAGCGTTTTTTGTGAATACAACTTGCAATTTGGGCATCGACAGCCGGCAATAGCAATAACGATAACGATAACGATGGCCACGGGCCAAAATTGGCAGCTAGCGGGCTATAATCGAGGTTCATTCGTGCGTAACACGCGCTGTTATTTAATATTATATATACACCACGGTGTATCTATATACTGGGCAGCATTTAATGGCTGACTGCGCGTAGGGGGCAAGGTAAAATTGAAAAATAAAATGACATTTGATGATGCAACTTAGGGCAAATTGCAATGACCTATGCGACACCTGGCAAATATTCCATAATTACACTTGACCCAGTCAATTTATATATGTACATCTACCATTATAGATGTATAGAAATGCAGTTGTTAGCCAACCCCGGCTAAGTGTCGGCAATTGCAAGTTAAGAACTGCAAAATGCTTTATGTAAAATATTGATAGATATTGCCGGCCTTTTGTGTCAATTATCCGCATGCAGAGCCAATTTGTGGTGCAACTGAAAGTGCCTAAAATGCAATTATCCAAAACCTTAACGATTGCATAAGATAAAGGCTTAAGGTAATTTTTTCATAGGGTTATCTTTAAAGAAATGGGAATAAGCTATTTTTTTTATATTTTCTTATTAAAAACACAAATTTTAAAATATTTGCCTTATTTTTTACGACTGCCAACTTGTTTATAAATTTATAAGAAACAATGTGATTTTTAGGGTTTAATCATTAAACCTTAACTCTCATTAATTCCCATTAATTTTATACTTTGTGATTGTATTTAAGTAAGCTTGTAACTGTGTCAATTGCTTCATTTTACATTTTGACGCTACTAACTTGCCTTAAAGAGAAGTAATTAAAAGCGCAAATATGCCTTCTTATTTTTCATAATGTAGTTTTCTCTTGAGCCTAAACATAAATCTATTTTAAATCTTTGTTTTCTTAATAAATATTTACTTCATATTTTGAATATACATATTATATTATATATGCCTATTGGGACTGCCAAGTTGTTAGTTTATTGTGAAAGAAAAACTAAAACTTCAATATTCCTCTGGTAATATTACTTATACTTCATAAAATGCAAATCATAGTATAAAAAAATTGCTGCCAACTCGTTAAGAAAGCAAGTATGTCAAAGTAACAAAGTAAATCTTATTCTTTCAATGCATTTTTATTTAAGAACCCAACTCAGTCCGTTGTCACTTGTTTCACTCTTTACCCAGCTGCACGTCTCCAGTTTTCCCAGCCTTTAGCGGCCATTAGGAAAATCATTTTCCAACGTTCGACTCGACTCACTTGAGCGCCCCCTTTGCAAGCTGATATGCAGCTCTCGTAGACGCTTTTATATCATAGATTTTGTGTTGGCACCTTGGTCGTTACGCCCTCTGGGGGCGGATCGTTTGTCATTAGGTTGTCGCTCGGCGACATAAACAGAAATCGAAACTGCATAAAACATGAAAACAAAAGCAGAAAAAAAAACCCAAAACGAAAATGAAACTCAAACAATGGCAAAAACCAAACACGTGACGCTGACGTCGAGGCAAGCTGAGCAGCCCGGGGGGAAGCTCGACTTTATAAACTGACACAGAAAAACGAGTTGAGCGAAAACAAAACAACAAAATCTAAATAAACACAAATGCGCTTGACAACAGCAACAAGCAAAGCAAATGGCAACTTCTCTGGGCACAAATCGAAATCGAAGTCGAATTCGAAGTCGGATCCAGCCCCAGATCCGGCCTCTAAATTAACTTCGCAATTTTCTGCTGAACAAATGATTATTTACAGTTGAATATTGAGCGGGCAGTTAACTAAACAACAGCTGGCATTTTAAATAAGACCTGCACTTTGATTTTATTTGTATATAAGTGTATACACATACATTTTATTTGTATATAAGTGTATACACATACATTGAAACATATACACAATTATATAAGCATGTTTTAGATTGCAAATTCAGCTATTTTGGGTACAAAAATTTAAATATATATTAAAAACTTTTCAATGCAGCTTAAAACAAAAATACACACACACACAACTTAAATTAAAATAATAAGTATATTAAAACATAAATATCCATAAAAGGGTATAAAATTATAGAGAAATATATTTAAATTGCTAAAAGCCTTTCAACATTCGTTTTAAAAATGTTTGTTTCAGTAACTTAAATATTTTCAACAATCTCGCTTTCTTATCTTCCATTTGTATTAAAATATAATATATATAAAAGAACACAAAACAAATATTCTTATGAACAACGTTTTATAACTATTTGTGACTCGTGTTAAGAAATATTTTATATAAATAAAATGTATTTTAAATGAATTTCTCAGTTGGGATTAAGAAGTAGATAACAGATTTAATTTAAAGCTATACAAATAAGGTCTTTGGTTTCTTAAGGAATTATTGTGGTTTCAAAGAAAGGGCTTTGAGTACTCATGGACAAATTAAATGGAAGATCTTAAAGTGGGGCACATTGAAATGGGATGAAAATTCACAAGCTTCTACAGACTTTGCCAATATTTATACTTGACTAAGATTTATAAATCTAGTTTTTCTTCTTCTAAAATTCAAGCGTTTTAACCCACAAATTCCTCACTTTAGACTCAGTTTGTATTTTGCTAATTAACTCAACTGCATAAACTTGTTATAAACTCAAACTTAACTGCATGTTAATTATGTGTGGGTTTGTTTTGCTTTAACTGCTCCGATAAGAACTTTGCAATCTGCGATTCAAAACTCATCTTTGCCAACTGTCGGCGCTTTTATGTCAATTAACAATTAACTGGCGACCACGCCCACTAATTTTTGAGTTTCTACGCTAATGACTGCATTAATTTATGGCTTAACAGACGCGTCTCTTTGTTAAAAGATAAACGAACCTTTTTTTCGACCATTTTTTCCTTGAACTTGCCACTTTTAACTACTGTTATTAATTGGTTGACTTTTTTCGTATCGTATGACAGTCGATAATTGATTATTTTGTATTTGGTGACATTTGCTTCATATCGCTTCAAGTGAATCATGTGTGTTCACTCTGAACCATTTAAACAAGTGTCATGTGCCTTGAACGGTTAAAAGTCTTACATCATTTGCAGCCCACTCTAAAGGCGAGTATTATTCAAAGCCAACTGCATTTGTAAATATATTTATTTAACATACATTGCATTCAAATTAATATATCATTCATCAAATTGAGTGTCAGAGTCAAAACAGAACTCATCTTAAGCTGAAGCTCTATAAAAAACATTTTTAATTATTTGTTTTTATTAAACGTTCGCCAAATGCAACTTTGAAAATTGCTCGAATGCCAAATTATTTATAAATTTATTTTTTGTTTGCATACACTTAACGTTTTTCGTATTCGTCTCAATTAAAGAGTTATTTAAATTACGTGACTGCAATAAATAATTCATTTGTCAGCGTTTTTTCAATGTTTGCCCTCCGAAATATTTGCAAATATGCATTGGCTTTGAAATCGAGCTGTAATATTTAGTCTGTAACACGATATATATGTGGGGGCTTTAAGGAAGTTAATAAAAGGTCAAAATGAACACGTTCTTGTGTTTTTTTTTTATTGTATATAAATATTGTCGTTCAATGTAATTAATATGTAATTATTGTGTAAGTAAAGAAAGTCAGCTTGTAAATGTTTTAATGATAATGCATTTTTAAGTACGTTTGTTTAAATGGGAAGCTTTAAAATGTGCCTTTATTTTGTCTTAACCGGAGATTAAATAATTCTAATAATTTGCCTTTCAATTTCTTCTAAACTTTTCTAAGGCAGTAAAAAAAAATTAATTGAATTCATACGAATTGTAAAGCACAAAAGAAAATATAAAAAACAAATGATAATGAATACGTTTTTCTTATCGACAATTGAATACCCTAAAAACATAAAGCTTATCGATATATTTCAATATGAATTTTACTAAAAAGAACCTATTTATAAACAAAGGCCTTTGTTTTGTATAGAAGGTCAAGGCTTATAAGATTTCTCTTCAATTTTTTCAATTAAGTAATGTTGCTAATTAAAGACCTTACAAAAACAATATTACAACATTCCACAAAATCAAAATTTATCCAATGATCATTAATAAAACTTAAAAGATTGATTATATCAAGTCTTTTGATCATCTTGAATGCATTCTCATGCTTTGAAAGTGCAGCATATAAAAACAACATAGCCACGTTGAGTTAAGCTCAGTTTAGAAAAAAGACGCCAGTTTGTCTGGCTGAAAGCCGCTGCCAGTCTCTGGGGGTATTTGTACAAGTTTTTAGATGTGCCTCATTGATTAATAGGTGCAACTAGTTGAAAGCGGTTACATGACGTTCGATTTGCCAGCAATTATTTGCGGCTGTTGCAATTGTTAATGGCTTGTAATTAAAAGACAGCAACAGCTGTCCGAAATACTATATATAACTATATATGTATATGCACTTGTAATTAGAGATGTGTGCATTGCGCTTACTCAACGATAAGAAAACCCATCACGGAAACCTATTAAACATATTTTGCTTTGTAAGTCGTTTTAAATTCATTTCTTTAAGAGCCTCAATAAAATGTTTGCCACCAATTGGTGTGAAGGAAATTTAAAATGTATAGGATTCGAGAAAGTTTATTTATTTATATTTGAAAGATTTTAATATAATTACTATTTTTCGTATATATTCATATAAGTTTGTCTACAAAATGGGGCTTTTGAACTTATAAATGTTTGAAAAGTAAATTTAGTTGAAAAAAGGAGTTTATTTAACAAATAAACACTTCATAATTTGCTCAGCTTATTATAATAGATTAAGGTGACAAAAAAGCGCACGATTATATCAAAAAATAGCGCACGACTTTTTGCTGGAAAAAATTTAATTAATATATCTATTTATAATCAGCTTACTCGGTCTAAAGTAAAAATAAACAAAGAGAAATTGTTTGTATTGTATAAAATGAAGTTATTGATATATACTTATAAATAGGTCTTTTTATTGGTTGGTAATAAATTCCATAATAATACAATTTAGATCGGCATAGAAACTATTATAATTTATATAAATTGTGTTTGCTAACAAGCTCTTTACTCTAAAAACTAGATTACAAACTAATGATAAATATCGATAGACTGTTTATATGTAAATAAATTTAGTTTCTTTTCATCTCTTATTATCTTATCTTATCGTGTAATTTTCCACTCACGACTTCCTCGAACGTTCCTCTCTATTCAAAATACTTATGTCCGCAACTGACCGATTCGGTTACAACTTAAATTGCACTTTAGTTTCCAGTTCTCTTGTATTTGTGTATGTGTATGTTTAGTGTGTATGTGTGTGTGTACAATTAGCGTCGTTCGGCATTTTGGAAAAGCATCTGACGCATAACCGCGACTGTCAGTTCGAGTGTGTTATGCCTAAATTATTAATTTCATTTCATTCGACTTGACTTGAGTCACGCCGCCCCGCGTGACCGCAGAAAATTTTGTAAAATACCGCAAAAGCTCGAGTGCCCCTACTCCACCCCCCTCGCACTATAATATGCACAAGAAATACATATTTAATTGGCATTAATTGTTGGGTGTATCGTTTGCATTTATTTTGCTCAATTGCGGTTGGGCTTTCAGCTATGCAAAATTGCAACGCCCCAGCGCTTAGACCACATATTAAATTGCATTACAGGACAGGTTGCTAAATGAATTTGTATCTTTTTCTGTTTGAATTGCAGTCAATACAATTCCCAGGGTATATGGGCAAAGGGAAAAACGGAGATTCTAAAAATATTAATTGACCTTTAATATAAAAATCAACGTTTGTTAGTAAACGCTCATTAAATATAAAGGTTACTTTT
Organism: Drosophila lacertosa; assembly: GCA_004143845.1. Classification (NCBI taxonomy): domain Eukaryota; kingdom Metazoa; phylum Arthropoda; class Insecta; order Diptera; family Drosophilidae; genus Drosophila; species Drosophila lacertosa. The sequence continues at coordinate 229,693 of SCDZ01000006.1, read as the reverse complement.
CGGGTTTCTAATCAGCCTAATTGGAGTCCGGAACTTCAGTTTTTGTTCACATCATTAAACAAACTTTTAACGAAACCAAAAAAGTAACTAAGCAAAAAGTCTAATCAAAAACAAGTTTTATTTGATTAAACAAGTTAAGAAAATATTAGGCCTATTAATTGCATAACATTCAAGCAAGCATTAATAAAAAATATCTGTAATAAACACTTAAATAAAAAAAGCAAAAAAAATTTAATTAAATAATATTTTTCAAAAAATTCTCTGATAAATTGATGAGTTTACTAAGGAAACCTTTCAGAAATGTGACAACCAAGGTTCACATCAAAAGTTTTGCTTAAATAAAACCACCTGGTTTGAACCCTTAGCCAAATGTCCAATCCTTATTTTTGGGTATATAAATAGTAAATAAATACAAATAAATGCTTATATGCATAAATCAAATGTTTCTTCCTTCTTCTTATATGTCAACTTTTCTGACTCACTGATGTTATATTTGATGTTTATATATTTGGGCTGTATATTTTTTTGGGGTAACATACGTACCTATATAAATATGTACATATTTGTATTTTCCATATGTTAGCAATTTTCATATTGTGCCCCTCCTTTGTTTTGCTTTCTTGTGGCGGTTGTTTTTATGTTTCTTTTTTTGTCTTTCTTGTTTTGACGACGCGTAAATAATTGAATTAGCTTTGTTAGCGCTTTGTTTTGCTCTTTCAGCCCCATACGCAAATATATACACAATAACATTTTTTTCTCTTTTTTGCGTGCTTCTGTTTCGCTGGTCGCACATAAGAAATCCAAAAAACCAAAAACTGAAATACAAATTGGCATTTTCCAAATGCTTTGCGCCGCTTGTTTGTCGACCTTCACCTCGTGCTACAAATTCTCCTCGTTCGTTTGCAGATACAAAAGTATCTTTAAGTTTGACAACATGGCGTGGGGCTTGTTTTGCGGCTTGTTTGCTTTGACGGGCGGTTGTTTTAGTCTTTTTGTACAAAATGGAAATTATTTTTGAGACCTTAGGTTAAAATTTAGATTAAGTGAACATTTTTGGCATAGTCTTTCACACGTATTTTGCTCTTGAGCTGCTTGGGAATTGTGGCAAGAGTTTTGCTTAGTTAAAGCTTTTAATTATTGCATTGTAAGCTTGAACATAATATAACATAACATATTTCAGAATAACATGAAACAAAGCATATAGTTCATAATGAGAGCTTTTGTAAGACTATTAAACAATGAAAATTAAATAATATTTAATGAAGACCAGATTTGTACTCTTATATCTATTTCAATAACTACTTGGAAATCAAAGCTATAAGTTTATAGCATTTTTTCTAAGTAATCAGTTACTAACATTAACAAGTGTTCAATCTTTAAAAATGTAACAGTTTTTGAATGCTTCCTGATATGATCTTTTAAACTTTTTTTAACATATAGATTTTTACGGCCCAGTTCTAAGACAATTATTAGAGCTTAAAGCTGTTTTAACTTTAAACTTAAATAAAATCAGTTCATGTCGAACTTTTCAATCGATCTTTTGTAACTGAAAATGGAAACATGATTTCTGACATCTCTCTCTTCTTATCTGTCTCTCTCATATCAACACAAACGAAAGCTAAGGGCTACAAAACTAAATGTAGACAAAAAGAAAACGAATACGAATATGCAAATTCTTTTACAGATTTCAAACAAAAAACTCAATTCCCGACTAATCCAATGTCGCGCCTCCCAAAATCAATCGCCTAGCAAACAGAAAGATAAACTTGGAAAGAAAACGAAGAAGAAGAAGAAGCAGAAACAGAAACAGAATCTAAAAGAAGCTAAGTCCAAAGAACGAGCCAAATCGAGCGAGCAAATTTGCAAATGGCCACAAACTGCGATTACATTGAGGATAATGTGAAACAGCCGCAGAACACAAAAACAGCTCCACCAGCAGCTCCTGGTGACAGCTCCACGGAGGACAAAATGGAGCTAAGGGAGCTGCCGCAGCAGCTGCTCTGCCTGAACAATCAAATGGATAGCTTCGAGTGCGCCTTCGAGTCCACGATGGATGATCTCGAGCAGGCGGTGCGTGACGGCTACGAATCCGATTCGGAGGCGAGCAATGGCAACGGCGATCCGGCGACAGATTCGTCAGCGTCCAGTCTCAGCCAGCTGGCCGGCATCGATGGACTGCAGTACAGCTCACAGTTAGCGCCGCAAATGGAGCAAATGCCGTTGCAGGCGACGCTGCCGCGTGCCAATTCATTTGATTTCCAGAGCAGCTCCGGCAGCAGCAGCGACGACGAGGACGATGATAACGACAACGATAACGACAACGATAACGACGACGATGTCGAGGTGGGCGCTCTGAATCTGAGCTCCAAATTTAGTCGCGCCAGCGATGCACGCTACGATATCTATCATCAGCGTCCGACGTATTTGTTGCCGCCATTTATCGAGCGGCGTCGCCTGTCGCAGTGCAAGGAGGAGGACGACGAGGACGAGGGCGGCGGCGGTGACAAGTCGCCGCCGGTGGGCGGTGAGGCGCCGCGTTTCGAGCGCGTCTCGAAGGCGCCGCCGCGGCCGCCCACGCCCCAGGACGCCGCCTCGAAGGAGAAGTTCAAGGATCTGGAACGATTGCGTCAGCAGTTCATGCACAAAATCGATCGCATCAATACGCGCAACATTGAGGAGCAATATACGTCCCTGCCGCCGCCGCCACCACCGCCGCCGCCGCCCATACCAGCCACCATTTTGCCCAAGGCGCTCAAGGAGCTGCTGCTGTCCAGCGAGCCGGCGGCGCCCGCAATTGCAGCGCCTGCGCTGCCGCCCAGTCCAACGCCCGCCTCGCCGCCGCCGCCGCTGCTGCAGCTGCCACATGCCGCCGAGCCGCCGCTCATCATCCGGGGCAAGTTCAAAGTGACGCGCGCCATGGAAACGCCCGAGCTGCGCGTGGAGGCGCAACAGCTGCGCGAACTGAAGCCGAGCTCGAACGCGCAAACGATCAGCTTTCCGTCCAGCTTTGGCGGCTATTCGTCCGTGCAGGGTCTGTTCTCGCAGCGTTATGGCAGCCATCGATTTCCGGTGGCGGCGCCGCATTTGTCCAAGCAGTTCTTCGACTCGTCCTTGGTCGAGATACGCGCCCCGTCGCAGAGCAATCTGTCGCTGAATGCGACCAGCCCGCACCAAAGTCTCAATTGTGATACGAACACCTCCAGCAGCAGTCTGGCCAACAAGCCGCGCACGCCCAGCGAACGCGAGCTGGCCGAGATCTGGATACGGCGTGCACCAGCCGGAGATGCACTTGCGGCGGCTCCTTCGCGTCCCGTTTCGCTGGGCGGCGCCTCCACAATGCCGCGCCTGATGCTGCGCAACGAGAGCAGCAACTCGGCGACGAGTCCTTCGCGCCAATTGACCACATCCGGCTCCGTTTCGGTTTCCGTTTCCGAAGATGTAAGTTGGGAACCAGCCTTGAAATCAGACACATTATTATCTGAAAAGTTAATTGGGATTCTTAATGATATATTTTTATACTGAAGTTAAATCATATTCATATTTCAGGCATGATTATGTCCTTATCCAAAATGATTACGATTACAATTTAAACTAGCAATTGTGAACAGTTCATAAACTTTCCATTTAACATCTATTCGACTTAATATGTATTTGTGTAGTATTACTGACAGTTCAATTAATTATTATCTTTATTTGCTTGAGGAACTGGAAGTTAGAAACATTTTTAGGGATTTCCAGTTATTTTATTATACTTTAACTTAATTGAGAATCAAACATATTGAAAAATTACGTTTATTCTCTTATTAATTGAGGAAAAGACAACTAATGGCATTTTTTGAGGATTCCTTTTTTAAAACTGATTTGTATATTTATAGTATTATATATATTATGTATACACTAAATATGGTTTAAGACGGATTCGTAGTGAGCGACATATTTATTTTAATATACTTCATTTTAATGGGTTCGAAACATTTCATGGAATTTCAATCTATATTAGATGTATTTTATTAAATATAAACTTTATAGATTCATAGATATATGATATTTCTTACAATATAAATGATAAATATACATAATGGGGTTAAGTACATATCCAAGGAATCCATTTAAGACCACTTTATATCTACACCCCTTTATATCTATAATATACAAAGGGTATGCCGTATTCGCGCTGTCTACCACATTTAAAATTTATATGCACGACTTCAAAATGCCCTATTTTATAGCAAGTCCACATTCCCTACCTCGCAGTATTCCCTATTTGAATCTAGTTATATATTTAAATCTAAAGCGAAGTACTCAAAAGATACAAATTGTCTGATTCCCCAAGCTGAAGTGTTAAAAACTACTCTAAAGTAATCGTTAATCTTATTTTTATGACACACGTTGAAACCTATCGCACACAAAAAAAGTACCTGCTAAAACTGGCACAAAAGTCCCATAAATCAAATTAACAAAAAACATTAAAAAAAAAATAAAGAAAAGCAAAGAAAAAATATATCTTTAACATATCGTCAAAATGTCGCACATCAAAATGAGTTCAGAGTTTTGTTTTATCTGCCAATTCGCACTTCGACGCCTGACGTCATTTTCGAGAATCATAATTTCCGATATTTCATTAAAAACAGATAAAAAAAATAATGCTTAGACAAGTTGTGCCAAGTCATGAATAAACAGCGTGCTAAATGCCAAATTACATAGAAAGCAATGGGGAAAAATCATATTTAAAGGAACTTTTAGCAGTTTAAAGATGTTCAGAATTCAAATATAAATAAAAATAAATAAATAAACTTAAAACCTATAAAATGTTCTAACCCTATTCGAGTCTATATTTTGCAATGTGAACTTTAAACTTTACTTTATTTGACAATAAGCTTTTTAAAATTGTCGATCTTATAGAATATAATTCCTTTCCTTTCCTTACACCATGAATAAGATTATTCGACCTTTTTATTTTCCGTTTTTATTCCATTATCTCTATAAAATTCACATTTGCTTTTCTCCATTGATTTTATATTCCCTTTAAAGTAACTTTTTACTTATTAAATCAATTCTCCTTGAATTATCATTTATTTAATTCTTTAACAATATTAATGGTTTTCATTATCATTTTACTTTAATGGAAATAATATATTCGTCCGAAGCGGAAACTCAAGCACTTGACCAAAAGTTTGTCTGATAATTTTTTTTCATAGTGCATTAACAAATAAATTGTACACTAACTGAGAGTATAAAACTGCTTACATAAGAAAACATGCTAATATACGTTCAAATGTCTTACCTTTAGCTTATACAACTTTTTGATAATTTTGCTAAAGAGTATACAAAATTCGTTACATTATTTTTAGCCAACTCACGAAATGTGTGTGGCTTTTGTTTTCCGTTTGCAAATGTAAACAAAAATGTGATCAACGGCAAAAATTGTGCATTTAACCAATGTAAATGATTTTCTTTATATGGGGTATATATGTACATATGTATGTGCCAGATGTCTATATACCATTTATAGGATATTTGGACTGCTTTTGTTTGCTGTTTATGGTTTTGTGTGGGGCGCCTTATCAACCGGGCAAATGACACAATTTGTCAACAGGCAATTTTATATATGTATTTATACGAGAACCTCAACAATTGTATATGTATATATATATATATGTATATATAGATCAGTTCACCATATGCATATTTATGCAGGCGAAAACTAGTGTATATAGAATATTACCATATATTAACTTATTTACATAGGCTGTTGTTTCAGTTCAATGTGTGCTTGTGTCTGGGCAAACAATTACGTCAATGGGGCACTCACCACACCCAATTATATAGATACTTACTATGCATATATGTATTATTCAACCCCAACCCCATTTCCCCTCGCCCCCTTCCCCTACACTTCAGCGATGTAAATCACTTGAGCGCTTTTAACATCAACTCATCCACAAGTTTCTCTCCCTGTTCCGTCGCTTATTGTTTGCTGCAAATATTTGTACAACCCGGTAGACAATGTCCAACAGCTGATGCGCCACACTTAATCCCCCACCCCTCTTTCCCACTCCCCCCCCCCCTCGCCACCCACACAAATAAAAGCGTTAAGAGCTTCTGGTTTTTAGTTATTTTTATTTATACTCTTTACACCGCTTGGGTATTTCGCATTGACCAATAAAACTGTCATTGAGTTTTGTTGCGGAATTATAGTTTAAAGTGTTTATATGACACTCTATAAAGTTTTTATTGGAGAAATCAAAGTAAATGAATTGTAATTTATTACATTATTTATGGGACTTGTCATAGTAATATAACTACTACAAAATATGTATTTTTCAATGAATTATACTGATTCGCTTTATGCGACACATTTCTTTCTTTCTGTCTTGCTCTTCTAATCTATAACAAAACATAAAAATGTTCATATTTTTTTTATTTCCTATATTCAACGTAAACCCAATTTGTGCATTAAACTCCCTTAAATAGTTTTTGAAGGGCATTTGCCCTTCGCTACATGAAAACAATTCGCTTTTCCTTTTCGTTGTGTCTGTGTGTTTTTGTATTTTGTTTTTCTTGCTCTTCACTCGCCTCGGCTCGCCCATTTAACCCACTTTGCTTATTGGAATCAACGGAATCATCGGAATACTCGATTACTCGAATACTTTTTTTTTAATTCCGTCCATTAATTTGGCGCTGTTGTTAGCTCATCGCTGTACAACAATAACAACAATTGTATATATTGACAGGCCGCGGGGCACGTGACTTGGCATTCCGGCAAAGTGCAAAAATGTCGAAAACCAACCGCAAAAAGAAAGAAAAAAAATATATATATTGTAATGTTGACCTGTTGACTGTGAAACAGCCGCTGAATAGTTTGCTAAAAATAAATCAAATACAGGTGGCTGTCTGAGTATCTTTCCATCCGTCTGTCTGTCCGTTTGTCTGATGAGCCCAGCGGCATTTTTTTTTTTTGAGCAGCTTGTGAAAGTTGCCGGAAAGGTTGTGCAATTAAATGGACTCAACTATTTGTTAGGGTCTTGGGCCCACTAAAAGCATTTATTGATGATTTATTGGAAATTTCACAAGAAACGCTTAAAAAAATTAAATACAATTGAAAAGTTCGTTGTTTTCATCCGCTTGTTAAGAAATTTAACTACTTTATTTAACGTTAGTAGACCTTTGCGCTGGGTAAAAAATTCTATAAATAATGTAATTCTGTGAAAAATGTATACCGATTTTTTAAGCTCGATTTACATACAACAGCTGAAAAATAATTGTTATTGCTCCATATTTATTCAAAATATAATCAAAAAGATTTTTAGCTGCCGCTCTTAAAGTTTAACAGCTTATGTAAGCTTTCTGTTAAGTAAATGTGACAGTTCATTTATATCATATTTGTTCATTTGCGCGCAATGCGCAACCCGCTTAGCTGCTATTAACAGCATGTGCGCTCTTTTGCGCGCACACAACCTAAGCGAATGCGCGAACCCACACTGTCAATTCACCACGCTACCACACAAGCCAATTTCACAACCGCCCCTTGTGTCAGTTTTTGTTTAGCGTAAATTGATTAAATTCGATTAAAGTTCGCCCCAGGAATTGTTCAATTAATAAATATACATTTGGTACGAGCGCCAGTTATGGTTGTCGTTGTTATTGTTTTGCCATTGCCAATTGCGCCTTGTGTTGATTCTGCGTTTGTAGTGGAAAAACCTTTGGGTTGGGTTCAAATTGTGTTTGTCGACAATTCGGCCTAATTGCCCAAGGCAGGATAATAGCCGTGGGTGGCATAGTTTTTTTTGCTGCCTGTTGATTAGCCCGGCTCGTCTTGAGTTTAGTTGGTTTTGGGCCGCGCTGGCAGCCAGAATGCAGCAGGAGGATTTAGTTGCACCTATAGAGGAATTACCTAGCGATAAGCCAAACAAAACGAATGTCACTCAAAAACGTCATGTTCGCTTTCAGGAACAGGATGGCCTACCCCGTGTGCCCGGCTCCAGACCATCCAGTGCGCCCGCCGAGCCCAACGCGAAGGCGGCCAAAAAGGCCTACAAGAAAATGGAAAAGGAGCAACGGTAAATGCAGAAACTAAACTTTATACGAATACATTATTAATAAATTCAATTCCGTTACAGTCGCCAGGAGAAGGAGCAGACACGTCGCGAAAAGGAGGCCCGCAAGCTGGAACGGGAAACCGCGCGTCGCATCGAACGGGAAATGGCCAAGCTGGAGAAATTGAATCGGCACAGCGAGAAGATCTCACGCAGCACGGAACGGATGGCGGGCAGCGGCGGTTCACGATCCGGTTCGCTGGAGCGACGTCGCAGCGGCGAAGATTCGCCAGTGCTCAATCAGTCGACGGTGCACGGGATCGCCTCGCCCAATCGTCGGCCCACGATCTTCGATGTGTTTCGGCCGCGCGCCAAATCGGACGCCAAGCGGCACAAGGATAAACATTTGCTGGATCCTTCGTCGGCCGACAGCAGCGCCACCAGCAGCACATATTCCGTGTCCGGCGGCGCGACGGCAGCAGCGGCAGCTGGTGGAGCTGCAGCAGCAGCGGGAACAGCAACAACAACTGCTGCAGCTGGTGGTTCAACTGCAACGGCGAGCGGCGCAGCTGGTCTCATGAATTCCATGAAGGTGGCCATGCAGCACTTTGGCCACAAACAGCATCCCGCCGTGACGATAACCAATGCCGACGGCACCGTCTCCGCCAAGAGCAAGTACAAAGATGGCAGCGCGCATCTGCATCAGGGCAGCGATGCGCAGGTGCGTTCAAAAACAAACCCAATATACTTTACCTATAGCTACTATATATGTTTCTTTTATATCTGTCATAGTATTACCACACTGTGACCGCTGTGCGACGCAACGATGCCAATCAACGTTCGCCGATGACCAAAGTTATGGATCTGTTTCGACATCGTTCAAATTCCGCGGTCAGCGAGGCGGACAAACGCAAAGCGGTGAGTGTCACAGCTAAATTTAACATAATTATGGTGATTAGCTCAGCTGTTAAGCTTGTGCACAAGCAAATGATGATTATCTAAACTGTTAAGCGTGTGCACAAACCAGCTGGTCTTTTAGTCTTAAAATCCAGGCTTTTTAAAACAATAAAAACCTTTTTTTAAAACATAATATATGTGGTCGCTGCAGCGACAGTTGGTGCAGCTAAATGAAACATCAAAGTGATGAAATCTTTAAATATTAATTGAATGCATATGTTTCTTGTATGAGTGTCATATCACTTTTTAACATAACATTGCTTGCGTTAAGTTAATTTAAACTCATTAGCAGGCTCAAAAATCAAATGCCCGAAATTGATAACAAATAGTTACATTTTTCTCTAATTATTTAAAGCAGTTTATTATTTATGAGATGAATGACAAATGCTGCTAACAATTGCTAAGGAACTTCCTTTTTAAAGATTTTATATGCATATTTAATAAACAATCCCTTAATCTTAATATCCCATAGTTTCCTTGCTTAATATGAAAGCAAAGCCAAACAGTCTGCAAAAGTTGCAAGCAAACTTTCCATTATTACAAAGTTTAGATCGTCATAAGTAAACAACAGTATTTCAATATAAATATAGACATGAGCAATTTTGATTTCGACAGCGATAAAGCGCTAATGCGATTCGATTGATAAGCGACTCTTGCATTACACGTTTGTCATTTGCACAATCTGCGGCGCTTATCAGTGCGAAACAATAACAAATAAAAGTTCTATTGTCATTAGTACATGACTAGCAGGTACCCTGTGCTGCTTTTTATAGAGGAGAACCTGTAATTCCTAAATGTTAAGGGGTTTAGTTAAAGTAGTAGATTAGAGAAAATTACTGAATTGACTCGTCTAGTAATGCTGATCAAGATCATTTCCTATTTGAGATTGGAGTTAACTCCCTCTGCCTGTTACAAATCTATGCACAAAATATTCAAACCCTTTCTACCCAGTTTTACAGAGTTCGGGTTTATAACAACAGCAATCGCACAATAACCCATTATTAAAACAACAGACTAGGCGCATGTTAAGTTTTATCATTAAAAAAGACTGCTACGTCACTGTCTGGTATCAAATCCTTGAGAGACCAAGTGCGAGGGAGAGCGCGTGAAAGCTCTCAGCAAACATTAGCACAGCGCAGCAACAACAGGTGATCGCTTTGCAACAGCTGTGCGAGCGGCTCTCTGCTAAAAAGCTCACTTAACGAACTTTCTCTCACGCTCACTTCTGCTCTCCCTCTGCCTGCTTGCTGCTTGTTTTGTGTGTATGCTCTCTTAGTTGTCTTACAGTTTTTGGGCTTTGCGGAAAAGTGCCACAAACACATTCACAAATACACTCGGACACAGGCGCTCGCCCGCGTATTACGTATACGTCGTCGTCGCCGTTGTCAATTTCAATTCCGCCGTTTTCTTTCGCACGCCGCTGCGTTTTCTGTTTTTATTTTCAATTGCATTTCCAATTGGACAGTTGCCGGCCAAACGACGCGCGCGTCATTCTTGTCCAATTTGATAAACAACAAGAATAAGCATAAGAAACAAGAAGAAATGGGCAACAAATTCCCATCTGCCTTTTAATAATTTTTAATAAATCAAAAAACTAGTCGTGTGTGTGCTTTTTTAATATTTTACCTAATTTGAATTAGAAATTAGCAGGCAAATAAATAACAAGTAATTCAATTAGATTTATTTGTGTTTTAATAAAAGCTTAGCTTGTGATAAGTGCCAAATTTAATTTTAGCTCAACAAGTTAATTAAAGTTCACACAAATAAAAGTGGGAAAAATTAACGAAATTCATAAATAATATTTGTCGTCTGTAAATTAAAACAAATCAATAATTTAATAAATTGATGTGCCAATAAAAGTTTTAAAAGTTCGAAATTCATTTGAAAAAAGGAATAAAAATATTAAAATTATATGCGTTTAAAATTGTACACAAACCCATAACTTAATCAATTTATGTGTGAAATTTATAAAAATAAAAAAATCAACTGAATACAAAAAAAAAATATATCTTATCAAGATAAATTTTTTTTAAATAATTAAATAACAAATAACTTTGAAATGCAATACATGTGTTTGTAAACAATAGAAAACTTATTATTATAATGTATAAAAATTATAACTTGGTTAATATTATAAACAAAATTTAAATATAAATTAAAATTTTATGATCAATGAATAAATAATAAAATGATCAGGAATGCAAACATCAGATAATAAAAAGTTTTCATGCCCAAATAAATATGCAAATTATATGTTTGAAAACATTAAATGAAAATTGTCAACACCAAAAGTGGCTTTATTCAACAAATATTTAATATATATGCAAAATTGAAATCATTATTCCAGTAAAATTAATATGAGATTTCTTTATTCTTTTGCTTTGGCGCAAACAAATGGCATTTATAATATAAATATATAAACATATATATTGTTTATTTTGCCCGCTAATTGCAACTATTTAAAGCAATTTTTCGCATTTTGTCCGCTTTTCCGCGTGTGCCCAATTTGCATTTATATATTTTTTTTCTTGTTGTTGTTTTCATAATTTAATTTTCAAGTTCATTGCCGCTCGTCGTCGGCCCACGCGATATTTGTATTTAAATATATATAAATTATATTCATAAAATTAATGTGGGCCTCTAATCAACATGTTCTATTTGTTTGATTTAATTAAAAAAACTACTTTAAGCACTTGAAGCGGCACATGGAAATGAGCTAAAACCCAAAATAAAAAAAATTACCTAAAAACAATAACAAAAACTGTCAGCAAAAACAAATGGCAAACATGTGCTGTGTCAATTATATACGTGTGTGTGTGTGTTGCTTTTGTTGTTGCTGCCTTCCACTTATCGTATGCATAAAATTTGTTAAATATTTCGTTTTGTTTTGCTTAGTTCGTTAATATTTTAAGCTTTTTTTCTAGTCGCTAATTTGTCAATGTTTTTAACTAGTTATCATAAAAAACCACAGAAGAAAAGTGTTCTCTGTTTATATTCTCTTCTGGTTCTGTCCCCTTTTTTGTAATCAATAAATTAAAACATTCACTCAACTACCCTTAATCCATATCAATACTGCCAAAGTCCTACAAAGTATTTGGCCATTTATGATATATCTTTTTGATATTTTATTTGATATGTCACGCAATTATCACATGCATTTTATCATTGATTGCTGCGATGCAAATGTTGTTTAGTAAATGGAAAAGTTTGATAATATAAATATGGAAACCAAATAAAGTTTTCCGGTATCTTTATTTAGATGATAATTATATATATTTATAACTCTCAAAGTTCTTCATTTCCTTTTTGTGATAGGGTTCTTTAACTCTTTTTGTATTCTTTATAAGGACATATAGCTTATAGCAAATAACTTTTTGATAAATATTGAGAAAGATCATATTGTTAATTATTTTGCTTTGTTATCTGATTCGTGAACGTTGTCAGCTTGCTTTCGTTGTGTATATAAAAAAGACTACTTTTATTTAAAGAAAGCTTTAAAATAATTTTAAGGTTGAATTCAATATTGGTAACTTATTTTAAATTGAAATAAATAGTTGAGCTTAAGTGCGATTTTTGTTATCTTTGTGTTGTATTTCGTAAACATTGCCAAATCGATTCTATATTGCAGTTTTTATTAAGCTTAACTTCAAACTATCTTCATTTTCATATTCCTTAAAAGCGAAAGCAATTTTTAGAATTCCATCATCATCATTAGTTGTTATTACACTCAACTGCAACTTAGTAGTTAAAAATATTAGATAATATCTTCTTCTACATTAGCTTGTGAAGAAATTTTACCTATCGTTAACTCTTCCTTCGTAAATTTTAAATGCAAATGTTTTACTTACAATTGAAATATGAAATATTCCTGAAATCAAATTTTGGCAATGCCTTTCCATAAAACCTCTAGTATATTATACTCATTTGGCATTTCTCCTTTAAATAATTCGTCGAACATTCTTTTCGTGTGTCCACTCAATTATCTGTTGTTGGCTAACAAAACTGTCAAAATAGTTCGACACAGTTTTGAGGCCGCACAGCTGTTTGCCATTTTCCCGAAACAAAAAACTGACTGACAAAAAAATGTGCCAGCTGAAAACCGAACTCGAGACCTTCAAAATATATCCAAAAAATATAAGCAATATTTTTTTATCACTTACAACTATTACGATTTTCAGTTTTATGGACGCAGCCACATTCGCGAATGTTATCAAACCTTTGGTTTTTATCTTTCGGCAAATGGAAATACTTGAAAAGAAGAAATTTAATTTAGAGTACAGGGCCCAAAACCGATAAGATACGACTAGCTTATACTATACAATAGACAGGCGAACTGAGTCTCTTCATATTTATATAAAAAATATTTATATATATATTATTATTATTTGCTCGACTCGACTCGAATTTGATTATAATTAAAATAAGGCGCATAATAAATGGCCCCTTTAGAGGGTAAACAGCCAAGTTGTAAGCCCTGCTGATCGATTGAAATTGAAAAAATAATACATATTATAAATAGGTATTCATTATAAACAAGCCCGACGAGCAAAAGACTTTAAACACTATCTGCCCATCTGTCTGGCATTATCAGCGAAATCCTCTCGCCGTAAATAAATCAAGTCTATTTATATGGGTGTTACGAGTAGAACAATAAATATATATAAAAAAAAGTATATTTTTAATAAATAGTTGCAAGTTAAATAATAAAAATTAATCAGGAATAATTTCATAAAATAATAAATAAATAATAATAATGTAATAAAATTTTATTTATAATAAAAATAAGTTATAAAGATCAAAAATCAGTTAATTTACTTTAAAAGTAATTCAACAGCTTAAAGCTCATTAAAGTTCATTTACTACATTTTTTTTGCCACACTTTTTCTTTTTCTCTCTGTCTCTCTCTTTTTTTAAGAGCTTAAGAGAGCTCTCAAAGGCTTTAACAATACACTTACAGGAATTTTAAGATTTAAAACTGAACTCTAAAACTGATTAAAGTTGTATTAAAAAGCTTTGTCAAGTTTTAAGGATCTTTAAACTACTAGTTTAACGTATTATACAATATTGATTATAAAGCTTGCAAACATTTTTTCAATCACAACAACGTTTTCCAGAGCTCAGCTTTAATTCCCCTTTTAACGCCATCTTTGACTAACTATTAAACAGCTTACAGCCAGATTAATTCAAAGATTATGCGTTGCAATCAACATGCCAATCAATTAAAGCAAATCCAGCTTCCATAAAGAAATAAAAAAATAGAAATAAAAATAATAAAACCAAAAATACAAAACCTGGCACAAACTCAATTAACAGCACATCAAAAGTTGCGTCAAATTCGATATTTTGTGTATACATATTTTTTTCAAATTTTTAACTAGTATTTAATGCCATTTGAAGCCTAAATAGAAACAACAACAGATGCAAACAAATACTATGTAGAGAATATACGGAGAGCAGCCGCAGCAAACAACGTCGTCAAGTGGTTGACCTTTAAACGTGTGCAATAAAAATAAATAAATAAATCTGTGCAAAGATTCCGACCGACCGTTCATATATAGAAAATCTTTCGCTCAAAAACTTAGAAGCGCTCGGCCTGACAAATGATTAATTAACAAAAAGCAACTACAAAGAAAGCAAAACAAAGCAAACTTTGCAACAAAATAAAAAGGAAAACAAAAAGAAATTATAATTATGTTATGTTAGCTATTTATTTTGTTTTCATTTGTTTTGAAGTGTCCAAAATAAGTAATCATAGTTAGGGTAACAATTTCTAGTGAGAATCGAGCTATATTTGTACTTCCTCCATAGACAAGTGGATGTTATTTGTAAGGAAGTGGTTGAGGTGTGCGGATACCCTGTAATAATTTATTAGCCGAGGGTATGCAGGCAACATTCTTGTTAAGATAATTCTATACGTTTTTTAATGTCTGCAGATAGGTTTTATAATCAAAATTTTCTTTTAATCGTTTTAATTTTATTAATTTGTACGAAACACTTTATAAAAAACAACTGTAAATAGCTGTAAAAGCTCACGAATCCTGATTAGAAGTACCTTCTCTTTTGTTGTCTCTCTTAACGTAATTTAGTGATCAAACTTTACTCTTCTGTACCTGATAAAAAACCTTAACCTCTCTCTCTCTCTCTTATTCTTTACTTCTTACGCGCCTTTCTGAATTACTTAATTTCTGAAAAAGCTCTGCAAATTTCTTTCTTGCGCGTAGCTTATAAAGTTTCTCTTTTCATTTCTCTTTGATTATCTTGTTGACTTTTAAGACTCCTTTATCTGAATGAATCTGAACCTTATTGTCTGTAAAAGCTTCTAATGTTTATTATTGACTTTCAAAGCTCATAAAGTATTTCTTTTGCATTAATGTTAAACAAACGTTTGAAATATTTGACATTTTAATTTAAATAAAAGTCAATAAGTTTTATTTAAATTAAAATGTCAAATATATCAAACGTTTGTTTAACTAACTTGAATGGCAGCTGATATATCATTTTTATAGCCGGTCCGTCAAATACACTTTCCATACATTTTCCAGCTGTAAACTTCACCAACATTCTGACAGCTTTCGCAGTTGTATAATTAGCTTTAATGAATTTCACAATTTGTTTGCCAATTTATTGTATTTTTCTTTGTCGTATTTTTTCCTATTATTTCAAATTTTTTTGTATTCATAAAGTTTTTGCCAAGAACATTGCACAAATATTGACAATAATAATATAAACTAAAGGCTGTCGCTCGCTGGGCAAACACAAATACAACAGGCTACAAAATACTTATTTCTCAAACAGACAGCGTTATGAGGCAAAAATAACAAAAAACACACACGAAACCTAAACAAGAAGAAGAAAAAAATTATTAAGTAAATAAATAACATCAAGTCCCAAATGGATAGCCTAAAAATAGCGAATAGTTTCTCTGTTGATTTTATTTATTAAACGTGTTTGCGCCTATTTTACAAAACATTTACTTTGCTCCATTTTGCAATACATTTTGTTTAAAAATATATGGACCACAAAACGTGCCAGTTTTGGTTTTATTTTATTTTTGCTAAGTTTTATTTTATAAACAATTTCTTTGCTTATTCTTGTTTAAGGCGGCAGTTTATTGCTGCCCTTTGACAATACTCTCTTAATTCCTTTACGTGAGCTTTTTACTGTTCTCTACAATCTTGTAACGCAGCTTGCACTTTGGTGAGCTTTTGATAACAGTTGTCTCACTCGCTCTTTAACCCTTTTGTTTTGCTTGACTTTACACCTTGGACAATTATTTGACTCCCTTTGGAGTACATGGAGCACGATCTTTGACCACTAAAACATCTCTGCTCAGCACGGGCACTCTCGCTCTCCTCTCTTTGCTTTTTCTTCATGTTCCCCTTTATTGTCTCAGTTTTGTCTCTTACCTTTCAATCAATTTTTGATTTCTTTCTTTTTTTGTCCATTATGCCAGACGTCCAAGGCAATTAAGCCGCGTTGCCACGCCCTCTATGCGCATAAAAGAAAGTTTTTCCATTTTAAATGAACTTTTATTTCTTACATTCAATTAACAGGAAATTATCAAAAGCAAATTACAAAATTCCCCCTGCAATGGCGGCTTTTTCTTATTCTTTGCTGCTGCTGCTGATGTTGCGGTCTCTTAATTAAAAGCTTGCGAGAGAAGGTCAGGGATTAATTCGTAGTTCGATTTGACCCACAGAGTGCAACAGCTTCTTTTTGTGTCTATGCGTTTATATACATATGTGAAAATTCATATGCATTTTAACATGAATATGTTGTCCATGTTTCAGCCTGTACTTATTTAACATGTACTGCATCTGTAAATCAACATCGCCGCCCCCTCCGCACGCCCCTTTCACCTTACACGAAACAAAGACAATGACATTTTCATGGTCGGGGAGGGGCATTTTTTATATATTTTTATTGTGTTCATTTTTTTGTTTTGCGATCGTCAACAAAATTATTTCATTTACATGGTGCTTCCTCGAAAATTAAAAGCAACAACAAAATGTAAAATTAAAACAAATATATGCATAAATATTTTGACAAGCAGACAACACAGCCACAAAAATTTACATACGAATTTGCAAAATTTATTTCAAGCAACAAGCAATTAAAAATTATTAAAATTGCGATATATGAACAAAAAAATAATTTAATTAAGCGATAAACAAAAGTTAACAGTAATAGCAACTGCTGCTGTGGGCGCCACCTAGCGTGCAGTGGCAAGCACCACACCAGACACTGCTAACAGCAACGGCTAATGTTAAGTGTGGAGTGGAATTTTCACCCAAAAAATGTAAAAGCTTTTGCAAGTGCAATTTTCTTAATCCATTAACGGCTGTGCAAACTTACACAAACTTAAAAATAAATAAAAAAAAAACAGCTACAAAATGTCTGCTGTTAAACGTTGGCTCTATCGGCACACTCATTCAAATTCGAGTTCCTCGAGCAACGGCCCCCCGCCCACTTCGCCCACCACAAAAACACAACGCGGTCGCAGCCATTCACTGGACGTGCAAACATTGCAGAGCCATGGACTTCGCAACATGATAGCAAGTGCCAATGTAAGCTAAATAAACAAAAAAAAACGTCTAGAATTGTGTTTTCTTAGTGTGTTCAAAAGAAGCACCAAGCACAACACTTGGGCTAACTTTAACAGCGCGCTGTTAAACGCTGTTTGGTTTGTGCACACGCTAAACTATTTACTGCTAACTTAAGCGAATTTTAATTGCGCGCGCAATTAAATTAAGATTTTGAACTTTGCATTTATATTTTTTTTTTAAATATGTATATATATATATTCCCTAATAAAAATATATTGTGCATTTTTTTATTACAGCGCGTTGCGGCGCATCAACAACAGTTGGCTGTGCAAAGTGAGTACCACATTAAATTATTATTACCTATATTATTTATATAAGTTAACAGCAAGTACCAGGCATATGTTAACTTACAGCAATTTAGTATTTGCATTCATAAATTCTATTTAAGCTTCGAAAAAGTGTAAAAACACAAACGAATGTAAATCATAAATGAAACTGCAAACCAAATTAACCTTGGCTTTGAAAATAAAAACAACAAAATGACGAACACATATACAAACATACATGTATATGTATGTGTATATATATTTAAAATAAACAGCTTGAAGTAAAACAAACAAACAAACAGCGACAAATAAACGCAAAAGGCGTTTACTAAAAAAAACAACAAAAATAACTAAATGATGTGTAAAACCTGAAGTTTTATTAGCAATGCGAGCGTTGGTAAGAGGGAGATAAAGAGACAGGGGAAGGTGGGTGCGACTCAACGGAGTCAAACTGTTTTATGTTTTGTTTGCTGTTGCTGTTGTTTGCCATGCATTTTACATACATGTAAATGCGAATGGGGCAAATAATTGAGATTTAGTTGTTTTTGGCAAGTGCGTGGCTGGGCTTGCGTATGTAAAATTAAAAGCAAATAAATAAAACAGGAAAGCACAAAACACAAAATAAATGCAATAAAAGGAATCTTACAAAATATACAGACTTTTACAACCTAAAAAATTCAAAATATGGGGTACAAAATAAATCTCAATGCGAAAACATTTACTTTAAAAGAGTTCAAAATGCTTCTAGCAGATGATCCATCACTGTGCACGTGTATATATTTGCATTTAATGTGCTTTTGTGCTTCTTAACACTGCCAAACACGCACAAACACACAGCAACAACAAACATATGTAGATGTGCACAACAACAACTGTATAAATATGGGTTATGCAACGGCTGGTCATAACCGTAAACAACGCCAAGAGTCACAAGCTCTAAATAAAAACAACATTTGCTGAATCAAAAACAACTCAAAATCATTTGTGGGCAACGGGCGAAGCGCGAGCGGAGTTACCAGTTCAAGTTCGAAAAAAATTCTGCTGAGCGCAACATGTAAATGATCAGCATAGACATGCGAGCAACGCCCACGCATCTACACAAACTCACACACACACACAGACTAGCAGCAACATAACAGTGTGAGAGCCACGCAGTGGAAAGAGCGCGGCTGCGACTTAAAACTAACTGTTGCTGCATTTCAGTCCTTGCTTGTATTTTACCCTTTGTCTGACCTTGAAAGTTTTTTGTTTTGTTTTTGTGAGCTGTTTGCATGTACAGACTGCAGTTGTTGTTATTCTTGTTGTTACTGCTGCTGCTTGCACTTTCAATGTCAGGGCACAACAACAATAACAACTCTGTGCACAGCACCTGGTGCGTGCAAGCTACTCTCCCGCTCGCTCCCCCTGTCTCTCGCATTTTGCGCCTGCTACGCCTTTGTTGTTGTCTTGCATTTTACTTTTTGGGCTTTTGTTTTGCATGGTTTTTTCTTTTATATTTTTTGCACGCCGTTTTTGTTATTATTCGCCGCCGGCTTTGTATCAAGTGTCTGGCCATGACGTAATCTTGAATCATGTGCCAAGCGTGAGAGAGACAGACAATGTGGCAATTTTGAAGCAAGAGGCGCGTCAAATACATTACATTAAGACTTGTATAAGTATGTATGAATTTATACATGTGTCCGAACGTACTTTTATATGTTCATATACATATGTATGTAAGTCGCTCGCTCATTTTGTTGACTTAAAAATTGCAAAAAATACATACTTTGCCAGCCGCAACAATTAACCGGCATTGATTTTGAAGGCAGCTGCGTATGTGTGTGTGGGTGTTTATGTTGTTGTTGCTGTCGCTTTCTGTTGTTTCTTTTTCTATTGTCGTATCCCATTCATAAGCGAAAGTCTGTTAGGCCGCCTACACAAACACACGTGCACACAGTCACACAAAGCATATCAACTAGAACACTTCAGTGCCAAAGAGCAGGGCTCCAGTTGAGAGAGCTCGCGAGAGCAAGAGTGTCAGCATAGACAATGTTAAGGGCGTTTTTTTTATTTTTCGGTCATCCACCATCAGCACCTAGAAACGTTTGCTGCCTACGTGACGCAGCGCACACCGACAAAGAATAACATAAGAATCGCAAAAAATGTAAACAACATATTCAGTGCATGCAAAACATTCAATTGTGCGATGTAAACAACTAGCGGCGAAGGCATTGAGTGAACAAAACAAAAGCATAGCGGCCAACTTTCTCAAAATTCTTTATGTATAAGAATACTTGTTTGTCTGTGCGTACAATCATACAATCTATGCAGATATTACAACACCCGGTGGGCATTATAGCATGCTTAACAGCAAAGTGCGTGCGGTGACGCAGCAGGTCAAACATGACAACAGCGCTGTTAGCTTACAGCAAAGGTCGTTTTAACAGAAACTATGCATAATTTATCTATTGAATAAGTCCACACAGCTCTGTTAGTTAACAGCAAAGGTCGCTTAGGTTCGTAAGAGAGCAGAATTTAAATAAATAATTAGATAAACTGCGCCACGCCTACTTTGCTTAACTGCTGCTGGGGCTGCTCTTATTGTTGCTGCTTACATGCCGTATGTTGTTTTATGGCTTTCTACGTATGACTCGCTCGCTTGATTTTTGTTGTGCTCACCTTTTTCTGCTGTTACAAACACACGCATAAAGCACACAGACTCATACTCTCATATACCTTGCCGGTTTGGCACACACATACACCTAAAAGCAATCGCTTTTACTCTATATACCATAGTGTATACGTATATACATACATGTATATACATTTTTGTGTGCGTGTGCACTCTCCCAAGTTTATCGGCGGTTTAGCCTGGCCACATGGCGACGTCGTCGCCGCCTTTCAGTTCAATTTTAATCGCCGGCCGCGTAAGACGTGTCAACGCAGCCACGTGCTTTGATAAAATAATTAATGAATAAATATATATATATTTTGAAAAAAAATTTGAGGCAAAAACTGTTAAGATTCATTAGTGAAGAATTTTAAATATGCTTATAGTTTTTAGAGCGTCATTCATTAATAACTAGCCCCAGCATATTAATAATAAATAACTTTTTAAATCATAATCAACAAAAAAAAAAAAAAAAAAAAAAACAAAGAAAACTTTAAATGTTCAAACTGGATTTTCTAAAGCGGTTTTGTACAAAAATACAACTCAAATATTTCGTTTCGACTTCGCGGTCTATAAATATGCATGAGCGAGCATTTTAAACTGCCATTTTATTGTTAATAAACAATACGAAATAAACTAAACGAAAATATAAAATATCAAATACAAGTTGCGTGAAGTGGAAAATCCATTAAAAAAATATTTATATTAATTATTGTGGAAAGTTTTGTGTAAAAATAAAATGCATAAACTAAAGCGAAATATATAAAATCCAAAATAAATATGCACTCAAAAGTAAAAATAACGTGAATAATAAAAACAAATAAACAACAGCTCGATAAGCAGCTTTTAAAAATAATCAACAAAAAGTATCAAAAAAGGCTTTCGGCAATCAAATTCAAAAATAAACAGAAATGTAATTTAAATTTGTAGCTATAAAAAATATCGCTTGGAAAAACGTCGACGAGATTGTGATAAAAATAATTAAAATATGTATAATAAGAACAAATCTAGATAAATTTATTTGCTGAAATGCAAAAATAAGCTAAATGTATAACAACAAATTTTATTTGCATTTCAACAAATGCCGGCAAAAGGTTTATGTTAAGTTTTCTACTTTGCCGCACTTGTTTTTAGCTATTGTTGTTTTTGTTTGCATAATCTGGGCAAGAGAAGCTAAATAAACATCAAAATCGAGCCAAAAGAGATTTGATTTATGGCCGCAGGCGCCGAATTTGTGTGACGCAAAAGCCACAGGCGAAACATTTTGACTTACCGTTGAATTTTTGCCTTTTGTTTTTATTTGGTCATTCAGGCGAGAGTGCGAAAGAGAGAGGGAGAGAGTTGTGTATACCCAACAGCTCTGGAAGAACGGTAGCCGTAAAGCAAGTGTCAGTTGATCACTGATCACCCGGCGTGACGGCTGCCTTCGCCTTATTTATTTATAGCCCCATCATAATGGATGCGAGTTTACGAAAGACCCCGCAGAAAAACCATTTTCAATTAGCAAAGAGAACGGAACTCGAAATATCATTCAAAATAAAAAAGCAAAAGTCGTTTAACTTTTTTTTATTTTTCCTAAATGAAGGAAATGTGTGCATTAAATCAAGTTCATGTGATTTGTGGTGTTGATTTTGTTTTTTTTTTTTGTTTTATTATTAAAGCAAATTTTGATTGCCACATGGTGGAAATGTGGAAATGCGTAGAAATATTTATATGCCTGAAGCTTCGTCACTAGCATAGACTGTGACAAATTTAGATGCTTTATGATATTTTATGGCAGTTAATTAGTTGTGGTTGTTACAGCAAATTTCTTAAGGGTTTTAATCATCAGAGAGAGAGTAAATATAAAAAAATAACATTTTAGGTTAAGAATAGTTGTGAATATTCTTAAAAACAAATATTTTTGTTTTTATTTTAAAATTATCTTTTATAAAAATTTATAATATTTGTAGATAAATGATAAAAAAGTAGTCTACTATTGGTTTATTCATTTTAAAAGTCTAGACTTTTCAGTTAATATATTTTCATATATTAAAAATTCAACCCTATTTCCCCAAGTCATTATACACTATATTCAACTTATCTTCTTCTTATTCCAACTTTTTTTATAAATATCCCGAAGAAACGCCGCCTTTCTCGTTCTTTCTAATTCAAAGCCCGTCAATCAATCGCGATCATTGCAAACATTTTGTCGCAATCTATACAGTTTACGAACCGAAACTGAAACTCTCAGCTGATAAAACGATAGCGATAAGAAGCCTTTCATTGCAGCCTGCAACTGTCGAGTCCAGCTCCCAAGTGTCTCCCAAGTGGCCCCGCGATGATAAGCCCCCAACAGCTCCGACTAAATATAGTCAGAGTATGCATAGATAGCTAGTCGTTTGTACTATGCAATAGCATATAATAGTGTTGGGTATTACAAATCGAATACATAATAGGAATACGGATTGCGTCACATTCGGCAATTGAAATACGCTTGGAATAGGTCAGTTTTTTTCTAGTACACAAAATCATAAAGCAGGCGGGAATTATAAACAAATGGTGAGATTAGAGCGCAGTAAAAATCAATTTCACTTAATTTTTTAATAGGTTTGTTTTTAGCAACACACACATTAAATTTAATTACTTTACTTTTTATTTTTGTTCAATCTGTTTTTCTCTTGAGTTAATTTTAAAATATTTCTTTCTTAACTTTCAAAACTAATTCAATTAAATTTGATTTGTTTGGCAAATGTTATGCGTCTACAAACTTTTGCTTAGTTAAATAAAAAATTAATAAATTCCGAACAAGCCCATTAAATTGAGGGAAAGCAAAAGAACCCGCAGAATGTAGAAGAAAACAGAGAACGGAGAGCGCAAAGAGAAGCAGGAGTTGAAGTAGATGTCGAAGTAGAAGTAGCGGCAAAAACATCAACACCAAAAAACATAAAAACAAAAGCAATTCAAAGAAATTGCGCAGCGCGTATTTTGTTCTTTTTACATTTCGCTTTTGTGCGGCCTTTCGCTTTGCTCGTGTTTCGTGTTTTCATTTTCTTTGAGCTGGTTACTTTTTTTCCTCTTTTTGTTTTTGCACAACAACAACAAGAATGATAACAACAAGCGGCAAACAGCACCAACAACAACAAAATGCCGATTGGAGGTACAAAATTTCATTTGCGACGCAAAAACAATCTGCGCAAGCCGAACTTTTAGATACTTTTTTTTACTCGGCCTTGTATGTGTGTGTGTGTTTGTGTTTGAATCTGTGTATGTGTGTGTGTGTGTGTTCGGCGGAAGTGCGAGAGGCTGTGTACTGCATAATTTGCATAGCATGGGCTATTGGATATTGGTTGCATAGATTCTAGAAGAATCAAAATTTAAGTTAAAAAGAATATAGAGTGCCAGCTAAATAGATTTGAGACTAAAACGCAGGAAAATAAGTTGTGTGTAAATAGTTAATTTTTAATGGGAGTCAGCATATTTTTTGAAAAACTATTTAAAATCGATTAAAAACTATCCAGAAAACATATTTTGCTTAGTAAGTAAATATATTAAAATTCTTTAGAAAATGAAAACTAGAGAACCAAGTTGTAGTAAACAATTTTGTTTTCTGAGCAAAAGATAAAAAAGAGTTTAATCAAATCTTCACAATTTCTAAAAATATACAAGAAAAAATAATATTTTTAAAACAAGATTAAAAGTTAATAAGATATGCTTAGTTATATTTACAAATATTATTCGGCGTTTTCCTCGACAAGTTTTCTGTTCACAGCTTTAAGCAACAGCTTCTAATAATATATAATTATAATAAGATTTAAAAAAAGACAAATAACATTTTGGGCATCCTTAGCATAATTGTTCATATAAATATACTTTTAATAAAAATAATTTCGCCATTTCAATTGAATGCGAAATTCTACGCCCAATATTACTTGACCTTGACTACATTTCGTCTATTTCTGTAAAATCCCATAATATTTGATATTTATTGCATATATTTATAATTAGCAAACTTGAGTTAAGAAACTAAATTTCGCACTTGGTCTGCAATTTATATTTTGGTTTTCTTAATTAGCTGAGAATTAGTTTAAAATTTTTGTACGAACTGCGTAAAAGCAGAAGTTAAACGTCAGCAAAAGATATATTCATATGGACACAGATACAAATAGTTAAAGATGTGGAAAAAACCTGTTACGAACAGCAGCTTAAATTTTTTTAATAATGACCGAAAGATCAACAGAGAGAAAAAAGTAAAAACATTCAACAGATATTTTTTATTTTGAATTAAGTTCATTAAACTTTTGACTTTAAGCTTCGAGAATTTTCTATCATTTTTTGTATATCTGTGCACTTGAGTTTCCATTCTCATATTAATGGCTATCTGTCGATTCCACTTTTCTGATCTATCATTAATCTATTCAACACGCGCTTTGGACATCAATCAAAAAACTATTTCGGTGTTATTTTCCGCTGGCATTTTCCAAAACACCTCACAATGGTTGTTGTTTTTGTTGTTGTTGGGGTCGACTGTGAATTGGGTCAAGTAAAGGAGCTTACTGAAAACGGCAATTAAATTTCTGTTCAATTATAAGCTGAACAACATAAATGCTGTTCATATTGTTTATTTAACTTGTTGCCTGAAAGCGCTGATTGCCTTAATTGCAACACGTTTTATTATTAGCAGAATTGTTGCTAAGCTAACTGCATAAATTTACTACCGTACTTAATAAATATACAATTAAACAGGGTGTCAATTAAGTAAAAAGTTGTTTGGAATAGAGATGAATTTGTGAAGATGATAAATAGTTAAATAGATATTATTTTTCCAAAAACTTCCAATTGTTTATACATATTATATTTCTTTTGCTTTTCTCTTGTTTTATTATTCCCAAAGAATATATTTAATAACTTCTTAAGAACACTTAAGTTGACTTCTTCTTTATTATGCCTCGATGGTTAACTCATTATCTGTATTTTTATAGACTTTTTTTTCCTATAATGCGTTGTCTTCATCTTTTTGGCTTAATCAGCAACAAGCCGCAAATTAAAGAAAACGCTCCAGGCGGTCTGCTTGTCGCTCTTTTAAGTCTTAACGACCTTGTGTCACAGTTGCTTTCCCCTCCTCCTCCGCCCCCTCTCTCTTGTCAGTTTCAGCCTGACCACGCCCAATCGAAACTCATAAACAACACACGCACGCACACACACACACATGCTGGGTCGAATGTCCTTGAGTTGCTTTGGCCTGTGGCAACTTAATCCTGTCTCATATAACAAGCTCTCTGCAAGCCATCTGAAACTTTGCCAACGATTAAGCGCCCAACAATAACAACAATAATGGCAATCATCTGAGTAGAGAACAGAGGTTGGGTTGGGGAGGGAGGATCTGGAGACACACACGCACACACACAAACAATGCTGAACATCTCATTCAGTAAATCAGCTTTTAGATACTTTTATTTTTTTAGTACTTCGCAATAAGTTGGCAGCGCCACGAGGCGACAATAAATGATGTCAATTAAGAGAGAGAAGGAGAGAGAGAAAACAAGGTAAAAGTGCGAGGTTCAAGGTGCACAGCAGCTAAAATTATATAGGAATCCCAAAAAACAAGTTAACAACATTAACGGCTATAATTATTTTTTATTTTAAAGCAGGAGTTGCCTGGGGAAAAACTCATTTGTATAATAAGTGCTGAGAAGCTTTTTAGTTTTATGTAGTTGAAGCTTAAAGAAGCTAATTTAAATCAAAGCTGTAGCGGCTGAAAATTCCGAAAAGAGATATATTTTTTATATAATTTCGAACTCAAAAATTAAAATTTTTAAATTTAAAAAGAAAAAATTTATATCCATGTACCATACCATGATCTAATATAATGAAAACCCAGTTAAAATAGAAAGTTCTTAACTATAAAACAAGTTAATCTAAAGCAATAAATCAATTTAGTAAATATATTTGAATGCAGATCTTAAGTTCTAGGCAAAGCAACTTATAGAAAATATCTATATACCATAGAAACTTATTATTTTCTAAATACAATACTTATTATAAAAATTAAACAAAACACATCCTGAATAGTTTTTTTTGGCAATAGGTTATCGCAATCTATTTAAAAATCGAACGTGTGAACGTGACTTTTGGACAATATTTTAAGTTAAGCGTAAAGACAAAAAAACAAAAACAATATTTAAATGTGAATTGTTGCAAATTTCGACACGCAGTCAAATACGATACGGTTCTCACACAGAGTTCTAAATGTATAAGCATATATATATATAGCTATATATATATATAATACACGCCCACATTTGATTAGCATGCACAATTTGAAGTATGTAAATATGTACGTATATATCTATACATATATATTGGCCAGGGACTTGAGGCTGACCTTGAAAACTCTTTTTGATAGGGTATCAAAGAATATCAAAGCTCTTGAGTCCGATACGACACGAACGAAGCCGTTGGGGTTGGTCAACAATGAAATTTAGTTGGACGGCGCATTTGAATGGGTAAACAAGAAAAAGCAAAAAAATAGCACTAACTGAACCGATTGACCGAACCGTCGATTGGCAATTCTAATGTAAATATGAGCAAATATATATGCATATATATCCACATCTATATATACATATATATATATATACATATCAAGTTGTTATAAGTGCTCGTATTTATTTGCCCTGAGCGGGAATCGTTCCATAAATTTGCACACAGCCCATTTTACATACTTGTATATAAATATATATTGTGTTTGTCTATCGTATATCTCATATGTATATTTCTAGATGAACAGCGACGTCTTATTGTTGTTTTTGTTGTTGCCTGATAACAACGGCAATAATAATACTTAGTGCCAGTAATGTTGACTTTATTTGCTTTATTTATTTATCGTCAACGTCGTCGAGGTAAAGCAAATAAATTCTTATTTTTTCACATACAGCAATAGCAAACAAATTAATTAACTTCAGGTTGCCAGTGATGAAAAGAAATGAGAGAAAAAAACACACGTAAATATAGAGAATTGGTCAACTGATAAATGTTTTTCCTTTACTCTGCTGAATAATTGAGAAAAGTAATTTGTTTGTGCTTTGCAAACTTGGAAATGTAGAATGTATAAATATCTATCTATCTATTTGTTTTGTTCATTTTAACACTCGTTTTAGATGAGCCCAATAAAAAGTTACAACTTAAATTTTTATTGCTTTTTTTTCTGAAGCTGTTTGCTATGCAACCTTCTGAACTACGACGGCACGTGAAGCTGCTTGATATGCAACACATGCATGAATGCTATGTAACTAACTTGTTAAGTTAACTGCAGGGCAACTGTTGTTGTTGGGGAAATTTTTTTTAAACTTCTTTTATCCAAGTTTTTTATTATATTTAAATTCTTTTGCATAAACTTTGGGCTTAAGCAGGAACTTGAATAGATTTGCTTAAAAGCCACTTAAAACTTGCGCTTACTTTCTTTTATGTAAAGATTCGCTTAGATATATTTTATATACGCCTGCTTCGTTTCTATTTCTTTTAATTTATTTGGCATAAGAAAAACATCTTAAATTTCTTATATAATTGACTGAGAACAACAAAGTCATCTTCCTTATTTTTATACGATGTTGTCATGTAAATGTATACATATATATGTATATATATATTTATGCCTCTCTGTCTGACATACCTTCAGGCTCGTGTAAATAACCATAATTTTTCTCATATTGTTTGCTACGTCGTTTTCATTTGACACATTTCTAATGAGTTTTGGGCCCAGTGTATTTTCACTTATTTGCTTTTACAAACAATTTCTGTCTCTGTCATTTAGCATATTGTTTGTGGCTGATTAATATGCTGACAGCTTTCCTGTTGTCCTTCTGCCTCCTCCCTCGTGGCTCAAATGCAAAAGCCTACGAATACAAAATAAAAAATTGCCTTCTCAGGCACTTTGCTAATTGCGACTTTCCTCGCACTGTTTTAATTCAACATATTTGTCATCATTCCGCGTTCTGTTGTGATTACAAAAGGAAGCCGAGGTTCAATAACTGCCGCACATAAAATCTAATTAGCACCTACGAAAAGTCTCGTAGTCTCGACAATTTTTCGTGGGCTTTGCAGAAGAAAAAATACTTGAAGGAACGTGCCTCTCATTTATATAAATTTCCATTGACGTCAACAGTGAATCTAGAGCATAGCATATATACTATATGCAAAAAAGCGCAAAAATATATATATGCATTATACATAAAAATACACATTAAATTTGCCAACGACAGACAGTCACGTTATCATAGGGGCCAATATATATATATATGTGTCTCTCCGCATATCATGTTCTTGTTTCTTTTTCCGTTTCAACATAAAAAGTGCTGAGTTAAGATGTGCCAAAAATAGCTTAATATTCAGTAAGCAGCTCCTGAAAGACAGTTTTTAATTACAAAGTGTTTGGATTTTATTGTAAAGTTTAAGCTTAGATATTTTCTAGCGTCTAGACTTATATTGTGGGCTAGACAGGTAATAAAGTTGATATTATCATATCTTTTTAAATCTTAATCCATGGTCCATGGTTTTAATTTAAAATGTTTTTAAAAAATTCTCTTAATATAAGTTTTAACTATTTAGAATTTCCTTTAAGGTACAAAGTAGATATATGTTATTAACAGCATCAATTTTCATTTCATTTTATGTAAATAAATAACCACATGTTAATTAACATAGCTACTGAAATGTTAATTACATTTATGCGTATTGATAAAAAGCCTACTGCAACGAAGTACTACAATTTGCAGCGTTACTTTAAAGTTTTAACATTTTTGAAGCTAATTGGAAGTTGTTATTTAAATGTCTGAGTAATGTAGAGGCACCGTAACAATAATAATATTTAAAAAACTATCCACCTTTTTGAGTTTCACTAATTTTCGCTTTTGGCTCAGACAACTTGTTCACTTAACTAGTTTTCGTTTATATATATTGTTTGTAATCAAAATACATTACGGTGCACATTAATTTTGCGAGCTTCCTCCGCCTGTTGACTCGACTCGCATATTGTTTGATAAATCGTTTCATAATGTCAGCTGTTTGCAAACATTGTTGTGGGTCTCGGGTGCAAAGTAAAGGTGATGAAAATGGCGCGTGAAACGCATTTGTTACTGGAATAAACAGTTAGACTGATAAACTGCCTGGTTCTGGAATAGATCAATTGACTGGCGCATCGATAAACAAAAACAAACATAAATGGCGGAAGGAAGATAATTAAATTATTCAAACCAAAAGTCGCGCCCCTCATTTTTATATTATATATATTTAACTATTGGTTTTTCCGGCATTTTTCGCTTTTGTTTAATTCATTTCCAAGTCAATTGTCAGTTCCATTAGAGATGCAAACAGAATGCGAACAAATTTATTCAATCCAAACTCAGCGGGAGCTCAACTCAACTCAACTTATTTTTGAGTACCTAATTACCAGAGTATCGAGTATTTAGTGAGTATTTACTCGAACGGGGCAAACGGACAAAAGGCGACCGGCTTATTTTGAATGCAAATGTTGCCGGTTCGACTGCTAATGCAAATACGAATGGAACTCTATACTACAGTCTTCCCCTCATATATGTAAATATATAGTAAAACGTGTGCAACTGTTATATAAGCTCCTCGAGTGCCTTAGCGTATAATCATCCAAAAGAGGGCCACAAAGTTCACGTTAGTTGCTTTTCGGTTTCGGGAAGCACTTTGTGTAATTCTCTAATGAATCATACGATGAGCCATTTATCGGGCGATTTGGTGCGTGTTTCTGTTTAGAAGGTTTATTGAAACTCGGGGGAATTCTATTTCTTAGTTTGTAATTAAGCAAAACAGCATTTAGCTGTCAGTTAAATTAATCAAACTTAAGGTAGTTGGAACACCTTTTTGTGGTAGAGTATATTAGTGTTAAGTGTAACAGTTAGCAATGTAAAAAAGTAAAGCAATTATGTGTGTAACAATAAATGCTACAAAATTGTCATAACTATTTATAATATTAAAAGCAATGGCCAGTATAACAAGTGACAAGTATAACAGTTGTCAGTATAACAGCTTTCATTAAAATTGATTGTGTATGCATAGAGATATACTGAAGTGCTAAGCTGTCATTGCATATTGTATAACAGTTAGTATAACAGCTTTCTGTATAACAGTTTGTAAAGTAGTTGGTTTAACGACAGCTAAGATGGCAGCCAGCTAGCAGTAATTACTTTTCGTGTATAACAGTTTAATGCACTGTCCCATGAATTACAGAATCGAGAATCATCAATCATGTCGCAAATTGGCATCGATTCAAATAAATGAAGAAGAAAAAGTACAACAGCAACAAAGGCATTTTTGAAAATTACATAAAACGCATTCAATGCCTTTTCGATGCATTTTAACGCATCTTTGTTTTTCCCGAAGGTTTTCCTCGCGTCTTCTTCTAGGTCCTATGTCCGCCCCACTCTTTACGACTAATTAACGTAAAACAAAAAATAAAAGAACAGAAACAATTTTAACTAAGAGTCGCTTCCGGTCGCATTTTAAGTTTAAAACGAGTGCATTTATCTAATTGCACGCGGAAACTGTAAATGCGGTGAAGAAGGAAAAGAGGGAGGGGGAGAGGAGTGGGACCCACATTGCATAGATATCACTTGGGCTTACACAATTAACATGACAGTTTTATGGGCTTGTGTGCAACATTACAGAGATGTGCGCCAAACAAGGTCAGGCTGCAGACTATATACCCTATATACTCTCTATGTACTCGGCGCGTGTAAAGTTCAAAGTTTCAGCTCAAGGCTAAAGCTGCACACATTTACTTTTGTGTGTCTGTATTTGCAATAGGTCAATGCAGAGTTCAACGACTTTTGTGTGCGCCACAAAGTTGAGAAAAAAACATCAAATTTTCTGTTGACTTTGTCAATTGTTAACACATTGTTAAACAAATTAAATGCGTATATTTATAACTTTCACAAATATTACACTTTATGTAATACAAAATATGGTATTTTTAAAATTGAAGCTTATATTTAAAATAACACTTATCGCTTTCAGCGCTGAGTCATCGAACTCTGATATTTGTTTTCAATTTTCCACACACAAACAACAGTCAGCGAAAATATAAAACGCGTAATTGGAGAACTCTATTAAAACCAAAAAAAAAAAGAAAAACCAAAAATTCGCAAATTTGGCACATTTCTGGAACTTTAAGCCCGAATGTTGGGCGCATGTTCAATAAAAAAAAAAAACAAAACAAAACAATAAACTAAATAAAAATAGAGCATAATATTATATGTATACATATATATTGCTGCATATCCGATTCCCAATCACGTTCAAGGTGAATGCTGGTCATTTGAATTGGAGAACTGTTCACTAAGCGGTTTCACATTTTGGCCAAAATCAACAAAATTCCAAACAAACTGTTATGCCTGCCTTAAAGCACTTTTGATGCCCTAACACAGGATACTTTTATTTTGTGATGGGCTGTGTAACCCCATAAAGTTGGCATTTTTATACAATTTAAAGTCATTTCTTTTTGAATCATAAACTATATATAACTAACTAATATTTTCTCAACCTATCAATTTGATAAACGGTCTGGTTTTGACTTATTTTGTGTTTTTTTTTATTTCTGGTATAAGCAAACTTTTGTTAATTCGAAATTTCTTTTTTTTTTAAATATTTAAACCAAAACCACTCATCTTTACGTTTTTAATTGATGTGACAAAATATTTCTATATACGATTAGTATAATATTTAGCACCCATTAAAAAAGCAGTTTAAAATGAATTTTTGTATGAACAATTTTGTGTACCTCAAGGTATTTTGATCAAAATTGGATTTAACAAGCTTTCATGTAATACTAACAAATAAGCGAATTTGATAAGATATGCAAATGAACTTCGCACTTAACAAAAATAAAACATTAGAAATATGTATATAAAAAAATCATTTTATTGTAAGTGTATTTAAACATTATCATGGCTAAGACTTAATCTTTCTTTTTTGAATTTTATTTGTTGTACCCAGTCCAAGCCGTCAATCAGGTACGGACATAAAACGTAAACAACTTGTTTAAATGTAGCTTTTTAGTTCTTCGTTTTATAGTATTTTCTATGTTGTTTATTTGATTTCATTTCATTTGCCGACAAGTTGAGCCATGCCTGCGTGGCTTATCTGTGGCCTGTCTAGTGGGGGTCTGTCTTTTAGTTAATTGGGCTCCCCGCCCCGATAAGCTTATCAGTTGAATAATTTTTGCATTCTCAAGTATCAGATTTGATAAGTTTTCAATAAACTTGACCCAAATGCGCAATTCGAATTTCGTGCGGCAACGTGGCTATGAGCTAATATACGCAGGATGTATGTATATATGTATATGTATATGTACTTTCGCTTATATACTTTCACTTTCAAGGCAGCGCATGCGCTGAGCTCAACTCGTTCTTTTTTTTATATATGATGATTTTTGGCACAGGTCACGTTCCTGTCGTTTGAATACTTTGTGGCGTCTATTTACTTTTTGCCTTTTTTGGCGATTTTTTGCGCGCTTTTTATTTATGACGCTCTTTAAGTGGGACTGGCAACCCACAAAGGCTTTCCAATAAGAACCAGTGCTTAATGCGCACTTAACATTTACATTCACATTACCATTTCACTCTGTTAATGCAATATCGAAGTGTTTAAGTGCAGTACAAGCTAGGGGGAAATTGCTGTTCAATTGCACACGTTGTTCTACCAGCGTCAAGGTCATTAATAATTAAGAGAGTGAATGTGTGTTTGTGAGTGGTGTTTATTACGCTGATGGCCACGCCGTATTCGGCATGTAAACAACAGGCAACGAACAAATACCGCTACACTGTTAGTTTTTAACAGCGCGCTGTTAGTTTAGCATCTTTTGCTACGCACACAGTAGCAAGCTCGTGTCTTTTACGCTCCCACGCGGTGTGCTCGCTCTCTTTTGCGCTCTCTCGGTGCTGGCACTTGTTTACACATTGCACGTGCAGCAGTTTTACTTTTCTTTCTTTCATGGCTCAGTCTGCGCTGGCATTTTTAGTCAAACGGTTCTGTGCATATATGTGTGTGTTTTTGTTTTCAATAATTCGCATTAATTTACACCAAATTTGATTTCGGTTGTGATACGCAACCGTTGCAGGGCATGACGGGGGTAACAACTTAACCTCAATTGAACTTGCGCTCGATTGCGTAAACAATTTTGAACGGTGCCTCACAAATTGTAATCAATAATCGTAATTACTCAAAACGCCTTTCATGTTGACTATTTATCATATTTGCCATCCCACTTGTTTCTCTTCACACACTTTTTTTGAGTCGTGTTGATAATATAAATAGAACAATGCTGGCGTTCGCTGCCGGCGTCGCTGCCATCGCTGTTGTGTCTGCCTTTTAACGTTGTTCATTGTTATTTTCTTATGCAGCGATTAAGTTTATTTAAAACCCCGCAAAGAATGCGTATAAAATAGCTATCAGCTTTACAGAGCGTAACCGTTATGTATACCCATATGCGGCAAATTGTATTTATTAAAGCTTTCAATTGAAAGAGTGCCACTTATTGCGCCTAGGTCAATATAAAAGCTCAGGCGACGAAAATGTCGCAAATGTTCTCAAGTCTGTTTCGCACTGGAAGTGTCGAAAATATGTATACATGCATATGCATATGTGTTTATTTAAAGACACCTACACTATCGATCAGGTGACCAAAAAAATGTCACAAGCATCGGCAAATTCGTTCGCTAACTGCAAGTGGTTTTTAATTTGTCTATGTGTGCATAGAGAATTTACAACTGTGCGCGAACACAAGAATAGCAACAAGTACAACAAAAACAAAAGAACCGCAAAAGCACAGCAGCTGCTGCAGCGACAGAATATAGAAGAAACAAGTAAAAACGACTGCGCAATACGCATTCACAATGTAATAACTGCCCAAAATAATTCGAGATTGTTTTTATTAGTATTTTAAACCTCTAAAAGGCGCAATTTGCAAATTTTTGTTTGTTAGATTGATCAAAAAGATTTTTGAGCTTATCATAAATCTTTGTTATATTTGCCGACTTAAGCTCCAGCTCAATCTCTGGCGGCGGATATGAATGCATTTAAACAAACGAGTATATTCGTTTTTCAATATACCCCTTTGTATATTGAAAAACCAATATACTCGTTATACCTATGGGAACGAGTATAAAAACAAAAGCTATGCGCGCATTGACATTACGGCGACCGTGTGGGTGTTGGGTTGAACTTTTTCAAGTGCATGTTGCGCAGTCGCCGCATACTGACGTTGGCGCTGTTAAAACACTTAACAGTTGCAGCGACTGTTAGCCCCCTGTTATGTTATTAACTTGCTGAAATAGTGCACACAAACACGCACACACATATACGCACTTGTCTATGTGCTCGCATTTATAAATACATATAAAAACAATATAAATAAAAGTTAAAACACACGCGCAGAGGCGTTGGCGTCGGCGTCGTCTGCAGCTTTGACTTAATTTGAGTGCGTTCAACTTGACGTTTTTCCAAGCGATAGAGAGAGAGAGAGACAGAGAACGAGCTAAAAGCACAAAGCTCTTTGACAAGTGCAAGTGCAAACGAAAACAAGAACAACAAAAACAACTGATGTGCTTTTTAAAATTACAGTGCAAGGATTATGTGACTTTTGCAAATGTGTTGAAAGATAGACAGCGAGAGGAGAGTGATGAAACTTAAGTAAATGAGTAAATTTGACAAACGCTTTGGCTGCAATTGACAAATAAAAGCAACAACGACATTTTTTCTACACTGCGTTATAAAAGTGTAACAACAATAACAACAACAACATAATGCACGGCATCTCCCATCTCTATCGGCAGCATGCCGTCGAGAAACAAATAAGCGTCGGCAGCAGCGTCGGCGTCAGCGGCAGCAGCGCCGACAGCAGCTGGTCGCAACACAACAGCGGCCGCAGCTCCTACGAGCCCTCCTCGCTACAGGCCTCCTCGAACAGCTCCAGCAGCAACTCGAACAACTCCAACAATTCGACCCTTGGCGGCGTCACGGGCAGCGCCTTTGCCCAGTGGCAAACGGAGCGCCAATCGCAGCCGCAGGCCGTGCCCGACGCCCACAAATCGCTGGCCAATCATCATCAGTACAACAACTCGCCCGTGCATCCCACCAGTGTCGGCGTCGGCTGCGGAGGACAGCGCAGCTCCTACGACAGCGCCTCGGGCATCAGCGGGAGCCTAAAGCGCACGCCCTCCTCGAAGCGCAGCTGCTTCGAACGATCTCAGAGCCCGGCTATCTACGGCGTAAGCATGATCTCAACCGGTTAACCGAATGTGTGTGTGACCCCGTTTTACAGCACTGCAAATAACAGCATTTCAAGTATTTGTCATCGATTCGGTATCGATCAAATTCATGTCTCGACTTATCGCTTACTGATGACAAGTAGCTAGTGATGGCAACTGAGTTAAAGATAAACCTGGACTAATCGATTAATAATAATCATTGTGCATTTTAATTACGATCGAATTCTAAAAGTGATAACAATATATTAGTAGATTAATCGATTATTATATAACTTGAATCTTTGTCATTTGATGATGTCAATTCATTTAAAAAAAAGTACGATTACTCGATAAAATTGAATTTAAGTTCAGTTCTTAATGGAATTTTGTTTAGATATGTTATCTAAACTGACATCGACTAATCGTGTTTCTTTAAATAGTTGCATTTAGCATAATTATAATAACCGTTTATTTATAACAATTTTGTTTACAATAACCAAAATGCATTTAATCAACAAACGTGACTTCTATAACAGAACCAAATTTAACTACTGTATTTCAAAGGTTACGACTAATCGATCGATAGTAATAATTGTTGATTTTGATTGGTTTTTAATGCGATTAAGAAATTTAATCTTATCTATTCCTTTAATAGCCATGAATATTTAAATGGAAAGGCTTGGTTTTATTTTAGGCGTTGGGATTTATTGATTAACATTAACTTTGCTTGATAACATTTTTATGCTTTAGATTTCGATTGATTTGATTAAAAGTGATACTTAGGAATGTAAAGGAAACGATGAACTAACTTAGTTTATCGATTGCTCGATTGACTTTAGCTGAAGATGAACAAATATAATGCTGTAATTCGGGTTACCAATTCACAATTCGGTCAAAAACCAAACGAATCTTAACCTAATGCCCCGAATACCTTGCAGAGCATGCGCCGCGGCGCCCCAGACTTTGGTTCGCCGCCGGCGGCACAGCCGTCGGGTGGTTACTTTCCACACGATCTCGACGACATCTACGAGAGCCAGGGCGATCATCAGTATTTCACGCACACGGGCGCCAGCGGACAGCAGCGCAACTCAGAGCGACCCACCGCCATCTCGATATTCCATCGGGTAAGCGCGGCAGCCACCTCGATGGACGACTACGGTGCGGGCGGATCGAAGCAGTCAGTGTACAGCATGGACAGCGGCAGTTTGCCGGTGCCGGGCGGCAGGCAGCGCTTCGACAACACCTCGTTCGCCAAGAGTCTCAGCATTGATGAGCAGGAAGCAGGACAATCGCCGCACAAGGAGGGCCATCACAAGCGGGAGAAGGATAAACATCATCATCACTCCATACAGGAGATGTTGAAGCATTTTGGCAAGAAAATGCACGTGTGGCCGCGAAAACATCACGACGCGCAGAGCGTCTGCACGTCACCGCAGAACGATCCGCAGGAGAACTTTCGCACACGCTCCAAGAGTCTCGACGTTAATACGCTCAGCAGGCCGACGCGTGTCCTTGAGGATTGCGGCGAGATCTACAAGATCTACGAGCGAATTGTCAAAGAAGGTAAAACGCGCAAATGGGTTTAACTGTTTAGTGGTACTTGCTGTCTAGCTAGATTAAGACTTGATCCTTCTCATTAACTATGGTAGTTGCTATATATTTCCCTTTTCTTTGCTCTCTTTATCAGGTGCTCACATGCGTCGCGCTTCGGCGGAGCTGGAGAAACGACGCGCTTCGGTGGGCGCTGCTGGTCGCAGCTATCGCGGTGACGGCACCCTAGATCCTCACCATGCAGCCATACTCTTCAGAGACTCCAGAGGTGTAAGTAATCCATTAGTTGACATTATTTAATTAGAAATTTCGCTTAAGTTTTAAAAGAGTCTAAATAATCTACAGTAGGTACCTTATAATTTACCTCAAAAGACAATATGCCCTTAAGTTCATTCTTAAAAGGTGCTTTCCTCTTCAACATTAACAATTGAAGGTTGAAGTAAACAAAATTAACCTACAAAAGAATTATAATTTGATTGTTTAACCTTACGTTTTTATCTCAGCGTGCTCTTGAATTTGCTTGTAGTACTAATTAAATTCCCAAATTTTAGATTTTATTATTAAATACTTTCATCTCGCTCTAACAATTGTCTCTTCGTTTATCAAATATACATCAAGTTAATGCGCCCCTTCAAATTCCCTTAAGAGCTGCAGAACCGGTTTGCTTCTCTCTCATTCTAGAACTGCAGCAATTGCCAGCTTGCTGTTCTCCCGTTCCAACTTAACTTGACATTGACAAATGATTTGCGGCAGCATTCAATTATTTGCTCATCCCTCTCTCTTGCCGTTTCGCTTTTCTGTTGTCATTCGTTAGCATAATTTGCTTTACTAGGTCAGCTGCGACTTTAGTTTTCTTGCATTTGTTGCCTACCCCAAGCTTTTTTCTTATAAAGCCGCTTAAATTTCGCATTTTTTTCTGCAGCCCGTGAGTATGCAACACTACTGTCCGTACGTGTCTGTTAACATTGAACAGCCTAACAGCTGTTAATGTAAATTGATATTGATATTGTTTTTAATAGCGTTTGTTGTGGTTTTTCTTGATAATTAAATGATAGGTTCGAAAATAAATTAGTCACAATTTCATGAATCGTATAAATTTTGAGTGTTAGCTACTCCAATTTGGCAGTATTGCCATCAACCTTATCATTATCGCTAACTATATTTTTGTTTGTTATGTTTTATTGTCACGCCCAAGGTCAAAGTAATTGGCTTAAAGGTTCTTACAACAAGGCACTATTTTTTATGTTATTGTTTTTGCTGTTTACAATTCTTCACACTCCGCAACGTGGTCATTAAGGCGGAACTGGTTTATGCCATTAATATTGCCTATATGTTTGTTTTTTTTTTTACCAAGTGCGACATTTTACGCTCTTAACAAGAATTGTTGAAATCCTCTCTTTGGCGCGCGCGCTTCTGACGTCATCGCCGGTGAAAGCAGCGCATATTTGTATTTGCTCGTTATAAGCACAAACATATATGCATATCTATTTATGTATGTGCATGGTATGTGCTTCTGCTAATTATGATTAATTATTGCGCGCATTTCACATAATACGTTTCCCATTGCCTAATACGCGTAGTCTGCATATGAAATTAAATTATTTCTCCCTCTCTCTCTCTCTCATAACATTCAATCGCACCCGACAATCTATGGCACAGTTTGCTTTGTTTATCAGACAACACGGCCTATCAGCCTCCTTCCGCCCTCTCTTTCAAAAAAATTTACAAAGAGGAAGCTTTTTGCTGCTGCGGCGGCCTTCTTTGACGTGTGCTCTCTTTGTAATGGCGCCGTTCGTATTCGGCCACTGCTAGCTTATCCTATATGTGGGTGAGCACTTAGCACTTGACACTCTTTCGTTACGCTCTCAATCTCTCTCGCTCACCTCGCTCGCTCTATTTGTTTTTGTGAAGAAGCTTCAAGAATGCGAGCATGTTTTTTGGGTTTTTTTCTGTATGTATACACTTGCATAGGCAGAGTATGTGTTTATCGCAATGCAGCTGGGCGAGGCAACGAAGCAGAGCTGGTAATTAAATTTAATTATAGATTAAACCAAGCGCTGTTGACGCTACAAACTTCATTATTAGCTAACTAATGGTCAATGCTGACTATATAAATATTGATATATATTCAACGGCATGGAAAACCTTTTGTTTAGAGTGTTTGAACTTCGATACGCCATAGATTGGCCGCTCTTTGCCGTGTGTGTATTTGCTT
Source organism: Drosophila lacertosa (assembly GCA_004143845.1). NCBI lineage: Eukaryota > Metazoa > Arthropoda > Insecta > Diptera > Drosophilidae > Drosophila > Drosophila lacertosa. Next base: position 190,161 of record SCDZ01000006.1, on the reverse strand, counting down.
AAGCTTTAGCACTCACAACGCACACACAAACACACACACAGAGGCACATGTGGCGATCATATGGCAGCTACGCTCAACAAAACTGTTAACCAGTTTACGTTTACATTTGGGAGCGCGCAGACGTGCCCGGAACAAAATACCTAAAGAGCCGAGAAAATAGCAAGCGCAAAAAGCCAACGTTCGCTGGCGAATTTTCATCATCTACGCATTGTTTCCATTACACGCGAGCGAGTTTATCAGTACATGCGCGCGTGTGTGTGTATACTAAATATATAAATATAAAGTGCGTGTTTGTGTATTTGCACATGTATCGCCGTCGTTATTCCGCCTTTGAATCGAGCACGCCTCGCATTGGCGTACTTCCCTCAGCAGCAGCAGCAGCAGCGGCTGCGGCAGGTGTGTCACAGCAGGCAACTTCCAAATTACCTCACAATAACAACAGCAACAATAACAATGGCAAATTAAGCGTGCGCTTTGACCCAAATCTGCCCGATAATGACAGCAACAACAACAACGGTGGCAGAGAGCGATACAGCGAGAACATGGGAGGCAGCTATGACAGCCTGCATGCGAAGGTTGCACGCAAGGCGCGCTCTCTCAGCAATTCGCCGCTGTACAGAAAGAAACGCTACAGTCATCTACCCACGCTATTGTCAAATAACGGAGCCACGGCCGGCGCAAACTATCAGCTACTGAATAGTGCAAATATCACAGATTTTGTCGACGGTCAACGCCAATCGCAGCACGTAAGCAGACGCGATGACAACATCAGCACCAGCAGCAACGGCGACGTCAGTAGCAGCAGCAATAGCAAAACTAAAGTTAAACAAAAAGACAGCAGAAAACTTTCAGCAACTCTGTCAGCAGCAATGCCGGCAGCGCTGCTGCGTCGCAACAAGGCAACAATAAGCAACAAAAATAACCAACAACAACAGCAGCAGATGCAGCCTACGTCGTTGCCGCCGTCAGCGCCGCAGCAGCAGCGCAACAACAATACAAGCAGCATTGCAAATGGTTTAATACCAGGCAAGCGTCTGTCCGCAGGTCATTCACCGGCCACATCTCACAACGAACTGGCCGCAAGTGGACTGCAGCAGTCGCTGGTCTATCAGCGACGCAGCAGTAGCAGCCAAAGCACCCACAATTCACCTCGCCATTCGTCACCCGCACCGGTGCATCAGTGTCTGTTGCTGCGACGGCGAAGTGACTACAGCATTGAGCAGATCGAGCAATGGAAGCGACAACAGCAACAACAATTGCAAGCTGGGCGAAAAATAAGCGTAAGTCGAAAGAGGGAGCGAGAGTGGCACATTGTTAAGCTTTTGTGCTTTTATTTTTAAATTCGTTTGATTGTTATTGCAATTTTTAGGCATTTCTATCTTGCATTCACCTTATTTTGCCTAACAGCTTTTGCTGCGCTCAGTGTCAGTTCAATTGCCTTGACGCGTCTGTTGTCACATTTGGTAATGTTCAGCAGCTGAGTGTTAGCAAAACAGAGAGAGAGAGTGTGTGAGAGAGCGCACTGCAAGCTCTTTCGGTTATTCTCGTACGGGTTGTTTAATTGTTTACAGAGATTGTACACTTTGTAAATGCCTTTTTGCCTATGTGCATTTACGATCACTACTTGTTTTACAATTGCACATTTCAATGCTAATTTTAAATACAAAGATGAGGAGGGTGCGAGAGAGAGAGAGAGAGAGAGAGTGAGAGTGCGAGCTACTCATAAATATTAAATTGAAGTTTGCATTCTTTTAAATGCGATTGCGATGCCTGTTTTTTATGATTGAGCGATTACGTTTTATAGAATTGCTAAAGTATGTACATATACACATGTATGCACCCACACACACACAAACACCTTTACATTTATCAGTCAAATAGAAAACGTGACAATCATTGTTTGACCCAAATATAAAATACTTCACAAATTGAACCTTGGAAATGATAATGGAGGCTGCTTTGGACAGTGTAATCAAATAATATTTATTCATCCACTTAGTGGATAAGTATATAACTTGTATTTAAACAGTTTATCTGACAGTTTTTTATCTACTCTGTTATATATAATACTTAAAGTCTATTAGCTTTTGTAATTCGAATAACAAATACGTTTATTTATGTGTGAAATGGTAAAAAATTTATATTTAACGTTCCCGTTAACAGAGTACGTAATGTAAACGTTGCGTTACATGTAAACTGTGATAAATGTTCCACATATATAAATGTTATTTCTAACTCTCAATTACACAAGTAATAATGTAACATAACATATGTTTTAGCATATCTTTAAGTCAATTTCAAATATTAAGTTAACATTATAACTGAATATCTTCTTTACATTTTTTGTCTATTTGCTTCTTTCAGTTACCTCGTGCCGATCCCTTTTTGGACAAAGTCAATCTATCAGATTTTGGTGAGTAAACAAACTAATTTTAGCGGGCGGAAAAGGGTTAAGGGGAACTCTGCTAAACAAATTCAAATATCGTTCAAATAAATTAGCAGCCACACTTGGCAACTGATCAAGTGGCTGACGCCAGATTTTTCCTTGCCCGATGGGCACACGACGCTTAACCAAAGAGAACAGAATAATATACATATACATATATTATGAATATATATATTATTTGATTTAATCAAAATCATAAATCACTGGGATTAAGAGTACAGAATTTGCGTAGGAGGCTCAGCGACAGGGAACATTATACAGTTACTATAAAGATAAACAGGCTCATATATTATATATACGTGTATATATATAGGGTCTCTTAGTTGACGTAAATGCTAAAACACACCTCCCTATTTTGATTTCATTTGCGCTAATTATAAGCTTCCAAGTACGCCCCGCAAGAAAATGAAAATTTTCTGTCTTCTACGTTTTACTCTTTGTTGTTATTCGCCTTTCGTCTGCTCTTTCTCTCTTACACTCTCTTATTTTGTCGTTGCATATCGGGATTTATTTTCTAGTGCAATTTGTTGCCAATTTCAGACATTTCATGAACATCATTAGCGTCATATTCAATTTGATAGCTGGTTCGAATCTGCCGCTGTAGATTATAAAATTTCGTTCCGCAATTTTCACTTGTTTATTTCGGCATCAATTTTGAAATTGATTTCTAATACACATATACATAGATATAAACATATATATGTATATACATATATATGTATTTTTACCTATATATACGCGCCTTCTCTTAATTTTTTTGCATACTCAGTATACATTTGTATACTCTTGATGTAAAGTTTTTTTAAGACATTTGTAACGCTTACCAAATAAAATAGAAATTGAAATATATTATATACAGCATATTTAAATGCTTACATTTGTGTCAAATCTACCTGAAAGTATGTCTTTGTAGCATTTTGCATATTGTGGTATTTAAGAGAGTTTATATATTTATCACAGTGCCAATAACTTTAACATTTAATTGTATTAATATCTAAAAATTAAAATAACTTCTTTGTTCTTTTTTAAAACCATAAAAATCAATCTATAACCCATAAACATTGAATCATTATTTTAAATAGCTTCCAAAGAAACAATCAGCAATAAAAATCATAAGAACTTTTACAAATTTAGAATAATCAATAAAAATATAAAAAATAAAAAAACACGATTAACCTGAATTCTATCACATTAAATCAAAATGTAGAATCCTTTAAATCAACACAATATGTTCTCAGTTAGAGTATTCACTCGACGACTAGCCGCCGTCTAAAAGTTTACTTTCTTGTTTTTGTGTTTGTTTTGTTTGGCGCTATGCGCGAAAAAGTTTTTCGCTTTTCCGACCAGTGGGAAAAGCGAAATACACAAAAACAGCAGCAGCAGACTTTAGAATCAGTTTATGATAAAATCTCGAGACGTTTAGACGGGCGACAAATAAACACAAGCAAAAAGCGCCGCGTTAAAAAAAAAGTTCAAAAAAATATTACCTTAGCGAAACGGGAAAATATGTTTAAACAATAAGTTGCGATCGAACTAAAACCAAAGTGCAGTTGAAGGTCTAAACGCCCCCATAAAGCCCATTAGTCATTGCTGAAGAATTCGAAAGAAGAAATCGCTTAGACAGAATACGAATACGAACATTCGTCTATATATATATTATATATGTATATGTATATACATACATATGTATACGTGTATTCATTGAGGCGACGCAGCAGCCACAATTGAAATTGTTTTGCAATTGTTGAAGAAACAAACAACAACAACATCAATGAATAATGAAAAAGAACTCAAAGCATTTTAATTAACTTGTGCGCGACGCGCTAAAACAAAAAGAAAATATATAAAAAAACTAATAGACGAAGAAAAAATCAATCAGAGCAGCAGAAACAACAACAAGCGATAAAACCCCTAGAGAGATATATAGCTATATAATATATAATATACATTCGCACAATCGAAATTGTTGGATGGGAACAGCCTTCACCTTTTTTCTATCTGCTTCTTTAGCTTTGTTTTTTGTTGTTGTTTTTTCTTTTTGCATTTAACTGTTGCCAACAATTTATTAACCATTTTTGTTCAGTTTTTTTTACAAGCCACAACAAAAAAATCAAACATATTTCGTGAAATATGCATATTTGAAATATATACGATATTTTATTTCGTTTCATTCTCTTTTTTATTTCTTGCTAGCCTTCGCTTTTTATTTAGATTTTGCGTTCTTCTGTCTTTTTGGCAGCTTTGTCAACGCGGACAGCGTATAATTTGTTTAAAAACAAATATGTGTGTAGGTGCTGAAATTATGAACAATTTATGAATGCGCTTGGGTTAAAAAAAATCAGAAAATCCATTTGGATTATTGGAAACATGCAAAGGAAAAGCTATGGAAAAGGCTAAGAAAATAAGCATTTAAAACCAATTTTGGGTTAGTAGTTGGTTAGGCTCCGAAACTTAATAAAATCATGAGTTTTAACTATTATCAGATTTGGTGAATTAAACTTTAAGTATTTAAGTTTTAAATAAGACATAAATACTTTCGAGCTTAGAAGTTAAATTATCTAGTTAATAGATGACTTGAGGTCATGAAATGTAATATTATAAAACAAGTAATTGTTAAATACTTTAATTTTCTTTCAAAAAGTAAGTGGATACTCGTATATTATTACAATTAATTTCCAAGTAACAGTTAAATGATTAATATAAAAACACGCAAATTGGTTTTAAATCATAAAACATAACACATAAATTGACATACGTGCTTATAAAAAGTTTCCTAAAGTATTCCAAATTATTTTGATTCAAACAAATCTGGATTTATCACAAAAACTGTTTTCAGATATAAATGTTCTGGTTAAGAATATTTGTTCTTAAAAATTTTATAAAGTGATTAAATTATAGATCTATTTTATTTTTAACCTTTATAAATGGATTAAAAGAACTTACATATGTTTAATGCTTTCTAAAAATAAAATCCTGTAAAATAGAGAATACGTCCATATTTGTTTAGAAATTTCCGAAATAATCCAAATTAAGAACATACAAATAAAGTTATTTTTTATTGCTTATAACTAAAGGTCTCTTAAATTTTGAGTTATCGTCAAACTGACAGTCCTGTCCAAATCCCAATCTACCCAGTTTGACTTAGATTCATTTGAATGTCCAAATTTCTAAATATTTCCATTTGCCAAATAGTTTTGCGTTTTTTCCATCACTTCAAACCCCAAAGGCGTTTGCCATTATTTATAATATAGCATATCTCGTACATCATAGAATACTTGTGTCCCCTAGGGAGAGTGGAGGAAAAGTGTTTGTTCGGTTTAATTAATTTCTTGGCACAAATATTCACCTAATGTATTCTGTAAAAGGCGCTTCTGCGCTAAACACAGACAATGCATAATATTTTATTATTTCACATTCGCGGACTCTGCATTTATTAGACGCTCTGTTGACAGTTGACAGTGAACGGAGGGCTGACTATAAATATTCCTCTATAAATGACATATATATTTATTTGATTAACACCCCAATATTTTGGGTGCTTCCTCTCTAGCGGTAATTGCGCGAAATGGTCGTAGACAATATTTTGATTAAATGTATTTATGGCTATACAAAAAGAAAATTGTTGAAACTATTCTCGCGTTAATTTGTTGTTGGCTGTTGCTTGCTTTTTTTCTCAACGCTAAATTTATGTTAATTAAAATGTCTAAATGTAATTTATTGAAATGCAGAACACAAAAACAAATTTATGGCCAGCCTTTGTACGCAGTTGTCGCTACTGCTGTTGTTAAACGGAATAACAAATAGAATAATTGAATAGCGAATAAATATTTAGTTTAACAGTGAGAAGCGCGTGGAACGGCGCCCCGCTGTTAAGTCGCTGTTAGCCGTCGCAATTAGCGCTTTGATAGCAAATCGATTGATTCTTAAGTGTGTGTTGAGAGTGTCGTGTTGGGTGTTCTCAGTTATTGAGTGCTAATGTTGCCTCACTGTGGCTGAGCTCAAGCCACCCGCCAGGCCGCGCAGCCCCGCACCGCGCATGTTACAGCTGCACTTCTATTCGAATCATGCGGGTCGCCTGGTGCTCGGCGGCAGCGGTCGACCCAAAGATGTCCTTTACTATCCCTTGGAGAGCATTAAGGAGTTTGAGCAAATCTCCGACGGCTGGAAGCGTTTGCTTGCCCAGCTGCTCAAAAAAGGTCTTACTAAAATCTAAGCACTACATTTTAACGTTAATTTTAAAACTTATATTAACATATTCATTCTTATCTTTTACAGAGGAGGACGACTCACAGATCTTTGTGAAGTTCTTTCGTTTTCACAAGAGCTATGATCTGATACCCACCTCCGCCAAATTGGTTGTCTTCGATACACAGCTGCTGGTGAAGAAGGCCTTCTATGCGTTGGTCTATAACGGCGTAAGGGCCGCTCCGTTGTGGGATTCGGAGAAACAACAGTTTGTTGGCATGCTGACCATCACAGATTTTATCAAGATCTTGCAAATGTATTATAAGTCACCAAATGCGTCCATGGAGCAGCTAGAGGAGCACAAACTGGACACGTGGCGCAGTCAGTATACATTTTATATATTTTTATTTGTATGTTAATAGTCATATTTCTTGTTCTTTAGGTGTACTGCATAAGGAGGTGATGCCATTGGTCAGCATAGGACCCGACGCTTCCCTTTACGATGCCATCAAAATTCTCATTCACAGCCGCATCCATCGACTGCCTGTTATCAATCCCGAGAATGGCAATGTTTTGTACATATTGACACATAAACGCATACTGAGGTTCCTGTTTTTATATGTGAGTAGCCAAAATAATAACACTCACAATTTAAACACAGTTGGGTCGCTAAGAAATCAGATTTTAAACCAGAAAGAGTTTTTATTGTAAACAAAAACTTAAGCAACTATTTATAAAAAGCATGCTTAAGTGGCTTACTGTAAACTATAAACATATAAAAAAGACTTAAAAATCTTTAAACAAAGAAGAAACAATTTAAAAAAGTAGATTAGGGAACACAGTATATAAAAAAGTTTACAAAATAGGCAATGACAAATGCTTTATCGATGGTTTCTTAATTTTACCTAAATGCTATTATACTCAATGCATTTTATGGCCTCACGAAATATGTGACGCATAAAAGCAGAATCTGAAGTATATATATTTTTGATCAGTATTAAAAATGAGTCTGTTTTTGTCTGTATTCTTCTATAAATGCTTGCAATAGAATTAAAAAAAGGTAGAACTTAAAAAATAATTCCTATGAATGAATACAGGCAAGCAAAATAGAGTATATATAAAACGTATATATTAATTTTAGAAAATCTGTTTTAAAATATATATAATATAAGTATATTCTTATTTTATATCTACCAATCTGTCTTACTGAATGTTACCCTATTTAATCATTTAATATATAATAATAATTTTTATATTTTATTCATTCCGCTTACAGATAAGTGCATTACCAAAGCCCGCATATATGAATAAGAGTTTGCGCGATCTGAAGATCGGCACCTACGACAACATCGAGACCGCCGATGAGAGCACCAGTATCATAACGGCGCTTAAGAAGTTTGTAGAGCGACGCGTTTCGGCGCTACCGCTGGTCGATTCCGAAGGACGACTCGTTGACATTTATGCCAAGTTTGATGTGATTGTAAGTGGCCACAACATAAAAGACACTCTTCGGCTTTATAGACTTATGTATTCGTTTTATGTTTCGTTTTGTAGAATCTCGCCGCTGAGAAGACCTACAACGATCTCGATGTCTCGCTGCGCAAGGCGAACGAGCATCGCAACGAGTGGTTCGAGGGCGTCCAAAAGTGCAATCTGGACGAGTCGCTGTACACGATCATGGAGCGAATTGTGCGCGCTGAGGTCCATCGTCTCGTCGTTGTCGACGAGCAGCGCAAGGTGATTGGCATCATTTCGCTATCCGACATTCTTCTCTATTTGGTGCTACGGCCCAGCGGCGAAGGTGTCGGCGGTTCCGAGAGTTCGTTGCGTGCCTCCGATCCGGTGCTGCTGCGCAAAGTGGCCGAGGTCGAGACGGAGACGACGACATCGGCGCCACGAAGCCCGTCGGCCGCGAGTTCGGGCAATCGCAGCCTCATCGAGGACATACCCGAGGAGGAGGCAGCGGTGCCCAAGAGCGGCGCTGACAGTGATAACAATAAATCCGCCAGTGAAGACAAAGCTAATAACAATAATAATCATCAGCATGAGCTGGCGACGACGGCGGCGGCGGCGTCAACAACCAATGGTGATAGCAATAACAGTCCAGCCGAAGTGTCCTTTGCCGATGAGGCGCACGACGATGATGACGACGACGAGGAGGACGACGATGATGATGATGATGATGCTCGGAATGAGGATCAGCAGTTGGAGCGCAAAAAGGCAGCCGCTGTCGCAATTGCCGCGACAGCGCGAACGGGCAGCAAGGACGCGGATGCGGATGCAGATGAGGATGCGGAGAATGGGCTGAGCAGCGCCGTTTCGGCTGCCTCGGCGCTCGGCCAGACGCTGGCCACGCCCACGGCGCGCGAAATGGCGCTGGTTAGTGAATAATTAATTAATTTAAACAAAACCCAAAAAATATATAAAGCAAAAACCAACACACACAAAGTGAGAAAGTTAAAGAAGAAAGGATACAATAAAAATAATAAAATTGCAGAGAGAAAAAAAAATATATTTGAATATTATTAGTTGTTAGGCGCAAGAGTTATTATATACGAGAGAAAATATGATTACAATTATAAACTATTATTATGATTATGATTATGATTATGTATTTTACAAACACAACTAAAAACACAACAACAACAACCACAACACACACACAGCTGTTAACAAAAATGTTTATATATATTATATTTAAAAAAAATACAAGAAAAAACAAAATCAACAAATTAAATTAGCATGTCTTAAAATTTTAAATTATGTAATTGATTATTATATAATAGTATAGTACAAGTCATAAACAAAACTATGGTTTCTATTTAATATGATTGGATCTGGGAGTGTTAACATTATACTGATGTACTAAATGGCATGGACGGATTAAGTCAACGCTTTTTAAATTCTTACGTTCGGCGGCTACTTGTCGATATTGTAAAACTATCGATAGCAATCGAGTGCTCATCACTCGCAAAGTCAATTAAATCGGAAATTCCAAATTGAATCAGGGCGCGTCAATGCTAATATAAAAGCAAGAGAAATAAAAATATATATAAAATAATGTTAGTTTTTGTTGATTTTTTAACATTTAAATTTGCATTAACAAACTCTAAATTTATATTTTATATATCACAACAGAACCGATACCATATAGAGTAATTGGAAGAATATTGCCATACTGCGCATATAATTCCTATCGATACCAATAGAAACACAACAAACCAAACTTGCACGTGCACATTCAAAGTGCAGTTAAATTGTTTTGTTTATGCAAAAACTCTTTTTGCTTTGACGACAACATGAACTATTTCGAAATACAGGAGCTGCCCGGCAAGGGACGTGCCATGATAGCGACCAAGAACTTTGCTGCTGATGAGATCATCTTCGAGGAGGAGCCCTTTGTGTCACATCAGTTCTCGTGGAACACCGTCTACGGCTATGCAGCCTGTAATCATTGCATGCGACCGGTGGGTAAGCAATATATCGTAAAGAACATTCAATTTACAACAATTAACTGTTAGCTAGAGACGCTGCTGGAGAACGTGCGCCGTTTGGCAAATAATCAGGCGGTTGTGGTGCCACTGGTTGAACACGATCCCACGGCTCAGTGGTTTCCACAGTTCACGCAGTGTACGCGCTGCAAGGTGCGCTACTGCTCGGAGGACTGTCTGGTGGAGGCACAAAAGCGCTATCATCGCGTGGCCTGCATGGGCGCCTTTCGGGCAGACGATACACATCCCATTAATGTGCTGAATGAAACGTGGAAGAAGATGCACTATCCTCCAGAGACAGGAACCATAATGCTCATTGTACGCCTGATGGCCATGTACCAGCAGAGCAGCAAAAAGGCCGAGTTTCTGGAGCAACTGCAATCGTTTCAAGCGCTGATTGTAAATCGAGAACAGAAGATCTACCACAAGATGTTGGGCGAGAACTTTGAGCAGCAAATGGAGCAGCTATTTTCGGCTTTCTGCAATGCTTTTAAAGGCGAGGAATTCGCTATGGTAAGTGGGAGCTTTATGGTTTAGTGCCAAGCAGCTAACAAAGGTTTGTTCTGCCTTACAGTTCACCACGCCGGATGCGTTCAAGACCCTGATGGGCATACTGGGCACCAATAGCCAGGGCATTGCCACTAGCGTACTGGCTCAGTGGGTAAACAAAGTCTCGGATTTGCCCCTGCCCCAAGCGGACAAGGACAAGTTGGACACGATTATCGACGAGCTGTATGCAAAAGTTGGCGATTGTAAGTTGCATCTGCTCCAATTTACTGATCAGTGAATTTATTATATTCCCCATTCCAAACAGTTGCTGGCGAATTCTTGAACAATGAGGGTTCCGGCCTATATATATTGCAGAGCAAGATTAATCACAGCTGCGTACCCAATGCACAGTCCACGTTTCCCTACTCTAACGACATCGTCGTCTTAAAAGCCATTGCGCCCATTCAGAAAGGCGATGAGATATGCATTTCCTACTTGGATGAGTGTCAGCTAGAACGTAGTCGACACTCCAGGCACAAAACGTTGCGTGAAAATTATATATTCGTTTGTCAGTGTCCTAAGTGCAGAGCGCAGGCCTCAGATCCCGATGTGACCAGCGACGAGGAGGACGAGGATGACGATGAAGATATGGACGATTGTGACGATGATAATATGGAATAAGATCAATTACTTTTAACTCTTAATGTTGATTCTGTACCCTGCAAAGGGGTAGTAATGTTTATAAAGAGAAAGCTTTTTAACTATAAAAATGCAATCTATTAATTTACAGTCGTGGTGTAATTAAGACTTTCCCTAACTCCCATTAATACAACAAATATTATTTCTGATTTGTCCGATATACTTAATGTATATAATATATTAACACACTCCAACTATATATTTAATTTAAAAATGGCTAACAAATCTCATGTTATTAGGCGCTGCCTTCGCCTGTGGCAACGGGCGTTAGATTGATCAAGTTATTGCTACTCTCCGCCAAGTCAGCAATGGATACACGGCCGCGCTGCTTGATGAATTTGGCGACTGCGGCCAGTTCCGCTTCGGAGACGTAGATGAATTTGCCACGATCGTCGATGACGCCGGTGATTGTGCCATTTGCCTGCAGCTCCTGGATGCGTTCGATAGCCTGTTGTGTCTTGAGCTTGAATGCTGTGGCTAAATCCTCAAGTAGCACAACCTTGTTGTCCTTGATGTACTGTATGAAGTCGGCCAGCAGATTCTCCTTTTCGTCGGCATCGGCTTCCTCGAAGCCCTCCTCTTCAATGCTGAAGGCTGCCTTCATTTTCAGGTACTCCTCGTGCTCCTTGCGCTCGCGCTCTTCCTTGGCCAGACGAGCGGCCTCCGCTTTCTTGCGTTCGACCTCCGCTTCGATGTCCTCCTGCACCTTGCGCTCGGCATCATCCTTGGCCTCCTTCACCTTACGCTGCTCGCGGTCGTGTAGCTCCTGTTCGCGTTGCAGTCGTTTCTGCTCCTTTGCCTCCATTTTAGCGCGTTTCTTAGCGCCCATCTTTTCATCCAGTACTGCTCCCTGCGGTACACGCGCTCCATTCTCATCGGCCGCATCGTCATCGTCGGAGTCTGCCACTGCCGCGGCGGGCGCAGCAGGCGCCTGTGCCGCGACTGCGGCATTTTGATTGGGACGCAATCGATTGCGCTGATTTCGCGCTATTTGCGCACGTCGGGGTACACCCTCCTGAGCCCGCTGTGGGACGCCACGTTGTGGTTGCGCAGCTGGTTTTTCTTCTGCTTGAAAAGTGGTCGAGGATAAAGTAGCTAATAATGAAAGTTGGTTTAAATTTAACTGGCCTACCTGTCTTTGCATTTTTGTTCTGCAGGAAGTATACTGTGAGCAGAATAATCAGCAGCGCCGTCGCAATGCCAACAAGTAGTATCAGGTCCATTATTTACTAAAGATTGCACATAAATGCCAAAAAATGTTAAACGTCAACAAATCGTTACAGCTGATTTTTTGCGCTGCCAGACCATTGCGGCACTTGCTTGCTTTTGAGTTTGCTGCCAAGTGGCAACGCTCATGCCGTTATCAAAAAGGGAATTTCACAATATCAGTCACTTTGACCATTACTCATGTAAACGCAGATCAAGTGAAATTTGATCAAAATAATGAGCAGCCAGCTAATCTGCCTGGCACTGATGCTGTGCGCGGTGCACAGCGCCAGCGGATTGTATTTTCACATGGCGGGAACGGACCGCAAATGCTTTTTGAGGCAGCTGGCCGACGAAACAGTGGCGATTGGTAAGCGGCAACACCTTCGCCAGCTGGCTGCAAAGCTCTGACGGCTCTCTTGCTCTTGCTCATTCAGTCATTTACAAGGTGGAACTGTACGATTCACTCACGAATCGCTTAATGTCACCGTCGCCGGGTATTGGTTTGCATGTGGAAGTGCGCGACAGTGAAAACAAAGTGGTTTTGTCGAGAGTCTACAACCCGCAGGGTCGGCTTGCCTTCACGTCGCACTTGCCCGGCGAGCATGTGATCTGCATAAAGCCAAGCGGTACCGTTTGGTTCACCAGACAACAGCTGCGCGTTCATCTGGACATTCGGGTAGGCGCGCAAGCCATCGATTATGCCAATATGAAGCTGAAGGAGAAACTGCCCATGGAGGAGCTGCGCATACGCCAGCTGCTCGAACAGATCGCTAAAGAACAAAACTACCAGCGATATCGCGAGCAGCATTTCCGCAACACCAACAAAAGCACAAATTCCCTTGTGCTGGAATGGTCACTTTTACAGGCCGTTGTCTTGATCTGCCTGACCCTTTTGCAAATGCTTCATCTCAACAGTTTAAAAGAACCTTTAGTCGCTGACGAAACCCTAAGTATCGAGGGCTCAGCACCGTGCATACAGCAGAGCCAAATCAAGCACTTCGCTGTGCCGAATGCACAGTTTATGCTTTCAGACACCAAGGACACCGTTATCTTAAAAGCCACTGCGGCCATACAGATAGGCGAAGAGATATGGATTTCCGATTTGGATGATTTTCAGTTGGAGCGTTCGCGGAAAAATTCCATATTCGATTGCCAGTGCCAACAGTGCAGAGCAGAATCGATATCCGATATGATCAGCGAGGAGGAGAATGAGGATAGGGCGGATAGTGTTAATTAGACCTCAGTACACATTTATCCAAATACCCTGCCATTGGGTAGTTATTTGTATCATAAAAAAGCTATTATCTATAGATATACTATTTATTTAAAGCTCTGTTTCGGAGTAATTAAGGCTAGGAATACGGCACCCTTTCGATAGCATTCTATTTTGATTTTCTCATCATTAAGTTGCCTCGATCTTTGCGTGGAGATCCTGTATGCGTTTGATAACCAGCTGATATGTAAGTTTGAATGCTGTCCCCAAACTCTCAACCTTATCTTTAGGTACTGGACACAAAAAAATGAAACGTCAACAAATCAGCACAGCTGTTTTAGTAGCGCTGCCAGACATTGCATAGGTTGTTTGTTTATAGGTATGTATAGATGTGCTTGTTTTGTGTATGGTGCCAAGTGGCAACTCTTGGGCAGCTGTCAAATCTAAATTTGTCAATGTAGCCACTTTGCCTTTTTCTCATGACGTGTCGGCGAGCTTAGTTTTTATAATACAATTAATCGCAGCTCAAGTGAGATTCGGACGACATAATAATGAGCAACCAACTCATCTGCCTGGCCCTCGTGCTGTGCGCACTGCACAGCGCCTGCGGCTTGTACTTTCACATATCGGAAACGGAGCGCAAATGCTTCATTGAGGAGGTGCCCGATGAGACGACTGTGATTGGTAAGCGGCAGCATCCTCGAAAGCTGGATACAAAGCACTGACGCCTGCTATCTCTTCTCATTTTGCAGTCAATTACAAGGTGGAACTGTACGACCCACGCTCGAATGGCTTTATGCCATCCTCGCCGGGCATTGGCATGCATGTGGAGGTGCGCGACAGCGATGACAAGGTTATTCTGTCGCGAGTCTACAGCTCGCAGGGACGAATGTCGTTCACCTCGCACACGCCCGGCGAGCACGTGATCTGTATGTATTCGAACAGCACAGCTTGGTTCAACGGGGCCCAGTTGCGCGTGCATCTGGACATTCAGGTGGGCGAGCATGCCATCGATTATGCCAATGTGGCGCAGAAGGAAAAGTTAACCGAACTGCAGCTGCGCATACGCCAGCTGCTCGACCAAGTCGAACAGATCACCAAGGAGCAGAACTATCAGCGCTACCGCGAGGAACGCTTCCGTCACACAAGTGAAAGCACCAACTCCCGTGTACTGTGGTGGTCGCTGGCCCAGACAATTGTGCTGGTGTGCATGGGCTTCTGGCAGATGCGTCATTTGAAGAGTTTCTTCGAGGCCAAGAAACTGGTGTGAACTGCGTGCGGCGCACCAAAATGGTGGCAATGCTTGTTGGTTGTTGGCCTTCATCTCGATCTGTATGCAACCAAATTGCAAATGCGAATTTCATCGATGTATCATCCAGATCCGTGTTTAGTTTTAGTTATCTAGTTGGTTTCGTCTGCTGAGCTAAATACTTTTTCTGCCTAATTTAAATAAAATCCATTGTAAAATACTAATGTGATGTAAGCATTGTAAGGCTGCTGTTCTTCCTGCTGCCTCCTTATCGCGAGGCGAGTCCCGTGACTTGTTTCGCCTGACTAAGCCCGACTTGGACTTATCGCTGCGCGCTAGCCAGGCAAGCACATGACATGCACACAGAGATAACCTGCTGGATGCTTCAAGATGCACGCGCTTTCTTGCTGCTTTTATCGCAATGTTTGCTCTTGAGTGCACGCTGTCTGCGGCGCTCAGTTAGTAGCTGCTCTGTTGTACGGCCCAGCGGACGTTGGCGTGGGTGCACGCATTTAAAAACCAACTTGACAATACAGCGCATTGTCAGCCGCAAAACCGCAGCCAGCCCATAAAAGCGCTGGTAACCTGAGCCCCCGCCCAAGACAACAGAGTACCAACCAAGCTGCACCGCGACGCAATTCACTTCGTATTCGTTGAACCCCTTTCGGCACCTGGAAAATGTTTCGCGCCACGGAAATAGGCAGCGAAGAAAGTGAGTTTTCAAGCGATAAGATAACCCAGCTAAGTCAAGAGAGATTCTATGGTAATCTTCCACAGCTTTGCCTGCTCTTGCGGAACTTACTCAGACATCGGCTGGCTCGTTATCGGATTTCGGGGAGCACGCGAAGCTGAACAAACACCGCAGCTCGCTGCCCAACTATGGATTTGCACCCATCTCCAACATACGCCTCGAGCACAAGTATCCACGTGCCGTCTGCTTCATTCTGGCAACCAAGTTCTTCGAGGCCTTTGCGGCGAACGGAATGCGCAGTAAGTACTAAAGAAACGTGGACTGGCCCATATTAAACCAGTACAAGGCGGTTGCCTTAGGTCGGCGCCACAGTAATCTGCCATTGTCGAAATGTTTCAAAAGTGCAGCTTATCAGTGTGCAGCAGCATCAGCAGCTGCCCAATGCACAATGGGAGGTCTCATCGATAGGCTAGCCCAAGGTCTCATCTTGGATGATTAACAGTTACACCTTGATAAGACGACAATAAGGGGCATATTTGTATAGGTATATTTCTAGGGCTTTTAAGCAATGTTTGCCACTTGCTTACATAATGGTTTATCATGTTTTAATCAGTACAATTTTATTAAGAGAAACAACTCGCATTGGCAACCAGATGGCATATGTTCTACATATGTACATAATACTATTTACACAACTGGAATGACTAAAACTGACATGCTTGATTAGTTAAAATGAAAGCGAAATTAACTTCCACAAACCGATACACTTTAAACATTCCCCAAAGAAGTGCTCTTTGTTCTAACAAAAGGTCTTAAATTGTGTTCTTTATCAATTCATCTTGTATTTAACCTACATAGACTATATTCATTGCGTTTATGACCAAAAACTATGTAGATTTTTGGAAGCTAGCCCTAAACCACATTTTGTAATGCCTAATATGGATTTTATGCAGACGGTATTTAAATAGTGTCAGGTAGAACAATACTTGTGTTGTTGTAGTTTATAAACCACTATCAGTTATAATATCACAAAATCAACAAGCTTTCTATGTTTTTAGTCAACAAGTTGCTCAGTTCTAAAACCATCGTCATTAAACGTAGCATAGATATGTCTGTTTTTAGCCCGTATCGGACATACATATATGCTAAGTAATATCAGGCTTAAAGATAATTTTTGTATTTAAATTTTTTTTATACGCGGGCCAATTTAACTTCTGTTATTCTAAGTCGTATTATTCTTTCGATATGTTTAAAATATCTTATCATCATTGGAGCTCTATATCATATAGCTTTCATAGCAACAATCGGTCGGATTATAAATTTTTGCAAATTATACTAACATATCATATCATATATCTGTTATAAATTAATTGAATTTGAGCTCATGAAGAGTCGCATTTTTCACAATACGTATTAATCGCAGCTCCAAGTTATTATCGATAGGCAACGATCATTTTATGCCAATCTTGTGGTACGTGTGAAAACGATTTTTCCTTATTTATTGGCGCTCCGAAATTTAAATTTAATAATAAAACGCTTTAAACGAACAATTTAATTATTTCACCGTTGTTGTCAATTGTCGCGATTGTTTTGTTATATTAGAAAACACGTTGGTTATAAGAAGGTTAACTATAGAAACCATAGAGAATATCCTCCATATGTCTATCAGGATTTAACTTTTTGCCTTATTACTTGTAAGTATGGAATATTTTTTAAATCCCGCTTAACTTAACATTAAGATGCAATTGAATTTTAATTTCATATATATCTTATTACAATAACCCCCATTTTTACCCTTAGCTATCTTGGTGCTCTTTTTGCGCGATGATCTTAACTTTACGGAGAGCTTTGCGACAATCGTGTTGCACATTTTCAACTTCTTTGGACAGTTCTGTCCCATTATTGGAGCCGTGCTGGCGGACAGCTACATGGGCAATGTACGCACAATATCGGGATTCTGTTTTCTATACGCCTTTGGCTGGCTGCTGTTGACGATGACGTCGCTGCCGAATGTGGCCATGCCCGTAACAGCCTTGTGAGTGTTTGGTTCAGTGTCATTTTTAGGGATGCGTAGTATATTCGATCCAATCAAAAAATCCCTGCGATCACTCTGTACTATTTCACATCTCTGTTAGAACTCTTTTATTAACATTTATGCACATACTGTATGTATGTATATCTGCAAACATTCAGGAAGGCTTCATATTATATGAATGTTTTAAGTCAAGCTTACGAGTTAGTGTTGCCAGATGGGCAACTTCCAAAACATATGTTTTAATAATAATATATTGATAATAGTTGCCTAATAGAATTTATGAGTATATTGTAAGTGTATGTGTAGAACTAGAATTCTATCATTTGCAGCTTGCTGGTCTCGATCTCGTTCATCGCCGTGGGCAATGGATCTGTGCGCGCTTGCATCACCTCACTGGGCGCCCTGCAATTCAAGATGCCGGAGCAGGCTGTCCATCTGGCCGAGTACTTCTCCTTCTATTACTTTGTCTACTATTTTGGCATCTTCCTGAGCAAAATCCTGCCGCCGCTGGTACGCGCCAACACGCAGTGTTTTGACAAGACCACCTGCTATCCGGCTGTCTTCGGCACACTGGGCAGCTCTTTCATGATGGCATGGAGTAAGAAATCCCTGCAATCCCTTAACCCACCCTTTATCATGTGCTCTTGCTGTTGCAGTTATCTTTCTGATCGGCAAATACTTTTACAAGTCGGAAAAACTGTCGGGAGACAACATACTCTTCAAGTTCTGCGGCTGCATTAAGGCAGCACTGCTGCGCAAGTCCACCAAACGCTGTTCCTACTGGCTGCACAATGCCGTCGGTCCATACGATGCCCACTTTGTGGACGATGTGTCCAAAGTGCTACGTGTGAGTGGCCGAAATGAGGTAGCTTTTAATCCTTATAATCTTTGACTGGTTTCCCATTACAGATTAGTAAGTTGTTTATTCCGCTGCCCGTTTACTTTGCGCTGCTCGCCCAGCAGGACTCCAGCTGGACGTTCCAGGCGGCAATGATGAACACCACAGTGATGGGCGTCACAATCGAGCCGGATCAAGCCAAGGCTGTTGGCCCGATCTTTCTGTTTATGCTCATACCCCTGTGGCAGTACTTCACTGTACCCTTATTGCGACGTCTATTCGATTGGGAGCTGCAGCCATTGCACAGCGTCACAATTGGTGGCATTTGCTCGGCCGGCGCCTTCATCTGCGCAGGCATTCTGCAGGATCGTATAATGGTAATGGGAAACCTTTGTTCAAGTCGGGTCCTTGCATTGAAGCTTTTCGTTTTATTGCAGCAAGCGCCCGTGCAGAGCATCAACATTGCCTGGCAGCTGCCCCAGTTCCTGCTGCTCATGCTGGGCGAGTTGTTGCTGTCCATACCTGGTCTGCAGTTCGCCTTCACTCAGGCGCCGTCTTCGATGAAGTCTGTGGTCACCGCCGCCTGGTTCTTGAACAACGCTTTTGGCAACCTCATTGTGGTGCTAGTTACCCAACTGGACGCACTCAGCTCGCAAAAAGCCGAATACTTCTTCTACGCGGTGCTGATGCTCGTCTGCATCATTATCTTTGCCCTGCTGGCCTACGACTATGTTCTGCAGGAGCGCAAGATTAGGCTGCTGCCCAAAAGTCAACAGCACGATGTGCCGAGCTCTAGTTCCGGCCACAGTGCACGTGTGTAGTTGTTGTCCTTGCTGTACCATCCATCAATTGAGTATTGATCGATCAGCCTGTAATATAACTAAAGAGGCCTTACTATTCGGTTACTCATAATTTATTCACACCTCCTCCCACGCCCTTTGAACCATAAATTAAACAGAACAAATGTGTTAAGTGAAAATCATTCGAGTATCTTGAACATATACTGTAACTCCAGATTTGTATCATCGGCCAGATCTGTGCAATGCACGGCGTTTAGGACCTTGGAACTGCCGAATTTGGAGCGCAGCGTATGCGGACGCAGAAGTTTGGCAATTTCCGGATCCATAGGACCACAAAGGTTGCGAAATTCATGATGGGAATTCTTTTCGGGATCTTCGCTGGTTACCTCCAGGCACATGCACACGCCACTGGCCAGTTGCGCGACCATGGGTATAAACTCGGGCAGAACTCCGCGATACACCTCATAGAACTCCTCGCAATTAACGCGAGCCATGAGGAGCATGCGCATGGCCGTTATCTTGAAGCCAGACGATAGGATTTCATTAAGGATTTGACCCAGATAGCCGTCCTTAATAATGTGTGGCTTTATGATGGCCAGTGTGCTGTTCTTAAAGGTACACTCCTTGATGATGCTGTGCCGCTCTTCGAAAAAGAACTTTAAGTCCTTGGTCACATTCTCCTCCCGCTTCGGACAGTAGAAGCCATAGCGCACCTCCTCACGCTCGAAGAGCTGCTGCATGCTGGGAGACAGGACAATGTTGGTCGAGGGACTTTCCGGGTTGTATTTCGAACAGGCGGACATTATCTCGGACACATTGTCGCCGATCAATTCTAAGCTAACGGCCGGTCCTGTTAGCAGCTCGTTCATCAGCACGCTGCAAAGGAATAAAAACGCAGCCTGAGAAATGAACCCATTTTGGCACTAGGGACATACTCACGAGGTGTGCACATCATCGTCCTGCTTGCTGGCTAAAAATTGTGTAACGGTTTTCGGCGTGAATTGAACCATCAGGGCGTTATTGATATTGATCTTGTTGTCAATCAGCGTGGTGAGAAACTCACCCAAGTTCTTTGGCCACATCGAGCTCTTGAGCAGCACAAATGCGCTAGAGCATAGATCGTTCAACTTATGGAGAAGATTGAGACTGGATGCGACTAGATGACTTACCGTTTACGGTATTTAGCAAGAGTGTTACGTGTTGTTTCGTCCGCATAGTCGACAATATCAAATGGACGGCCGAACACATTGATCTTGGAGCCCACAAAGAAATCGCGCGGTGATAGCTCTGGAATTTTGGTGCGTCGCAAAAAGGTCTTCTTGCTGCGCTGATCAAACTGAAAGCGGATTTCGGTGTGGATTTAGCTGCCTGCAACTCGCTTCTACTGACTGGCCACTTACCACTTCGACGGCGTTGTCGCTTAAATAATACGTTAATAGGTAAGTGCGAGTGATTCCTGCCTCAACATGAAACCACTCGGCCACAAAGGCCATCCGGCTAATATGGTCGGCCATTATTAGTTTGTTGTATTTCGTTCACTAACAATTATATTTCAATGTGTTTTTTTTCTTATCGAAATGAAAGTTTATGCTTTGCATGATTTGTTTGGGCAACAAAATTCAAATTCGTGCTGCTTCTTGCCCGCGTTGTCAAAGCAACCGTACATCCAGAGTTGCCAGACAAAATAACCAACTTACATTGAACAAATGGTGTTTTGTATGCGTGTGGATTCTAAGAAAAAAGTGGACCATTTTGTTTTTTTTTTTTTATTTAATTTCCTTTATTTACAGGAAACAAAAAATTAATAAATTGCAAATGAAACTTCGCAATGAATTGGTTGTAGCTTTTTCCAGTTGTTGTGGCGAAAATCCAGCGTTAAATATATGCATCTTGTTCCTTTTATCTGTTTTCATTCTTTAACATTCCGCTTTTCTTGATCAAATTGTTAGTTTGTTTTGGAATAAGTGTCTATGAACGTATGAGTGTGTATGTGTATGTGTGTTTGTGTGACTTAACGGTATAAGGGCCTTGGCTAACGCTACGACTCCTGTACTCCAAAAATGCCCATATAGCTATCTGGATGCTTAAGCAGTTGGCTTATTTTCTTGATCACCCTCGCCACCCTCCTCTTCCTCATCGTTCTGCGAAAGGCTGGGTATGTTATCGTCAGAATCGTCATCTTCGTCGATACCGAAATCGCGGTACTTGTCCCAATCGCCACCGGGGCTATTGAGTAAGTTGCCAAACATGCCGTTGTCCTTGGGATCTAAACAAATTAAAAAACATTAGTTTTGACCAACTAAATATATGGTCAAATTACTCACCCTCCTCATCTTCAGACTCGTCGTGCCACTTGGCGAAATTGGCTTTCAGGAAATGCAATTTAGTCTTGTCCGTAGTCAGTGTGGGCCAGTAGGGACCGATCTCCTTCTTGGGTATTGTGAATTCCATGCAGCGTCCGATATTCTTGTTTGTCACTTTCTCCGGCTCAACCGAGTGCAAAAAGTTCAATGTGACTTCGTATTTCTTGGAGGCATCCAGCGAATTCACACCCTTGAAAGTGAAGCTGTTGTCTGTCACTCTGCGTGAAAAAGTAAACAAACGGATAAACTGAAACTAAGATCTTTGTTATTTACGAGTTAAGTCTTACTTGTGCTCAATGTCATTACATTCTACATCGATAATAACGTAGATCAGATCGTTGCGCTGAGCCCACGAAACTGGTGGCGGAATTGAACTGTAATCAAAAAAACAATATTTGTTTAATCAAACAAAACAAACCATATGAAGCGCGGCTTAGAAACGGTATCGAATTACAAATATATTTTTTGGTCATATTTTTGGTAACATGGCAACCGCGGTAGCCATTGTTCTGTTGAGAATCGGCTTCAAAGTGCAAAAATTTGCATGGAACAAAAGTCCAACCAGTGAAAAAATTTGACCATTGGGGCAACACTCGAAACAAAATTAGCGCCAACCCTAACATAACCTCAAATGTCATTGAGTCTCTTTGATAGTGCCGCGTACCGTCCCAAAAATACGACAATGCAGTTGCGCATGGGACACGCCCACCGATGACGCTAAGGCGCAACACACTTGATATGCGCATAGGAGTCCACATCAATCACAAACTAAAGTACTTTTCGCTGTGCCCTTTGCAGAAAATAGACGCCGCCGCCGCTGTCCCCGCAGGTAAAAAGCACGCTTCGCACAAAGAAGCCACAAAAAGCAGAGTAGCCGACCGCTGAGGCAACAATAATTCGCCGTTTGTTCGCGTGTTTTTACTGCACTTACCTTGCTGCCGACATTTTATTGTTGATTCGGTGACTATACGTTATTAAAATAAGCCGCGGTCGCTGCTTGTTAGTTTATTTTCAGCGGAAAATACAATTTTCAGCCGAGTTGTCGGGCACAAAATGAGAATGAGTGCTTAGTAAGTCACACAGTGTTCGAGAACGTTCGTCCATCTGACTGACAGTTGATGCATTGCACAGTACTGGCTCGATAACAATTGTCTAGCACTGGCAATCATTCGATATATTTCAGCTCTACTACTCAACACTAACCATTCTGTCATCTGTGTGAAAAAACTAGCAAGAGCAAGAGTGAAAAAGTGAGTCGAAGCTGTTACTTAACCAAAATTTTGCACGAATTAGAGATTGTTTAATTGGTCTGTTTTCCCATTTGCCAGACATGTTGCGCCTTACAGCCGGTAAACTCGCCAACGCCCTGCGCGGCACCGTCGGTGTCACATCCTCGCGAATCGCCGCCGTGCGCTGCCTGCACGGTACCGAGGAATCGGCCGAAGAGTTTGATAAGCGCTACGAGAAGTACTTCGCACGTGAGGGCATTGACGGCTGGGAGATCCGTAAGGGTATGAACGACCTGCTCGGCATGGATCTGGTGCCCAGCCCAAAGATAATTGAGTCAGGCCTGCGTGCCTGTCGTCGCGTCAACGATATTGCCCTGGCCATCAGGTGGCTGGAGGGCTGCAAGGACAAGTGCGGTGACCAGAAGGCCACCCTCTATCCTTACTTGCTAGAGAAGATCGGGCCCACCTTGAAGGAGCTTGGTGTGCCGACTATTGAAGAGCTGGGCTACGACAAGCCCGAATTGGCTCTGAAGTCCGTTTATGATATCTAAAGCGGCGTTTGTTTGAACGTTTTCCTTTAGTTTAATTAACACATACACACACAAAAACCACACACACAAACAAATCCAATGTACTTGGTGCGGATGAACATGTTAATGGATTGCAAATAAAAGGAGATTGGAGTAAGGCTACCACACAAAAAGGTACCCTGTATTAATTACTTTTTTTTTTTTGGTTATGTAAGAAACAGTGTTGTGTGCAGGTTATGCTGATGCGTACACGATCAAACATGCATGATAAGTTTTTAATCGTTTCAAAACAAATTCGTTTATTAGCGTTACAAATAAATGCGTAGTTATACTACATATGGAGATGTGTGCCCGCCCTAGCTCCAGCGCTTGAGCAGCTCGGCCGCCTTGTCCAGATTGGCCTGCTTCTTGATAAAGCAGTAGCGCACAAAGTTCTCGCCCAGGTGCTTGTTTGGCTCGCTGTAGAAGGCGCTGGGCGGAATGCCCTGCAGGCCCATGTTCTTCGTCATCCACTTCGTGAACTTATAGTCGCGATGCCTGTCCTGCTCCGAGCTCAGATCCAGTTTCGGTGCCAGTGGCGACCAATCGGCCAACATGAAATATCCGCCCTCTGGAATTGTGGGCCGCATGCCGGCATCGCTCAGAAACTTGGCCATAAAGTCTCTTTTGGGTTGCAGCTCGCGCGGCAGGGTAAGAAAATAGCTTTCCGGCTTGCCTAGACGAGCTAGTTCCACCTCAAAGCTGCGTGCCACGCCCTCCTGCAATGGCGTCGGGCACGTGTATACTGAATTCTGATGCACCATTTGCAGATTCCTGATCAAATGGTGCGGCCCGTAGGCCCATCCAATTTTCCAACCAGTCACCGAGAACGTTTTACCCGCCGAGCCAATGGTAATCGTGCGATCCCACATGCCAGGCAGCGTGCAAATGCGCACGTGTTCCACGCCGTCGAAGACAAGCCATTCGTAGACCTCGTCCGAGACGCACAGCACGTTCCACTTACGGCACAGCTCGGCTATGCGTTCCAGCTCCTGGCGATGGAACACCTTGCCAGTGGGATTGTGTGGCGTGTTTAGTATGATCATCTTCGTTTTCTCATTAAAAAGCTTCTCCAGTTCGACGTCGTCCAAGACCCAATCTGCGGAGCTGATAGGACCGTCCTTTGCGCGCTGGTTAGAAAGAATACATTAGGTTAGAAAGCAACTCAAGAACTGCAAATTACTTACTAATTTAAGTGGAATGAAGCGCGGAACACCGTTGGCCATTTTCACCATGGGCTCGTAGCAGTCAAAAAAGGGTTCGATAATGATCACCTCCTCGCCCTCATCCACGTGCCCCATTATGGTCGAGTAGAGTGCCTCGTAGGCACCGGCTGTAATCAGTATGTCGCTCAACGGATCCAAATCCTTGCCAACAAGACCGCTGTAGAGTTTAGACAGCGCCTGCACCAAGCGGACGTGACCCTGCAACACAAGCAAACGTATCAGTTTTCGATCTTTAAGCTACTGATTCCCATATCAGACGTACGTTGCCTCTGGTGTATTGGTGCAACAGCGGATTTTCGTCCTTGGCAATGTCTGCCAGGGAGTTCGTGACGTAGTCTGGCGCTGCGTCATCCGGAAAGCCCTGGCCCAGATTGAGGGGCTTGTACTGCATGGCAAGCGCTATGTACTCATTCCATACGCTAGGCGTGCTACCCTGCAGACGTCGGGGTAAGTCAAACTTTTCCATACTTTTGGTGCTGGTATTGCTCTGATTCAGGGTCACCTTGGTGCTGTGCTGTAGTCGCGGCCACAGAGTGTTAACAAAGCAGCTGTGGCGAGACAAGGCAAAAGCTTGACGACAGTTGTTAAGCATCTGAAACGGCGCATAGAATTCAAGCTAAATACCGGATGCTTTAACTGTTTGCAAAAACACTCTTACTGTGTATATATATTTATGTGCGTATGTGAGTGTGTTGTATGTTTTTACAATGTTTAAAAGCTAACGTATTTTGGAAACGTAAGTTGTGTTCAATTCGGGTGTTGGAATTGTGCAGCAAAATGACGTTGCATAATGGAAATTAGGAGACAATACTAACGCAAAATGACAGCAACACAAAAAAAACTAATTTGTTTATATACTCACACACACACGTAAAATCACACGTACACGAAGTAGTTTACGCTTGTTATTTTCTCAAGCAAATGATGTATGACGTGATTTTCTTACATATGGCTTATGGGACAGATAAGACGCATATCACAAAACAGTTTGTGGTTAAACCCTACTTTATTGTCTTTAATTTCAAATCTAAAAGCGCTTACCACACAAAACATATGCGGCTTATCAGTGTAGGCTTGCTTCTTCTTTTGTTGCCATTCACAGCGGTCAAACAGTTTGTTCTTCTGCTTTTCACATGTGTTGGCTAATGCACAAAAGCTGCTTCCAGGGCTGCGCGCAAATTTACATTTGGCGCACTGTTTTGAAATTTTTTGAAAAACATTTATAAAGATCTTAAAGCGAACAAGCATATAGATAATATGCGATATTCTCCGATATCTCTCACCTATTGTCTGAAATTGTAGTACAAAGTAGTCAGTATCATTTTCAATGTTTATTTATAAAAACTGCGTGTTAATTACAGAAAAATTAAAGTGAAAAATCATTTAAATAGTACAATTGACAAATGATTAATAACATTTTTAAGTATGCTTTAACATAAGTGTAAGCTATATATGTATGTATGTAAGTACGTCATATGTTATACAGTTTGCTGAAGTTTTTGTTTCTTCTCTTTTAATGTGTATCAATATTCGTTTGCTTGAGTTTTAACAAAGTAAAGCTACTAAACTTAAATCACAGATTACACTAACGTGTTTGTTACAAGATATATATGCATGTATATATGTACGATAAGTAAGTATGTTTTATATTCGTATATATGTGTACGTTTGTGGGTTAGAAATAATAATGGGTTTTCCCAGTTTATTTTTGAAATTATTCGAACGCATAACAAGACGGCTTAAAGGCTACTTAGAAAATCGCTAACATTATTGCTGAATTGGTTGTTGTTGTTGTTGTTGACCTACTATTACCTTAAATGCAACAATTCACTTATTAACTACCAAACAATAGGTTTGTATATGTTTTAGAGTATATTCAAATAGAAGAGTTTGTTATAAATGAATTGCTCTTGTCGCTTAGACATCGTTTCCTGTGAATGGCACACACAATTTTGCGCTACGCGAATGGCAAAAAACAATATTAAACGAAACGAAACAAAATGAAACGTATCGAAACGAAACGAAACGAGACTGTACTTAGTTCTGTCGGTACTGTTTGATATGGACGTGGTGGTTGGAATTTGGGATATGCGGCGCAGTCATTAGACATGCACCTCCGGGCAATCCTCATCCTTAATTGATGTGTACTGGACTTTCTTGGCGACGTTGTCGAACACCGGCGTCATCATGTACTTCAATTTGTCGCGACTGACGTAGACGAGGGCCACCAGCAGCCCCAGCAGGATCATGCTGAGCACGATCAGCAGAAAGATCAGTGTGGCCGTGTGTCCACTGATGTGCGGCTGCAGCTGGCCATAGAGCTGCTCGTCCTCGGCTATGTTCAGGAACGAGGCGGCCGCAGCCATCGCAGCCGCACACTCGCCCATGTCCAGTTTAAGGATGTGTGCCGCCACCTGATCGTGGGCACACATCAGGTTCTCCTGGTTGCGCACCTGCACACGTGTTGCCTGCAGCCACGTGCGGAACGGCGATATTTTGCAGTCGCAAACGAAAGGATTCAGATTGAAGTCTACAATCAGGTCGACGGTGCGATTCTCGCGCTCCTGCAGCTCATTGAGCAGTCGCATATCGCTGGGCTTTACAAACTCGAACTTGTTGCGTTCCAGATCGAGGAAACGCAAATTGTTCAAACAGCGCACCTCAAAGTTGATGTCCTTCAGCAGATTATCGCCCAGATGAAGGTCGCGTAGCGCGGGCAGATCGCAGAAAACATTGCGATCCTTAAAGTGTGTGATCTCGTTCTGCTCCAAATGCAACTTCTGCAGTTTCACCAGCTGGCTGTTCACAAAGATATCGTGCAGATCCTCGCTCAGCTGCGGCGAGCTGTGATCCTCGAAAGCGTCGGTCAAATGAAGGCTCTGCAAATTGCCAAAGTTGGAAAAGACGCGCGGATGATGATGATTAACCTCGTCGTCGTACCGCGAAATGCTCAGATTGTTGTGATTAAGGATCAGCCGTTCCACGCGCGGCACATGATGATAGCTCTTGCCGCGTATCTCGCGTATGTGATTGCTGCTCATGTCGACGATCTTTAGCTGCTTGTAGTCGTTGATGCTGCCAAAGACATTCCACGGCAGCTCTGTAATGTAGTTGCCCGTAAAGATCAGTATCTCGACCTGCTCGGGCATGAACTCCAGCACGCTGGTATTGCGCAGCCCGGCATTTGTGCAGTTGACAATGAACTGGACGGTGCCCTCGTACATCTCGTTGCCGCAGGCGCAGGCCACCGGAAAGTTGGGACCACAACTCGACGAGCTCTCGGCGCTGGCCAGCGACAGCGCCGCGCTAATTGCCAGCACAGCTAGCAGCAGCATTTGCGGTCCTTTGGCCATCTCTGGTTGCTGCAATTAATAACAGAGTGCGATGTTTTATTAGCTGCGAGTGAATATTTTAAAAGTCAGCCAAAACCCAACCCCACCGAGCCAGCCACAAAGTGCAGCCCGCAACTCCCGCCTTGCCTGGTTCTCGTGCCGGCTAATTTATGCTTCACAACCTGCAGATTTATGGGTTTATGAAAGGCTAAACATTGCTTGAAAACAAGCGCGAGCAAGCACCTCAACCAGACCGCAGCAGCAGCAGGAACTCAACGCTTTCCACAACTTCATCTGCCAATCAACGGCACCCACGGCGTATGGGTAATTTCTGTTTAGTGCCAAAGTTTAGTTCTTTTTTTTCGGGTAGCTCCAGCCACAATAAATGCCAAAAGGGCACTCAAGCGAGCTGACGAGGTATCCACATAAAGTTTACCCAACTGCCCCTGCCTCATGCCACATGCCACCTGCCACCTGAAGCAACAACAACATCAGCATTCGACCGCAGGCAGCAGTAAACCTTATTATTTTTCGGCTTTTATTGCTATTTGTTTAGCATCGACTGAAGGCAAAGCGGTCCACAAAAGTGGCCAAAAACACCTTTAAAGCGTAAGTAAGAATAATCAATGCGCTTACGACAAAAGACGCTTACACACAAAATGAAAATATTTTTGTTTTTAGGCACAACACAATTTAACAACTTTACGGATAATTACTGTTATTCAAGTAAACATATTATCTACATGCATGTGGAAGGTAATTCCCTTTAGTATTGTTTTATTTTTTATTATACATTTCACACAACAGTATTCGGTTTTATTAACATTTACATTTTTATGCTAACATTAATGTTGTTTTTAATTAACAGACAAAATGTCCTTTTTTATTTTTTTGTATGTAACAATTTCTGTTTTAATTAATCGCTTAATTTGGAACTTATTTATGTGCTGTTAACAACATGTGTTGAGATACCCAAGAGATTAAATTGCTGAGGGTATTTGTGAAGTACTTTGACTGTATCTACCTTAAGGTCTATAGACTTAAGTTAGCTGCTATCTCTAAATCTGTTTTAGCATGCAGCCCACAAAGAAGTCACATATAAATATTTACAGCTGTCATCTACAGAAATGACTGCCTAAATTAATTAATTGTATAAAAGCTCGCATAAACCGTTGGTTTTATGGGTTCAAATACCTTCGTATATGTCATAGTCTATATATAAACCATACTTTTTATTCTCATATATGGTCGATTTAATGGGCCTGTCGTGTGCCTGCTATAAAGCTGGATGCTATAAAACTGACGTGACACTTTCAACCTCTCTCTCTCTTTCTTTCTCTCTTTCACTTCGCTTGCATATTGGTAACCACGCTCAATTAGTCGCTGCCGCCAGCTGCCTGCTGTCTCATTTCTGACGCTCCACTGTAGTTGTGTTAGTGTCCAACTGTGGCCCGGGGGTTCATCCAATGCTAATGAGCGCATCGAATACCTGACGCTAAATTGAAAGCTAACGGCAGTTTAATGGCCTTCATTCTCCTCCGTTGCCAATTATCGTTGTTGGCAAATATGTTGCAGGGCCTGAAAACCATTTTACAGTTGCGGGCGCGCACAAATTGACACATTTATGTAGAGCAGCAAGAAGAACAAGAAACAGCAGCAACAAAAGCAACTGCAGCGTGGCTCAATTTGACGTTAACCAAGACGGAAACGGACACATGGTCAGCTGGAAGTTTTTTTTTAATGTTGTTGCTCACTTTTCACACTTTGCGCACCTGCACTTTGTATTTTTTGCATTTGTTGTTTTGTGTAGAAACCAGCAAAGCATAAACGCCATTTTGTGCCCGAAACAAAGCAAAAAAACAAACAACGTTTTCTAAAGCCAAACAAAATGGCGGACGACGGCGCACTTGAACTCAAACGTTTGTTAAGTGCGTGCGAGAAGGGGATCCTGTGTGTGTGAAAGTGTGTTTGTCACTTCCTGTTTGGCAGTCTAACAAGCCGAAACACACACACACACACACACACAATCATGCATGCAACTGTACATGCTTAAAATTTAACTCGCGTGCATTTTTTGTTACTCTCAACCGTGTTCAAGTGGGCGCAGTGTGTGTGTATGTTTGTGAGTGTTTCGGTGTGTGTGTTAACCGTTGCAATAATATTCCACTCACTCCAGTCCATTGTTTTTTGGTTACCCCCCTGTCCCACCTTCCGCTTTCCACTCAGTACAACAATAATAAGGCAGTTCTGTTGAACAAATGTTTTCCTTTTCTGTGCTTTTTTTTATGTCCTGCACCCCTTGAAAATGGACAAACGCGGGCATCATGGTTTTGTGCAAGTGTATGTAACAGGCAGAAGGTGACAGCATCGAACCCATTAATATTAAAAGTTATTATTTAAAACAGAAATCTTTTATTTTAGCAGTTTTGAGATTAGCAATATTCATTCTTAAATTTTGTATATTTTCAGATGTGAGAAGTCTGTCAGGACGAAATAAAAGCAGTAACAACTAAAGTATTGTTAAGTGTGTACAATTTCGTATTTTATTCCTAGTTCCAGATATAAGTTTTAGCCATTTTTAAACGCGTTTGAAATTTTTAAATATTTAAATATGTAATATTGTTTAAGAGTAAATACAACAAATAGTTAGTAATATTATAAATAAAAAATATATTTAAGTCCAACATGTAATAAATACCAACATAACAACAACATACATATACATAATATACAGAGAAATTTAATAAATAAGCATATAAGAAAAAAAAACAGTATTTTTATTACTATCACAAAAAAACTGGATTAAATTTCTGTGGGGCCAACTTGTAAGATTTTCATTAAAATTCCAGCTAAAACACCAGGCGAACATAATCGTCAGAAGGTCGACTAAAAATATTGCAAATGTACAAAAATGTATTGCCTACTTTTAGGGTTTGTTTTTTTGGCCGCCACAGATCAAAATTTTCTTTAAAAATTTTGTTGAAGCACCAGGGGAACATAATCGTCAGAAGGTCGACTAAAAATATTGCAATTGTACAAAAAAGTATTGCTTACTTTTAGGGTTTCCTTTTGGCCGCCACAGAGCAAAATTTTCTTTAAAAATTTTGTTGAAGCACCAGGCAAACATAATCGTCAGAAGGGCGACAAATAAAATTGCATATGTGCAATTCTGTTGAATTCTCTTGAATTCTTGACAGGGATGAGGGCATACATATTTCTGGACCATATCTTTGCGCAGTGTACTTTGCAAGGATTTGACAGTTTAGGTTCACCAGGACTTTATGCTTGGTATGATTACCAAGAATATGTGGGTCTTTTAGGAACCAAGAATGCATCCTTTTATAGAAACTTTCGTTGATTTTTTACATTTTTACTAACTATTTTGTTATTTAAGGAAATAATGCAACTTTTTTGTTAGGGTATCTAAATTTGTATTTTAACTGTTATTTTATATACTTTTTGGTTATTTCTTCGCTCTGTGTGCAGTTTATGCATGCGCGTAAAATAATAAAAGTAACCAGCAATGTAAAAAACCTTTAAAAGAGAAAAAAATATATGTGTATAAAAGTGAGTTTTGTGCTTTGCATTCGCATTACGGTCTCCTTTATAATTCGTTAGTCGTAAAGTGCCAGGCACTTAACAGTTGCAGCAAGAAAAGGGACCACTGATGTGGATGACAAGCTGGGAGTAGAGGGTGGAAATGGCAAATGGAAAATGGAAAATGCAAAGCGGAACATGGTTAACGATAGGTGGTGGGCACTCAATTTGTAACACGCGATGAAGTAGCGTCTATGTGCGGTCTAATTAGAGCATAAATGTGTAAAGTGGATCAAAAAAAAAATGAGAGAGCAGCTTGATTGGCACACAGCACTGCCATCCAGTGTTGCACAACAGTTGTAGATAAGGCACACAGTTGTAGATATGGCATCATTAAGCACATTCTCAGTGTGCAATTACGACGCTCAGCTTATTGAATGAATGGGGAGAAAGTGCAACGAGCGTGAAATATTTTGAATTTTACAGCTATTTATAGCTAACTTAAACTACTGTTTATTAACACTAGTTAGATGCCATACACTTAATCTCCCTGCCAGATCAAAGTAATAAATTTAATAAATCAAAAAAATTTGTAAATATTATATAATGTGATCAATTTAAATAATTGTTAAATAATAATTATTTTTATTTTCAACCAACCAACTTTTCAGCTGACTTTCACATTTATTAACTTGACCCCTTTTTGGGCTGAGAATCGCAGAGAAAAGCGCAATTTGTTGCCTACTCTTTGGAAGCGTTTGCAGCACTGGCCAAGTCACGTCTGCTGCCAGTGTTGCAAATCGCTGCTGCTAAATCCTTTTTGGCAAAGGCGCCGCCGTCGCGTTGCCAAACTACATTAAACGAAATTTTCTGGAAAACACGGAAATGATAATGCGGCCAACAAGCGTTTAATGCCTTGGCACTGCAGTCATTAAGCAGAAAAAGTTTAAAAGCTTTTTTCCCCAAAAAAAAAAAAAAATAAAATAGCAAAGAAAACGAAGAAGGCGAGCCAAAGTTGCAAAGTGGCCGAGTGGCAACTAACTGTTGTTGGCTAACCATAAATTATGTGGTTATGGGCGGCGCATGCGTGCGGCTCAGTTGCTCGTCTCGATGCGCTTTTGTCAGCTCTTTGTGGCAGGGCGCAAATGCAATAAGGACAGCTCCTTTGAAATGCAATTAAATGCGACTGCAAGCCGCACGTAACTCAATTAGTAAAGTTGCGCACAGGACAGGGCCACGTTGCACGTTCATATTCAGGAAGCTTGGTCGGTGGCCTCGCGGCCTGGTCGCGTCCAGTGGCCACAATGCGAAATTGGCGCACGTTGACTTCATTATTTTATTATGACTGCGAAAATTGCGAGACAGCCGCCGCCCCTGAAGTTCTGGGCGCGGTCCTGGGGTCCGTTTAGACTAATTAGCGGACTACTAATTGCACTTGAATGCCGGTATAAAAGTAACTGGGTGCAGATCCTGTGCGTTTTGTGGGTCTTCGCCTCGGCCTTTGTGTCGGCCAACTTTTCGCACGCAACTCGCGCGCAGCGGAAGTTGTACAAAAATTATCACGAGGTGCGGCAGAGTATCTGTGTGTGTGTGTGTGTGGCTTGTGGTCCTTTAAAGAATTGTCCGTAACGTAAAAGGGACACAAGTTTTAAGTTTATGATGTGGCAAGGTGTGTGGCAGCTGTGGCAAGCGACTGGGTCTCTGTGGCTCTGCCACGTGGATAGTCAATTTGAACATAAAGTAATGGGTTAATTTTAACTTCGGGTATATATATGGATTGTAGCTGAAGATAATGTAACGTAAAACATTTTGCAAGTAAGTTTTTATGCTTTTTTGGAGCTTGGTTTACGTTAATGGTTCCCATTATGACTTTTGGATTGTGAGTGGATCACATATGGATCGCATTCGCCTCAACGAATAAGCCAACACATACACGCAAATGTCAGAGAAACCATGCGGATTTTATATTTCCACTACCTGGTTGCCAAAAGGTCGATTCATAAAAAACACGCTACGATTTTAAATCAAGTATTCGCACATCAAGTCCGTGCACGTAAAACGTATTGAGCCATAAAAGCGTCGTTTAGTGCCTGCTTTTTAAATGCTCGAAACACGCAATCTGCAGCTGATGCCGATGCTCGATAACCATTCACATTCGCCAATCATCAATTCACCTGGCTAGCCGGCCACGTGGTCCTGGCCGGAGTTACTCGCGCCTTTAAAGCGCAAATCGAATTCAAATTGGTAATTGGAATAAAGCGCAACAACGCGTTGGGCGCCAAATAACCAAAAACTCCACAAAACACGCAGTAACATTCGTTTGTGTGTCTGTGTGTGTGTGTGTTGGAGTTCCAAGTGGAATTGCACGTGTTGCCCAATAAACGAAAAAAGAACAATTCACAGGAGCTGTCGCTGAAAGGGATCGACAAGTAGATACCCAGGAAGAAATTCTATTAATAGAATATTTAATAATAATGTAATAATATAATAATAATAATAATATAATAACTAAAAAACAATAAAAATAATTGATTATTACATATATTCTATATATATTAATTATCCAGAAAGAATGAATTATTGAGTGAATAAATATGTACCTTTTACATTTAGTATAGCTTCCTAATCTTAGATATATGTTTAAAAGGCTTTAAGTCTATATTTATCGAAGTAAACTAGGGGAAGCTATTAACAATATATTAACACAAATTTGCTTCGCTTTTGATTT
Source organism: Drosophila lacertosa (assembly GCA_004143845.1). Lineage (NCBI taxonomy): Eukaryota > Metazoa > Arthropoda > Insecta > Diptera > Drosophilidae > Drosophila > Drosophila lacertosa. The sequence continues at coordinate 155,832 of SCDZ01000006.1, read as the reverse complement.
TAAATGAAATATATGGGAAATTCAAAGCAAATATCATACAAATAGCCACCAAGTCTAGGCTTAGAAAATATACTGACTTGTGGTCGATTAATTGAAAGAAAATATCAAAATACAAGACTAAACTTGTTTCTCCTTTTATAAAATATTAAAAGCTAAATATGCTTTTTACTGGCTTAGCTCTTATTTAAATATCGGTATTTATCAACTTATGATTATACCATACTATCACATATTGATATACAAATAAATTTAAGTCCCAGATATGTTACCTACTACCTGCTAAAATCTATATACCCTTTCTATATTTACTTTCACCGGGTATCTCTGGGTGTAAAAAGAATGAATGAAATAGTATTCGCAATCCTTTTTGAACAGCATTTATAGCAGGCAGCAGCCGACAGCTGTCAAATGCGATCCATGACATGAGTTTTCCCACCCTTTTGCCCCTCCGCTAGGAAACTCCAATGGGATGCGACAAGCGCTGTTAAAAATTCGACAGGGGCTTTTAGGGTGGACCAAAAAGGGGAGACTGCATTTTCAAATTGCGGGGCCTGACCAAACACAGCGTTGCCAGATCGAAACAAAAACACGCAAATATGCAACTGCCTCCGGCTGCATCAACAGTTCCTTCTCCCTCTCACCCACTCTCCCTCTCTCTCTGTCTCTCTCGCTTGGTTTTTGGCAAATTTATGCCTGGAACGCGCCCAACTCGCGCGACACTTACAAATTGCATTAAAAGCGGTCGCGCTGAATTATAAATTCGTGCCATGATTTCGCTAGGGGGCCGAAAGGGATCATTTAGCTCTTTGAATATGCCATTATTTGTTTTGTTTTTTCGGTTGTTTCCTGATTCAGTTTTTTGTCGTCGCTTTGTTTTCGCATGCATATTTTTTGGCCGTCCTCTGAATTGCATTAAATAGCGAATAACTTTTGGGTGAATGGTGGAAAATGCAAGCGCATACAAAACTATTCTGATTGAGGCTGACTGTAAGCTGAGGAACTTTGCATATGCTTAATGAAAGTGTCATTATTAGTTTAGTGTTATAAAATGATTTTAAAAGGGATCTTTGTATTTGAATAACAAAAAATAAAATATAATACTCTTAAATAAATGTGTCAATAAGAAATGAATAAAAAGGCGGTTTAAAGTAACAGTTAATCACTGGCCAACAATTAAGTGTTATTAAACGACTCAAAAGAAAACTTTGTATTTGAATGAAGTAATGGTAATCACTTTCTAGAGTTACACGCAAAGGTTTTTATTTCAACTTTATGTCGATTTATTTAACATTCCATCTGTCAGCCACTCAACATTGGCCCTTGTCCTTGGCTGGTGTTGAAAAGCGCTTAAAACTGGTGTTTTTCCTTTTAGTCAAATTCAATTCACAACACTTTCAGAAACAGTATCTAACATCGCCTCGCTTTATTGATTCCCTCCATCTACATCTGTTGTGGCTTTCATAGAAAACTTTGCTGAACAACTGTTTGTACTTTTTTTTTTTTTGGCTGGCGAAAAAAAAAAAAACAAGAAAGAAAAACCGCTAAAAATGTATAAACTGTTGCGGCTCCTCTGTGTGTTTGTTTTAGTTTGAGGTTCTCGGCACTCAAATACAATATTTTCGATCTCATCGTGCTCAGGAAATGGGTTTTGACTTTTTTTGTCTGTTTTTTTTTTATGTGAAGTGTGCGTCGATTTAGCCGCTATAAAAAGTCGGAATGAATTTTTAATAAACGACCGCGCCAGTAAAAAGCGAAGCCAAAGAAACAGAACAGCAATTTTTTCTTTTTCTATTTTTTTTTCGTTTTTCTCACATTCACTTGGCATATTTTGCATTTGAAATTTGTGTGCAGCTCGGACTACAAAGTTCGGGCTGCCGAGTTTGTTTTTGAGCTCCCGTTGCGCTTATAAAACAAAAAAAAAAAAACGAAGAATAAAATAAGGAAAAAAATTTGTATAAAATGCGGAGAAATGTAAATCTGGCAAATGTTTTTATGCTGGCGTTTTTAGCTTTTGACTCTCAGCTGTTTGTTTCCAATTAGAGCGTCTACCACGGGGCGTATGATAATTGGATTGCCATCCATGGCCCCAACTCATCTCATCTGATCTGCCTCTATGTCCTTCTCTTTCACTTTTTGCTTCTTCTCATTCTCTACTCGAGACCAAGGCTCTTTTCTGTTTGCTGTTAGCTGTTAGCTGCTACTGTTTGCCGTACGCCTTTGCTCTTTGTCCAACAGATAAATGGACAGCTCCCGTGAGGGCAACCAGCATCAGCCGTCGCAACGGCCGGGCAATCTGAAACGGTAAGTCAACAACAGCAGCAACAACAACAACAACAACAGCATAAACGACAATAAGAACAGCAACAAGCTGAAATGTAGAGCAAGAAGCGGCGGAGACAGCAACAAGAAAGCCGCTTCAACGGTTGACAAGTGGCTCGAAGCAGAAATCAAGTGAGAAGCGGGCTTAAATGATTTAAAATACCCTATAATTGTCAATGTCAGGTTAATTGTCTAATCTATTGCTCTATTAAGTGCCTAAATATCTTTGATCTTATCTTATCTTTATTTTACTTTGAGATATTTTTTCGATTAAAATGACTTTGGAACCACTTTCAAAACATTTTCAGCTCTTCTATTTAATAGATTAAAATCCACAGTAGCTGCTGTTTGTACTTCCTGTAACATATGGGTATAAAAACTATAGCATACTTTTATGCGCACATGCAACCAGTTTGCCTTACTTACCCCAGCTGTCAATTATTCAGTTATTTAAATATAATTCTTAAACTACTTTTAATAGCATTTTTATTTTTATAATAAAGCACGTTTATTTGAATGCTTAGCTTAAATGTACTTACAATTTGCAGGGTATTCAAAGTAAAAAGTTTACCTTTTAGATAATAGCTAGTTTTTAATTAACAGTTGATATTAGTGGCTTTCAATTAACCGGCTTAGGACTGGGTTAAGTACGATTTAAAATTGGCCTTAATTAAATGAACAAGTTTTCAAAGAAAGCCCCGCTCTTAGTGCATTAACAGAGCTAAATTTTAGTTAACACCTTTAATAGAGGCGCACCTTTTGCAGGGTATTAAAACTATAGCATGCTTTTGCGCGAGGTAACATAAACATAACGTGGGCGAGGTGAAGCGGCTATAAATAGTGGCAGACGCCTTGGGAAGCCTCGTCCTCGTCCTCGTCCTCGTCGTCGTCTGACAGTTGCTAAAACTATGCCAACGGCACTTAAGGTTAAAACAGCAGCCATAAAGCCAGCCGAACAAGGGGCAAAAGTCCTCGCCGAGGCCAAAGTGAAAAGTGAAGAGTGGAGAGTGCAGAGTGGAGAGTGCAGGGTGCAGAGTGGAGAGAGCAGAGTGCAGACAAGGGGTCAGTTTGACAGTCCGTTAGTCAATGGCTGATTGTGCAACAGTTGGTTGCACACTCGTCTCCTTTTTTGGCACACTGTGCGACCGACTGACAACCGCAGCGACACGGCAATTTGGCCCGACTCAAACAAAGTGGCCAATACAGTTGTTTGTCTTGTTGTTATTGTTGTTGTTTGCAGCTGCTCGAAAATGTTTTTAGTTGTCAGCTCAGTAATTGTTGTAGCTGCGTGCACGTGTGTGACTGAAAACGTGGCGTATACTTAATGCGAGAACTCAACGGGAAGACTGCAGCAAATTTATTGCACTTTTAAGCAAAGCACGAAAAAATGTACTTGTTAATGTATTTTACTACATACACTTAAATATATTTTTAAGTTAAAAAACAGTCCTAAATATTTAAAATCTTAAATTGTTCTTCTAATGTGAAAGAATTTCTTTAAAAATGTGTTCAGAGTACTCACAGGCAACATACATTTTTAAAACAGAAAAAAGAAAGTAAAATGTTTAACATTTTTAAATTATTTTTATGCTTTAAGTTAAATAAAATTATATATTTTTTTTTCTATATTTTTAACTTTATCCACTTATTGCTTAAAGAAGTAAACGTAAAAGTTAATCAAACTACTTAAAAGGGACTTTAAGAAGGAAATTAAGAATAAATACATAATTTTATTTGAAATATTATTATATTATATATAATTTATAAAAATGGTCTTAGGAGCATATTAAAATATTTCTTGTATATGCAAGTGGCTTTCTAATATGTAAAAATATATTCTTTTTCTTTTCCTCCACTTTTCCAAGATGCCCTTTTTGTGCACAACGTTGTTTTTGGCGAAGGCTGCTGGCCAACTAATAATTTGTAAGCCCTTTAACAATACTGACAAATATGCACAATTAGAGCGGGTGCCGCTTTTAAAATTTCGCTGCATCTTTTGCCGCGCTTCGCAAATATTTGGCGCAATTTTTCATATCAAACGACAGGCGGGGCATGCGACGGAATGAGGCGCCCAGCAGAAGGTCGCCGGAAAGTGGCACAAATAAAAATTGCAGTTGGAGTAAAAAAAAACACAGCCGCTCAACTTGCACCAACTGTGATCAATCTTCATTGCAGAGGCGTTCGGCTTGTGGGCAGCTAAAGGGGGCGGGGAAGGGGGGCGAGGAGGGGGTTAGGTTTGGTCGGATGTACACTCAGTTGCATATTTTCGGCGCTGCAGGCAACGGCACTCAAGCATGACAAGTCAAGCGAACTCCTCCCGCCTTGCATGTTCATGTCAGGGGAAACAAACAAGCAAACAGTGGGGCCCGGAAAAAGCCCTTTCCATAGCTCATCTTCATGACGAAATGCAAAGCAAGAAGAAGAACAGCAACAACGGCTCACAAAGAAGTGGAGGAAGAAAAATGGCCAACTAACAAAACAGGAAAATTGCAAAATATTTGCAATTGTCGCCATCCTTGACATACACACACACACACACACACACACACACATATGCTCCTTTCCCTTTGCCCTTCCCTTCACCTTATCCATCCCACACACAACAAAAAGGAAAAACTGCAAAGTGGAAAAAACGCTGGCTGCAGCAATTGGCGAAATGAATGAAGATGAAGTAGCAGCCAGCATAACGGCACTTTCATGTGTACACACGAACTCGGACATGGTCAGAGGCTGTTTACAGTTTTTGGGGCCAAGATTGATTGGACCACCGAAGGAGGCGCCAAATGTCAATTGCGCTCTACCTAAAATTAGTTGGCTCAAACTTTTTATGACCATATAAAACCGCTTTAAAAATAAACCCTATTCAAATGGGCATAAGCGGAATAGTCTCAAGATCCAAACAAGATTCGTTCTTTTACATAATAAAGTAGTACCAAAAAACTTTCCTTAGTTTTGCCAGTTTTGTATGTAAATCATAATAATTTCAGATGAAGCCCAAATCAGATTTTAACTGGGCTTAACCTTTTCATTTTGCTTAATGGTAATTTTTTGTTTCTTTATGGAAGATAAGAAAATATTAAAACAAAAGCAATATCGCACACAATTTATTACAAAACTTAAGCAAAAACGAAACAGAAACCTTTTTAAGCTTCTATAGATCTAAGGGTAAAGGTCTTTATAGGGTATTTTAAGTGCAGGCAGCTTTCTCAAGTGCACAACTACTACTTCCATATTATAATTTAGAAGCTCTGTCGGCCATGTAATTCTGCTTTTGTTGCATTTTCCTGTGATTTTTTCTGCTTTAGTGAGCGCCTTATGAGTATTTTCATTTTGCGTTGTTTGAAATACACAAGAGTTAGACTCGTTTTAATTGTTGTTGCTGTTGCCGCTTTGTTAGCGCAATAAACGCGTTTTGTTGTTCGTGTTCTCTCGTTACACATTTCCACAACGTTTCCCTGGCCATCACTTGCCAAATGACTTTGGAAAATCTCTTTCATTTCTTTATGGGTTTTTGCTGTTGTTGCTGCTGTTTGCTTCGAGTATTTTCAGTCATTTGTATTACTTTTGTTATCGCTCTTGTTTTTCTCATTGTTGTTCTCGTCGTTGTTGTTGTTGTTGTTGGGATTGCAGTTGTGCATTGGGTTTCTGGGAAGAGGCTGCGCCGACAGCTTTTCCTATTCCTGCTATCGTCGAGGTCTCTCACTCTCATTGTAAATTGCTTTTTGTTTTACAAGTGTTGGGTTTTTTTGCAAGTGTGTGTGAAGGCTTTGGAGAGGGGCAGGGACGTACAAACAGTTAGAAAGGTAAACTGCCGAGCTCTTTTCTGTTTATGTTTGGCCTACAGAGCAGCACAAAAGTCAAAACTAGCAAAAGTTTGCGTTTGAGTTAATGAGATTTTGCAAAAATGTTCAAAGTATCTACACAAAAATGTACTCGCTGTAACTGAAGTACTTCAATTTCTAGCTGATTTGGTTTAAAATTAAGTAGATGGGCTTTATTAAGTAGGATTAACAGCTAGTAGCGCCTGAAGCTGATACCTATATAAGCTATGTGATCCACGTTTACCAGCACTGATTTAAAAACTCGTTCATTGATACCCTGCACAAAAAAATATAATAATCATCATAAGTTGCAAGCGATTAAAAGTTGATGCCACGCGGGAATTTTATTCGGTTCGTTTGGCAAAGAGCTGCGACAGCTGCTGCCCAAGAACAAAAGCTACCCAAATTGAGAGAGAGATTAACGAGAACTTTACTGTTACAGTAACAGTTACAGTTACAGTTATTTGAATGCACTTGCCACGCGCCATGCGGCAAACTGTTTTTGCTGGACTTTAAATACTTTTCGGGCCAAGTTGCCCTCGAGTCTTGAAGAGAAAGAGAAACCAATTCAGAGGAATCCATAAAACCAACATTAATGCCTTAATTTTGAGCTTAGCAGCGAAAGTTGCTGGCAAGCGTGAAAGAGAGAGAGAGGGAGAAGGAGAACACAGTGAAAGATAGAAGGCCAGAACGGGGCTAACAAGCAACTTTGTGCAAGTGCAAAAAATGCAAGTAAAAATAAAATAAAATAAAATAAAATAGAAAAAATCTTGCGCAGAAAGTTTTCGCACGATTTTAACGCATTGCAAAGCGCTGCTTAAGCCATAAAAGTGCTGCCAGGCTAAAGAGTTGTCGGTTGAGGGGATAGAGTGGGAGAAAGGGGGCGGGGTCAAAAGATAGCTTGGGGAAGAAGGGGGCGGGGAAAATTGGCAGTAGACCTGCGGAATGATAAAAATTTTTAGCGCGACAAGTTTGCTTTTTCAATTTGATGTAAAGCAGGCTTGCAACGCACAGCTAAGAGAACGGTGAGGGGAGGGGAAGGGGGAGGGGGAGAGAGAGAGAGAGCTAACTGCAGCTTGTGCCTTGGCAGCGACAACGAAAATTGAAAATTGCTTGAATTGCATTTTTCGTTCAAGGCGGCAAACTGATGAAGTGGGGTGTGGGGGGAGTTTAAGCAGTGCTGGGCTGGGAGTTCACTGAATTCACAGAGAGAGAAACAGACAGCTGGCTTGCTGGCTTTAGGGACGGCCAACGCTGCGTATGAGCAACTTACAACTTGCTACTCAAGTGGCACAAGCTGCAATTTTATGTTTGTTATGACATATTCTCTCAACTCAAGCTTCTTGTTTGCGTAATTAAATCATCGCCACTGACTTTGCTTTATTTGACGCACAATGCGGGCGAAGGCTAAGAAGGAAGAAGGCGGAGGACAAAGAATTCGGCAATAAGCTCGATTCCTTGGGCACACATCTCACAGAGTTCGCGTCGACGACCACAAAAACGTAATTGGAACTGCGGATGTGGAAACCAAACAGTGCAAATGACTTTGAGCTGCAGCCATTCCTCTTCTTCTTCTTCTTCTTCTTCTTCTTCATTTTTTCTATCCATCTCATCCTGTTTTCGTTCGCTGTGTGTTGCACGCAGTTGACTCCTTGCCCCGGGGAGGTTTTGGGTAATTGAAAAGGTGACAGACTTCCATCCAGATACATTTAACCCACCCAAAAGTTTAAGAGTAGTTAACTGATCGAAATATATTCAAGTTGAACAGGCATAAATATATCTCTATTGAGTGTCCCCAATTTTTGTAGCTGCTCAATTTTGATTAAATTGAACTTTCATTGGAAATAATTATCCATATACATTTTTAAAAGAGTTTTAGGTAATTTTAGTTCAGCAGCAGTTTAACTTTACAGTTAAACCGGAAAAGCACATCGACAACATCAAAACAACGCTCATTTAACTATTTAACAAAGCCTATTGTATTGTATTCAATTCATTTCTTGTTTAGTTAAAAACTTACCTTCTTTAAAATTTAAATGCCGTTTAAGTTAACTTCTTCTTCTTAATTCGCTTGTTAAGTTGTCTGCAATCAAAAAAAGAAGACCAAATGATTTAATAATCTATAAAATATTTATTTATTCCATCAATTTTATGCCATAAATATTGAAGCACATTGTTTATTCAACTTTAATAAAGTTGTCAGCATTTAACTTTATTTGCTTTATCTTTCCACAACATTTAGCTTGTCTTGGCTCACAGTTGATTTGCCATTAGTTATTCAAAAAGTTTTGCACAATTAATGTCCTCAAGTTATTTGTATTTAAAACAACTTTCACTTTGACTTCACCATTAGCTTTTCACATTTTGCTATTTATTTTTATTTTTCTTTTTCTTTTTAGCTGTCAACTGTCTAATCTCCAGAGAGCTGCCATCTGCAACCCTTGACCCCGCTTTATTTCCTCTCTCCTCTCTTGCTCTTTGTCTCCCAGTCTCAGTTGGCTCGGTTGGACTAATCAAGGCAAATGAAACTTTTCCCATTTAATGCCAGCTCATAGTTATTGTTGCTGCTGCTGTCACATAAAAAAGTTCTATAAAAAATTGCGATAAATATCCAAAGTGACCCAACAACAATATTTGCTCCTGGGGGCCGAAGCAAATATTCAAAGCGGCAAATAGAGCACAACTTGAACCCCATCTTGGTCAAAAGAACAATGTAAAGCAAGCAGCAAACAAGACGAGACATTGCAATTGATAAGCAAGCAAATACGAAAGGATACACAAGGATATACCAAGTGCTGGAGATGACAACGTGAGCTGTGCCCGATAAAAATATAAGCTTAAACTTTCTATAAGTGCTGGCAAATATGAGTAACAAACGAAGTATCAAGCTACAAACGACTGCTCCATACTCTGTTTGTAGCTGAGAAAGAGTTACATAAAATAAATGTATTCCAATAACAACTATTCTGCCAAATTTTAAGTATGTAAAGTATGTTGAATGAACCTTTTTTTATTATTCTTATTGAGGGAATTAACTAAGTTCTAAGCAGTAAGAAAGTAACTTCTCAATAAATAAAGCTCTCACAATGTAAAAAATATAGATTATCGATCTCTTTATAGTTGTTCAAATCTCATATACCTCTTTTGACTTTATAAATATAGAAATATGACCAAAAATATTGTTTGATCTCGTTGCAGTAATAGTGCACTAAATAAAGCCAGGTAAAGGTGACTAAATTTATATATGTGGCCAACACGTAAGTCACCACACAAAAAGTAAGTTGGAAAATATGTAAAAATTGCTTTTGGTTGTGAGCTTTTCTTTTTCCATCTTCTTTTTTTTCATATTGTGCAAATATTTATGTAAACAAGCAAAATGCATTATGTGCCCAGTGCTGTCTTTATTATATTTCCAAAAGGCAGCAAACAAATGGCCAAAGTTTAGCAGGGAGCTAGCAGCTGGCAGCCAGGAAGCAGGCAACAGAAGGACTACAGGACTAAAGGACGGGAGGACAGACGACCAGCCAGAAGCAACAGCTCTCCAATTGAAAGTCAAAACAAACGAGCTGCAGTTGGCCACGCCCACACAGACACAGGCACACACTCACTCACACACACACACACACACACTAACACAGAGTCCACCTCTTGCACATTTTGCTCTGGGCATATAGTTTTGGCTTTCGGCACGTTTGCCATTATGCATATGGCTTTCACATATTCTCTTTTGTTGTCTCTCTGTGTGCAGACGGAAACGGAAATGAAGCACAAAAGTTGCCTAGCATAAGCTGTGCCCAGGCTCACAGCCATAATAGTTAACTACACACATGTATTTAACTTTTTACTTCTTTTTGCATTTGTTTTTCTGGCTATTATTTTAAATTATTTTATGTGCAGCCCTGACCATGATTTACTTTATAAAAGCCAAGTCATAATTCATAAGCCCGACTAATTGTCTGCACAAATTTTTAGCCCAAAAGCTGCTGCTGCTTAATTGAAATGCAAACCAAGTCGAGCCAGCAAGGAGCCAAGCTGGATTCGTTTTGGCCACATGTTTGCTTTCTGTTTATGAAGCTGGCAGCCTTAAATTAAGTGCTTAGCCAAAGTGTTGGCACATTGCGCATACGTCACGTTGACGGGCACAATTCTTTTTCCTTTTGCGAGCCAACTCTCCTGGCCCGCAAATTTATGAGTACCATGCGAGCGGGTAACCGAATGCGAATCAAGTCGGTAGCTAACTGCATTTGCCGCTGAGCCCAAGGTCTGACAAAGATTTAGAGTTGGCAGTCAACGTTTGTCAAGGATTCGTCGTCCTAGTCTGACAACTGTCATCTTGACTCGAGACTCAAATTGAGTTTCTGCTCCATGATACGAGTAGTATATAAAGCAACATATTTGAGACTTTGTATTGTTAGTTTGTTTCAGGTTTGTTTCAACATTTTACACTCGCCCTTCAAGAAAATCAAACTAACAAAGGGGAAGAAATCTGAGAAGAGCTATCAAAATTCTTTTGAGAGACATAAAGAAATACGAATATGCTTGTTTATAATGTTAAATATTTATTTTATTAAGGACAAGGGACTTTACTCAAAGATAGATAAATAGATATAATTAGGTTTCTATACAAGATTTCCAACTGTTATATCGAATCTGATTATTCAAACCCACTTTATAGAGCTTCCTAACTCTTAAACTAATTGTGAATTATAAGCACTCAAACATTTAAATATATCCACACAGCTTCATATTAAACAACTATCAAGTAATTTCCAAAAATTTGTTTTCGTAATTTTATTATTTTTAATAAGCTTTCATTTTCATAACACTTTTCCAATAAAAAGCAAATAGATGTAGTTCATTTAATTCTTGTTGCTTTCACACTTTAAAGCTGCCTTTTTTGTAATGCTTTTAATGAAGTTCTTATTAGCTGCTAACTGAGCTAATTTTCCAATCTGCCAAAGTTAAAGCTCGTTTACTTTTTATGCTCGCACATCTTTTTAGTAGATTGATTTTCCTTTTTTATCTTTTAATGGCAAAAGAAGCGGCAAAGTGTCTGCTTGACTTCGATTTATTACAGCTCTTGGCTGCCAACAATAAATCGTGGGCATCTTCGAGTTTATGTTGTTGTTGTTGTTGTTGCTGTTGTAGGTTGTTGTTAGCCTGTCTGGGCCAAGCTTTTGTTGTTCTGTTGTGTGGCTTGTATCTTTATGCCTTGTCTTTGTTATACACATATGTGTCACATGCATTATCCATTGTTGTTCTCTCGTGCTCGTGTTTGCTTTGGGTCTGCTCTGATTTTGACAAACCTATCCTCACACACACACACTCACATTTACATACTTAGCCGTATTAGTTGAAGATTTTCCTATTCACTTGCAAATCATTTTCGTTTCATTTTCAATGCATTGAAATTCTATGTGCAAAAATAAGCTGAATACCTTTGTATTGTTGAGTGCAAATATGTTATTCAAAAACCTGTCATCCTTTAGCATCCTTTCACACACCCGTACACACACTCATATTTAATGCATAGCGATTGCAGCTGTAGAGTACAGGGTATTGTGCGTCTTTCAATTAGGTTTTCCATGTCCGGCAAATTTCACGCATGACTTGCGCTGCAGTTGGAGAAGTTTGCAATGCGCCCACTGCCACGCCCCCTGCCTGTCAAATTGTCAACAATAACAACTGTCGAACATGATAAATTAGTGCGTCTACCAGTTGGTTAGTTAGGCTCCCCATGCTATCTCCCCTTCTTTGGCTGGCTTTATTCGCATTACTTCATTTTTCAACAGAACCCACGAAAGCTGCCTTTAAATCTTTTCCCTCCTCCTCATTTTCCTCCTTGCCTAGCTGTGATGTCGCGTTAATTTGGCGCCAGCTGCCAAATGTCAAAATGTCAAGTGAACAAAATTCCGCATCATGAGAAATGCATGTTAAAATGGCTCTGTGTGTGTTAGTGTGTGTAAGTTATGTGTAAGTGTGTAACTGTGTAACTGAAACCCCAACCCAAGTGACTGGCACTCTTCACTTTCCCCGCCTTTGCCCTTCCTCATTTCTCGCCCTGAATGGCTGTCTGAAATAGTTATCGAGTTTTGTCCCTCGTCTCGTCCCGCCGTCAACATAATGATAATGCCCATTATTAGCAGTTGCAAGCACTTTCAGGCTTCTGCATTTACATTTCACAGCCACGATTCACAAACACTGTCCAACAAGTATCTTCATTTGCTGCGAAAAGTTAGATTAAAGTAAGTTTCTTTTATGCTGATAGGAAAGAATATAAGGTATAATTTTTTTATGGTATTTGTTTATCTCAAACAAGTTTTATTCAGTTCTTATGTTGTTATGTTTTTATCAAATCTTTAATGGATTCAAGTTAGTATTAGGAAAAATCACTGATATTAAACTTAGTTAAATAAGCACTGTTAAAATGGGTATATATATCATATATCACTTTAGCGTAAAGAAATTAGAATATTTTCTTAGACATTTATTAACAATACTTTACTTTATAGAAAATATTTCTTGAAGCATTTTTTAATGTATTGATATATAGTATCTCTAGAAATTTAGTCCAATTTACCATGTTGTAAAAAGGTTTTACTGGGTAATCATGAATCAATCTGATTTTACATAGCTTATAAATTCTATAATATAGTTGTTTGAGAAGCGGAGTTTCTTGAAGGATTTCCGATTTAAGTTTTATATTTATTTTAAATCTAATCTCTTTCACTACTCACCCACTTCACTTTATCACGTTCTCTAAAATGTTGCAGATTTAAAAACACAAACCCTGCTGACCAGTGTCGTGTCGTGACTCTTGCCGCAAAGCATGATGCGTTATGTGTATGAGAGCAACTGTAGTCATAGATTCTCACAGCCTTTAGAGGCGCCCACGACTAACGCCCCTGATTTATGTACACATTATAACCAATTACACGAAAGCGGCTCTGCTGAAGTGCCTAAGTCTAATTCCACAGGGGGGGGGGGGACAATGGAGAAGTTGGGGCAGAGTTTATATTTTGAGGCGCTAATTGAATTAGTGGCAACTGGCACAGTTGCCAAGTCTCTGCCTCTTGCCTGGAGGTTATGGTCGTGATTTGATGATTACATTTAACCACCTGGAATATCTGATATATATCGCCTGGGATTCGAGTGCGGTTTGTGCCTTATGACACATTACAGCACTTCAATTGAGCCTTGGATATAATTAAATTTCCAGCTTGGCAGCTGCAGGATTAGTCGTGGCCAACTGCAATTTTGGTTAATAGAGTCAAAGCTCCATGAAATTGGGTGCTGCTGCAGCAGTTGAAAACCCAAATCGAGAGCTCAAATCAGTTGCGGCTAGCTGCAGTAGCTCTTAAGGTAATTGGCCCCTCCTTCCCCTTTGAAATGGAAGGGAAACCATATTATGACAAGTTAAGGGCAGCAGTTGATTTGCATAACTTGGCTTACTCGGGCTCGCAAATCAATCACTGTCAAGAAAATGCAAATTAACTGAGAAACGCATGTAAACAGAATAAATGTTAAATTAATAAACTACGAAATTCGTAAATGCAGAATGTAAATGTAAACTGAGTCAAGAAATTTCAGCATTTAAATTGAATGTAAAATAGTCGAAACATTAACACTCTATATTAACTAAAGATCTGTCTTTATAGTACTTTAAACATTGTCTAAAGGATTATTAAAACCTGTTCAAATAAGTTTTCCATACCCTTTCAAAAAATTGTCCTTAAATCTGAGGCTCTTTCAATAATCAGCATACTTATTGGCATTACAGTAATATCCATCAGCTGAATCAAGGCGAATGAAAAACGTTTGAATGGAAAAACGCCTCGCGACTGGCAGCTTAATTAATTTCTTATGCTTTTACTCAATGATTTTTCGTTTTTTTTTTAGCGCATCTTTTTGTGTTGCCTTTTTGAACTGAAGGAACTGTGTCGGGTGACTGCCTGGAGGCTGTAGGAGTGAAGGGAGAGGGGGTTGGGCTCTTGAAGGTTGGTTGAATAATCAACGCACTCATTGAAAAATGCAGCGCGACATTTCCGTTGCAGCGACTGTGGATCAGGAATGAAAATGGGGAATGGGGAATGGTTTGTGTGAGTGGGCGAACCTGTCGCGTACAGTGTGCTTTGAAGGCGACGCCCACTCTCCGCTAAACTCCCTCCTCACTACCCCTTGCCCCACCAACTGCTGTTCGGCATTTCTCTTTTGTGCCTTGGGCCTCGCATCGTGTTGTGTCATGTGCGTGATTTATGTCACACGAAATGCAAATACATGAGTAAACATGCAAAACATTTCACAGACCACAATACACACACACACACACACACACACACATGTGTGTATGTATATATGTATTTTTGTAAATGTGTGAATGCGAAGTTTAGCGATTGTCTGCAGACGTTGCTTTCTGCTGAGCTGCGGATATGCGCCCGGCTCTAAATACAAAGTCCAATGTATTCACGTTCTTTAAATAAACCGCACACGAATGAATGGCGACATTTAGAGGGAGAGCGAGAGAGAGAGAGTGAGAAAGGGAGAGAAGAGAGAGTGTCAGGGGTACAATGGCAGAAAGGGGGACGCGCTTACATTGATAACTTGCAGTCGAAGGGGGACGAAATTCCTTTTTAATGTTATACAAATATGCATATGATATTTTAACGAGCACGTGGAAAAGTTTATAAAACAGTTTGTGAAATATTTTTGAATTATAAATAATAACTTTTTTTTGAGGTGAAAAAAATAAAATAGCTGGTTTACTAACTGGTATAAACTAAGGTAAGTCTGGTTGTATACATATTATATTCAGAAATGTTCTGTTATATAACTCGTGAGGAGTAGCTTCGCAAGTTAATCTTCTATATAAAGCATATATAAATATATTATCTGTTATAAAAACTGTTATGAATTCTTTGACAGGAATGTGTATCATGTGAAATGCATTAATATTTGCTTACTAAGTGCTGTATATTATCAAATAAGAACTGTATACAGTGTATTATACAAACTGTTATAATATGTTGTTTGATATGAAGTCAACTACAGATGGTTTATTGTACATTATCAAACTTAAAACTGTTATACCTTAAATGTTATATTTACTGTCCAGCATATAAATTTATAAATGGATATAATCCACTTAATAATCAGAAAATGTTATAAGAGTTACCTTATACCCCAGCTCTTGAAGCGTATTTAAACAATCAATTTACTTTATTTTGACTCCCGCCTACAATTATTTACTGCCAATCAGCTATTCAATCAATTTGACACGTCTCGTTAACCATTTTAATCGATTGCCCTTGTCACAAAATTTACGCGCAGCATTTTAAACAGTTATGCACAATAAATAAAAATGGGGAATGAATAGTAAAAAAATTGCATGAAAACGCTTAAAGTGAACAATGTAATATGGGTGTGAATTATTAATTAATTTTCATAAATTAATAAAGCAAAATCAATAAAACGTTATGTCAGACATGAGCCAATGTGTTTTAATTAATCGCATTAGTTAATTTTCATTAAGTATGTAAAATGTGTTCATAATTTGTGATTTTTAATACTCAGTATTATTTATTGCATAACATATATGACAGAACATGTGTTTGTTAAAGAAACTTTATTGGAGATGAAACGTCAACTCTTAAAAATATGTTTTAATTATATAAATTAAATTACTTTAACGCTTAACAAAACCAATGCTGTTTCGATAATGCAAATGACATTTGTAGACAAGCGTAAAAAATATATATTTATAAATATATACATATATAGAGAAACTTCTGTTGCTCATTATAAGAATTGCATTCAAATGGTTTTTGCTGATTAAACAATCAACTGTGTTTAAACTAGATGTTTTACTAAATATAACACTCTTTTGTTATATACTTAGCAAACCAACTCACATGTTGAACAGCTGTTTAACAACAGCAGCAAAAAGGACAACTGGTTGATCAGGTTATATGCATATATCTGCATATATATGCAGATGTTTATATATGTATTTCTGCCATGGGGCCAAACAACTGCAAATGTAAATCAAATATTTGGTTTTAATTTGTTCCAAGTGACCAAATGACTCGACGCCTGACTGCAGCTGATTGACTGATTGATTGATTGACTGATTGATTGATTTATTATTGCAGTTGCATAACGCCCACGGCTGCATTTTGTGTGTTAATTAGGCATTGCACCTGTGCACAGAACCAAAATTTCAGCTGCTACTTTTATTATTTGATTTTCTTTTGCTGGCTATGTGTGTTGTTGTGCCTGTGTGAGTGTGTTTGTATGTGTGTACTTGCGTGTGTCGGCACTTTTCTCGGCACTGATAACAATCAAGTCGCATGTAACTGTGCCCCTGTCTGCTATCTTTGAATGGGTTAGGGGGAAAGCACACAAAAGACAAACATGGGGAAAAATAAACGGAGTGCTTAAAGAGAAAGTAGCAGACCAGCAAATACCCTGTAGAGATGTTTGTTTATAACAAAAAGACAGACAGATGTAGACTTTGAATTAAACTAAATTAATTCTTCATTCTAATCAAACTTACTTATAAATTAAGCACACGTGTAGGCAAAAGTAATATACCCCATTACACATTTAGAGTGAGTGCGCGTTATAAAAACGCTGAGGTGGCCCAGCACAAAGTAAACGGCGTGTAAAACGTCGGCACAGATATATAGCCAGATATATAATGCTTACACACGTCGCTGTGGCTGTTGTTGTTGTTGTTGTTGTTATAGTTGTTGTTGCGGTGTTGCTAGAAGAAATGCAGCATAAAGCAAATCGTGTCAATGACATTTGGTGACATACGCTAAAGCACACACACACACATATGTAGACACGCGAAGGGGCCAAGAAAGATGCTGGGGCAAGAAAAATTCAATACAGAGATGCGAGAAAAATTCCTACGAAACAAGCTGCAACAACAACAACAACAACAGCAACTGCGACGGGTTCTACTTTGGCTAAGTAGGCGACGGATTTGGTTCGAGCGAAGTTGGGCGCAACAATTTACCGCCATGCTTAGCAGCCGCCTATTAATAGAAAATGCTTTTTGAGGTCATTATGTTGGCGTCGATTTCCATATTGATTGAGGTGACCTTAAGAGGGGCTCAGTTGAGTAGCCCAGATGTGGGCAAATGATGCATTTATCGAACCTTTTCCTTGTTTTTTTTCTTGCAATTTGTTTTATGATTGATTTGGGATATTCTCTGAATATTGTTAATGTCCAGTTTGGGCAGTTTAAATGGCGGCTTGTTTTTCTGGCCAAGAATTAGATTTCGGCTTTTGATGTATTAATGTATAAGTCGGAAAATGTGAGTTTTTATATATAATTTTCTATACAATAATCTATGAACTACTGTTGTAAACGTATTAACTGTTCAATATATTTTAAATTTTTTAATACACATAAATATAATCATAGGCTAAAGAAGATCTTTTTAGATAACTCTTTTTAGTATAATTCTGTTATACAAAACTGTTATATTAAACTGTTTTACACGGCTGTTATACAAAACTTTAAAAGACATAAAACTTACTCTTTTAATCACAGCATACACACTATCATACACAGAATTACTTTAAGCATTTACTTTACACCAATGTGCAATACGACCTTTCATGTTGTTATAAACAGCAGTTATAAACAAATATAATTTAAACATATTTTCATAAGCAAATTCGAAAAGTGAATATTAAATGCCGTGCCCCAAAAGCTTAAGTACTAGAAGATAATTTAATGAGTTCCTGTCAACTAATTACTGCCAGCTAAATCCGCAAATGTGATATATTTAATTATGCAAATAATGAACCCTGGTTAGTAGCTTTCCTAATTTGCTCTTAATTTGTGCTGATTTTATTTGTATATTATCGAATTCTGTTCGATATATGTATGTAGCTCAATTGTCAGACTAAATGTTTATTTGCTTGCATTTAAATTTTCATATCAATTCCAGTTTGAATTCTATTTTATTTGCACACTTTTGCTTTCGGGGATTTATTTGGAAAATATATATTTGTTGCTGCTGATATAATTTCATTTGCGCGGTATTTTTTCGGTGGCCATTTAGCCGACCGCAGCGGTTTTTTATGTGTGACCGTCAGCTACCGAAATGTACGTAAGTTTTAAAGTTAAATTCCATCGGTAAAACAAAAACCAAAATTCAAATGATCAAAGAAATAAAAATGCAAAGCGTTTCGCGATGTTTTCTGTTTTCTGTGGCTTTCTGTCAGCTGCGATAAATTGTAATTGAAAACTCGAAAGCGCCGACAGTTGTTTTTGTTCCAATTGCTTTGTGTGTGGTTTGTGCGCGACGTGTGTGTATTTAATTTCATTAAAAATGTTATTTGCATTGTCAACAGCATTAAATATTGATAGAAACTAACGCTGAACACATTTGAAATACACAAAATTGATGTTCACAAAGCGCTAATCAACAGACCGATTACAGCATCAAATAGAAATGTATAAAATATGCATATATATTGTTGGAAAAGGTAACTTAATGGGCAGCTTCTATGCAATATTCAACATTACAAATATTTGGGTTGCTTTAAGTTGTATGTACTTATAAAATAATTCTGGTGAAGAGATTATCCAGAAAATGTTATTTAAATATTAATTAATGTTTGTAATGTGTTTGGCAAATAAAGTAAGTTCCATTTAAAATGGAAATGGAAAATTAAGTGAACAAGGAGGAAGTAAGCATTCAAATTTAACTATGGTTGGCTCCGAGGATTACCTTTAACATCTACTTTCACTACGTGAATCAAACATAGCTTTGCTCTAGTTTACCAAATATATAAGTTACTTATACCCCTTTAGCTGTACAGGGTATGGCCACCAAGCGTTTCAAAATGCCAATTGTGTGCACAGACTGCCCAGTTAATGGCTTATTTAATAATTATTTGAACATTTCTGACCAGCCACATGACGTATACGCAATGTGGGACTGCTCGCTGCTGTTGAGAGGGAAATGACCTTTGCACGTTGACATGCGATATGAAAATTGTTAGCAGCAATTACCGATGTCATTTGTCACACATGTCACATGGCAGGCAAACAGAAAACCAGAGCTCGAAGTTGCACTTCGAGTTTTCTCTGTTGACAAGAAACAGGAGAAGATAAGGGGAGGGGTCAAGGGCCGGTTCGCTGAAGTTGACAAAAGTCCAAATGAACGCTTCGAGGGAAAACAGCGCAAAACTTTTGCCTATGTTGTCGGTCAGCTCAAGTTTGGATTGCTAAAAGTTACACAACTTCCTTTTTTTTTGCATAGCGCCGACTTCGGAAATTAAAGTTAAGAATATAAATAAAAAACAATGTATATACAAATAAAACTAACCAAATTTAAATTTTTTTAGTGGTCATTGGATCAAATGGTGACAGTTGCTTGTGTAGCCAAAGTAAACTAAAAAAAAGCTTGACCAAAGTGTTAGACTAAAATATACCCTGGATTCATTTTTTATAATTAAACTAAGTTCAAAAATTTCCAATGTCCAACATTTTTCGCAATTAAACAATATGTTAAGTAAATAGTAAGTAATAAAAATATACTTTATAGAGGTAAAAGCATCACAGAACCCTTCAAAATATCCTTTGCTCATACCTTAAACGGTATCCAAACCTTTTTACACGCAAAAACAAACCCTGTCAATCACCCAACTAAGAACTGTACAAAAAAATTTGAAATGCTGACACAATTTGTTGCCATAAAAATTCACAATAAATACGCATAAATATTTATAAAGTCAGTCCAAATATGCTTTTTACCTTTTTTTATTCGTTTATTTGTGCACCTGCGAGGCGAGATTGACTATCTTTCATTTTGCAACAGTTTGTGGCACATATTATTTATATGCTTATTGCAACTATTGTTGGTTATCTCTCTTTCACTTTATTATGGCGTAACTGCAGTCTGTTGTCTCATATTATTTGCAATAATTTACATTTACATACAAGGAGAAAACAGTTGGAAGAGAGTCCTAGCTGCAGGGCTAGCGTTCTGAAATTAAGTTGCATAAATTGCGGCATTCCTACGTTTGCCCCATCAACAAATCGCATTTAACTGCGAGTGCATAAGTAACAGCGAAAGCTTGGGTAGATAAACAGTAGCTAAAGGGGTGGGAAAGTGGGCGGAAAAGGAGGGAAAGTTGAAAGCTTGGCGCACAAAATTGGGTTTTGCATAATAATTGGTTGCACTTGGCAACTCGTGTGAATTGTTGGCCACAGTTTCTTTGCGGACTAACAATTGAGCATATGAAACTTTATAGTTGAGAATAAGTAGCTACGAATTAAATCTTAATAATAAGAGCGCATTTTCCATTGAAATTAAAAGTTCCTGTTTATAAAAAGCAATATCCCAAGATAAAGTTAAATATCGCAATAAAATCAGATTAAAATTAATAACGAGCTTTTTAAATAATGCAATAAATTTCTTAAAAGTTTTAAAATAGTCTTTTAAATTTTTTTAAATGAAGAAATTTCCGGAAGTCCAACGATAAGAACTTTAAATTTAATTAAAATCAATGTTTTTCCATAAACTTACAAATTCCACAATAGAGCTTTACAAATCTTACATTCAAGGAAAATATCAAGTATAACCTTTGTCATAAAAACCTTTTTTTACTTAACTGCCAAAAGTTCTCCTTTGATTAATATCTTCTTAAAATGAATTAGTTTCCTAATAGATAAGCCCTTAACTTTCAGTTGCGCCCAGTTCTCTTTTCGGCAGTCCTTGTTTTCGTTTGGCCTTAATTTGATTACCCATACGCCCCGTTGGCAGACTGCAATATCAGCCGCTTAGAGCTTCAATCAAATTGCAGCGCCGCTTACGTCCCGCTACTCAATAAACCGTAATGATATATCAGCAGCTATGTGACACAACAAGAAGAAGAACAACAACAACTGTTCCCGCAACAACTATTGTGGCCAAAATAAGCTCGAACTTCATATGGGGCATGCATAATTAATTAGTGTACACATGCATAATTATAATTACTGACAGCAACTAACGGTTCCTGCTGCTGCTGCTGCTGCCTAAAAACCAAAGCCAAACCAGAAACGGTCACATGACAATAACAACAACAGCAACAACAACAATAACAAATACAAGGCCTAGCACACAAAGTTCATCAAAATTCAAAAGAATTGGCAATTTGTGCGCGTTGCCAACCAATGCGGTAATTTGTGTTTTATGTGCCATGTGCTGTATGTTATATAAGTACAGATATCCAACAACAACAACAATAAATAGCCACGTTAATTAGCTGTGTGGAGCAGCAACTGCAACATTTTGTTAACATTTCGAAAAGGCGCGTTCTGGGCAGAGGGTGGAATATGGGTGGGAGGGAGGTAGAGGGGGTGGTAGCGGGGTGGGTTGAGTGGGTTTCGCAATCAACATTGTCCGCATCGCAGCAACATCAGCTCCACTCCCAACCCCCTCCCTTTAAACTCTCCTCGCTACCCGGGCAACTAGATTACTGAATAATTGAGTGCTGCGTATAATGAAATTCGTATTCAAAATTCGTCGTCATTCAACGTCATCGCCGCTGAGCTAACCCCCAATCCCCCACCTCTACCAAGCCCCTCCCCCTGCCCCGGCCACTTTAGTCCAGGGCTGGTTGACTAAATGTTTGCGCCTCGTGATTTGCGTTGAGGCACCGCAAACGGAAACGGGCCAATGTTGTATACGCTGGGCCCGGTTAACTATGTGTGTTTGTGTGCATGTCTGTGTGTGTGTGTGTGTGTGTGTGTGACTTGCATACATAATTGCGCCGTGTGCCAAGCCTTAAGAACGCGTCGCGACGAGTCGCTTGGCAACATCGTTCAACGCTTTTATAGCCATTCAATTTGACGCATCCGTTTTGGCCAACTTTACGTTTTCTTTGGCTTACGGCCTGCCCATAGACGAGAGTCGTTTGTAGACATCTTTTTTTATTTTTTCGAGCTCGAACTTTATAGAAAATGACAATGATATCATTTTAATTGCAAAGCTTTGACAGTGGAGCACATTTTATGTGGGGAAGGTTTTATTTTATAATTTGTTAAGTTTGAAAGACAAAAATTTTATTTGAGTAAAGTCAAGTTAACTTATAAATAAGGATTTAGCCTGGCTGTCTTCCCTATTATATCTGTCTTCATTAATTATTTGAATTTTTTAGCCTTTCAATTTCTTCTCTAATCAATTTTTAATTGGTATCTGATTTTCTAAAAATTTTGATACAAAGTTTAAAAATTAATTAATTAATTAGCTTCTATTCCAGTTAAAAACTAATGCACAAATTTTCTAGTTCATCCACTTTTCTCGCGTATAACTATACATTTTTCAGCCTGTTTAAGTTTGAATGCGGTTTGCCTAAAGCAACCCTCGCAAAGGGCTTGAGGCTGACTTTAGCTTCGGGGCAGCGAGGGTCAAACGAGGCGCTTTTAGCCACGTTGCCTTATTTGTTGCTCTCTCTCTTTCTATGAGTTTGGGCCGCTATGTATTACCAACTTTATGTCACTTTACTCTGCACCAAATTTCTTCTTTTCCATTGTTGTAGCTGTTGTTGTATTTGTTGAGGTTGTTGTTGTTGTTGTTGTTTGAGCTGGCGTGTCGTTTCGCTTGCTACGTATAAATTGTTTTGGGATTTTGTCGCACAATTTTTGTGCCACCACCCGTTCGTCCTGCCCCCCTTTTCGTCCTGCACCGATGCGTCGGTTTCCGTGGAGCTCGGGCTCATTATTGTTGTCGGTTCGTTACAGTTCTTTGTTTAATGACATCATTTTGTATGAAAAATCGTAGCTGCATGCACACAACACACTCTATGTGTATGTGTGTGTGTGTGTGAGTGTGCTATAAAGCCTTGCCGAAATTATAAAGTTGAGCGACAAGCTAAAGAAATGATTAATGTCAGTGCGTGGCATTATCATCATGCACGTATTATATGCCATCATATAGTGGCCCCAAGTCGTAATCTTTGTCATCAAATTTGACATAATGAAAACGGAAGCGTTGGAAAAGGGAGCAGCCAAAGAAAAACTGATAAAGTTTGTAATTTACTTTCGTTTGGGTCACGTGCAACGTGCAGAAAAGGAAAAGAAAAGTGAAATGAAAAAGGGAAATGAGGTTGAAAGATTTGTGGAAATAGTTAAGAAATGTTAAAGCGCAAACTGTAGAAGTCAATGCGGTTAAAAGAGGAAGCAAACAAACTAAGGAATGAATAATTCCATTATTGATAATAGAATGAGGTTAAATGAATGTCAAAAAGGTATTAAGAGCGAAGAATTAAGAAGGATTGTGAAATTGTTAACTATTGATTATAGTTCTTATATATATATATTTTTTTTTGGTAATTCATTATTATTAGTAGTTATTTAAGTCTGTTTGGTCTCTATCTCTAAACTAAACATAAAGTATTCGAAACGTAATTTCTTTAATCAAACTTTTTAGTTTTATATATATATATATTATATGATAATACCTTCCTTAACTCGCTTATGAACCCATAAAAATATATATTTTTTACCACAATTTATATGCAGATATAATCGCATATATAAAAGACGCATACTTAACATAATAATAGCACCCAGGTTAGCCTCTAAGAAGCACAGCTGCCCTAAGGATGTGGAAAAGTTCAGTATAATTTTTAACTCCCAACTGTGCCATTTTGAAGAACACATAAACTTAACTTTCTCACGCCCACCCGGAAACAGTTTCCTTTAAGTTCAAGTCAAATTATGACACGCAAGACAAACACACTTGAAGGCTGAGTTGAAAAGCATGTGAGAAATTAAATTAATTGTTAGAGTTTAATTTTTTATTGCGCTGCGGTGACAAAAGGGCTGTTGAGACTGATATCAAACACAAAAAACGGGGAAGGGTAATTAAATTTTCGGGTCCACGAAATCTTTTGCACAATCTCGACCAAAAAGTTTCTATATGAGTGTGCGGGGTGTGTGAGTGTGTGTGTGAGTTTGCTGTGGCTGTGGCCTATGTAAAATTTAAAATGAAATGTTCGCAGCTAAAGCTTTTCCGTTTGTTTCCTCTAATGTGGCGCCGTCTGTCGAGTATAACCGCAACCAGTAAACAGTTAAATACAAATGTCAAATGCACGACAGCTTTATGTGCGATGTTGTGTATGTTTTGGTATACGCTGTGTGTCTAATTATGCTGCAAACGAGCCTGGCAATAATTTCAAATGGGGTGCGAAACACGTGGCGTATACGCAATATTTGTCAGCCGTCTCCCCCAAACGTTGCACGTCTAGCGTTCGATTATCCTTTGGCGGCCGAACGAGTCCGTTGTGTGCAATTAAAATTTATGTTTATGTTTGCAAAATGTAAATTTAAATTAAATGCGTGGCTTTTTTCTTTTTTTTGCCTTAGAAAAGCGTGTCCCGCAAGCAAATACGAAAATGGCCACCATTGTTGGCAGGGCTGCCACCCAATTGTGGCGGACTCAAACAGATTGTACCAACAGTATTGTAGCAGAATCACAGTGGTGTAGGCAGTGTTATTTATAGTGTTGTATAGGGAAGAAATACCTTTAAGTTTTTTTATTAATAAACTTACATTTTTATCCTTTTTAAAAAAAAAGTTAAGTTAATATAATTAAAAAAAAAAATAATATAATTGTGTAAGTATATACATAAAGAATATGAAATATTGAACAATCTTTATAATTTTTCTTTGTGTTAAACATTTTTAATATGTTATTGTATGTCGTATTATTTTTATTAATTCTGTATTTTATCTTTGTCTATATCTTTGTATGCGTGTACCTATCTAGCCATCTAACTATCTATCTGTCTATACTACCTGTCTATCTACTTATCTATGATTCCATCTACCTATATATCTATTTATCAATTTAACTATATTTCTATTCTTTTTAGCCATATTAAGGAGGTTTTTGTTTAGCTACCCTAATTGACCTTTATATATTCGATGTAATAAGGTAATCAATATAAATTATAGCTATTATTTCATTGGAATATACTCTCTTCATTAATTTATACACACTTATCACATTTTCCCATTGGCCATAATTCTCACTTAATAAAGTTAACTCTTCTGCTTTGTTTGGTCGAGAGTTAAAAAACTGTAATGTGAATATCGGATGCAAATAAGAAATAAGGGGGCGAATGTAACACCGTTCGATTCCAATCAGTTAAAACCAAAATGCATTTACCATGCGAATTTTTAAGGGTACTTCGGCATTTGGTCAGTCAGCACGTCGAGTAGTCATTTATTTTTTATGTCCGTGTATTTATTATTTTAATATTCCTACGAAAATCACAGACGCCAGCAGGAAAAACAACACAACGGCCCAGTATCGAATGTGTTGTTCGTTGTTGGTTGTTGTTGTTGTTGCGTTGAGTGTTCATTCCGTTTTATATTTGCTCAGTGACGGGGCACACGGCACGCCAATATGCATTTAATATTCGAAAGTACGAAGGGAGGCGGGGCACTTGCGAAGAGCTAAAAACTGAAACTGATGCCAAAAAAAAACGAACAAATTTTTTGGCCAGGAAAAAAAAATTGACAAGGGGGGCTGCTCGTAAAAGAGGAATTGGCGCAAAAAACTCAATTTTGGTGTGCGAATTGGAGTCCCTGTTGGAGAAGGCCTCAGTTTACACCTCCCATGTGCTTACCATTAATATCGACTTTTATTATGTGGTCAGTTAATATACCCATTAAAAACTGTGTTGTTCAAAATTGCGATTATTTTATACTTAAGAAGAGCTTGGAGTTATTCTAAACAAAAAAATGTTAATAGAAAGCCAAAGAATTATGATAATTAGTTCTACAAAATATAACTAATATATGAGAAGATAAAATCAAATAATATATTTGAGTATTAAACAAATATTTAGTTTATTTTTGTAATTACTGAGACAATATAAAATTATACTAACAATGAAATATTAAATAAATGGAGTAGTTGAGAAAAAAAGCCAATATTAAATTAAATACAAAGAATTAAGAAAAACATAGATAAAAAAATTAAATACAACTTAAAAAAATAACAAAAGTCTTTCACAAAACATGATTGAATGAGTATTTGGAATTTTCAAAAATAATCCATTTTAAAGATATTGAAATATACATAAAAAAAAATTATGTTCTTTTGCAAGAAATATTAAATGAATTAATTTTTTTTTCTATAGAGTATTCCCTATTCGTTAAGCATATAGAGAAACATTTCATGTCTTTTATCATGCTTGTGTATTCCGGCCTAGTGGAGTCTCCTTTTCGACATGTTTGCAATATCGAGTGGCTCAGCCAGATACTCGAAGAAGAAGCAGAAAAAAGAAAAGCAATGCGCAAAAAAAAAAGAAATGCTGTAGAACAAGTTTTGTGGTTTTTTTTTTGTTCTGAGCCTGCGTGGCTTATGCCGGCCATGAGAATGGAATGGACTGGACTGGAATTGTTGGCCCGGTCAGCGGAGCATGTTGTTCGCCAGGCACTTAATAAGTGTTTACCATGCAGAACCGGCTCATATTTGAAAAGTTGGCTTATGAATCGCGAATTGCGAATTGCGACTTGTCGAAAGTTGGTTGGTTTTATTAAAAGTCAAATACATGGCATATAAATCTCGTGTCATCTAGTCAAATGCACTGCGCGAAAAGTTTTGGCTCGGTATTCAATTTGAGCAGCGAACAGCGCAACAACAACAAGAACAACACATAAGTCCCCCTCCCCTCCCCCTAGCCCCTCGGGCATCAGGACAATGCTGGAATCCTTGCAGCGCACATTTATTTTAGATGTTTTTTGAGGGTGTTTCCAAAAGTTGCGTTCGTTTGTGTGCGTGTTGGCAGTTATAAATTACGTTACGTATACGCAATGTGGTTAAGCACACAAAATGCTCGCTTATGAATACAAGTCCCTACAATATATGTATATATGTATGTATATAAAAACCAAGTAAATTAGGCGAAAAATTCAATAAGTTTGTTTTGGCCAAAGGCAGTTGAAGTGTTGGCTCATAAACTGTTGAAGGTTCTTTTCCCTTTGAGGAAAAAGTTACAACCTTCAAAAAGTTGTCAGCTTTATAAATTCAAATGTTAAATTCAAATGAAATATGAAGTCTCAATGATAGCCTTTAATAATTTTTTTATGAATTTGTAGTCACTTTATGTAGCAAGATATTTTGGCATCAACAGTTTATCTTATGTTTGTTTGCTTTTATTTCAACTTTTTGAAAGGCAAATGGCAATTAATAGTTATTAGTCTAAATTTGAGAACTTTTATGCTTTAAGCAATTATTAAATATTTAAAAAGACTGTAAATAAGTTTCATCATTTAAATGCACTTTCTCTGAATTTATCATAAGAAATGGGAGTTGATTGGAAATGCGGTTTTATTGGCAAACAAGAAACCCAAGAAACCAATCGAATTTATTCCCAGTGCGGTTATTAAAGTATTAATTAATATTAAACACACTTAAGTGCATCTTTGTGTGTGTTTAGTCTATTAAAGTGGCATTAAACTGTTGCATTATTTACCTTAAAAGCAATTCGAAATGAATTTTATTTTTCTTAGATATTTAAACAAAACATGTTTGAAACATGTTTAACTTAAAAAAAGAGGCCAAAGATGTTTATATAAAAACCCAAAAGCAAGCCCAATTTCCTAAAATGAAGAGCTAAATCGAAGCCAATTGCTGGCCATTAACTGCCACAAAGAGCAAAGCCAAGAAAAAAAATTCATAACTATCATTAAGTTAAATCTAAACACGTTCGATGGGCGGCCACAAATTGAGGCACAAAGCGAAGCCTGTTAAAGCTGAAGGCATAAAAGAACATTTGCTGATCTAAAGACCCACAAACGCATTGGTGCATGAACGTGAATTGGCCCGATACACATATATACAAATAATGGGCCTCTAAAATTGGCACGGCCAACACCAAGCTAAATTACACAATTAATAAGTTCAACAACAACAGCAACAACAACAACGGCAACAACAGTAAATTGTGCACATAATAACCGCAACGTTTAAGGTCAAAATATGCAATTAGTTGCCCTCGGCCCCCGAAAAAGGAGCTGGCGTAAAAGGCAAAACGCGCGCGCGTGAGAAAACGTCTCAGCAGCATCTCCTTGCCACGCCCCCTTTCCCCGCCCCGCACCGCCCCTTCCGCTCGACCAAGCTGAGAATTAATCAGGCGCAAATAATGCAAGCAGCGATGAGGCTGCGGAATGCGATCGCAAAAAAAAATAAAGTAATAATAAAAAATTAAACAAGCTTAAATTGTAAATGTATTGCGCATAATGAAATGCCAGTGGTCGCAAATAAAAGCAAAGCTGCAGGACTACAGTAAAGGATACGGGCGCAGACCAACGCCAGCAATAATCGACCGAGGTCAAGACAAGGTATCGTGTTAACAAAGTATGAGAGAGAAAAAAGGGATTAATAAGAACGAATGGCGAATGCTCTTACTATCTGTGTTTACCTCTGCGTTTATAAAGTTGCTTCACAACCCTGAAACTTATCGAGAGTTGAAATTTATCAACAAGCTCTCTGTTTCTACCAACTTCCTCACAAACAAAGCTCATTTAAAAACTTTGATAAGTTGCTTTTAAGTTTTAAGCTTTTAACAATCATGTCTTAATTTACATCCTATTTTAAACTTAGTTGGTTTGCAACACTGACATAACGTTAAATGCTATCTAATAGTTGTAAATATCATTTTACTTGGAATTGCTTAAAGGAAGAGAT
This sequence comes from Drosophila lacertosa, assembly GCA_004143845.1. Classification (NCBI taxonomy): domain Eukaryota; kingdom Metazoa; phylum Arthropoda; class Insecta; order Diptera; family Drosophilidae; genus Drosophila; species Drosophila lacertosa. The sequence continues at coordinate 126,980 of SCDZ01000006.1, read as the reverse complement.
TGGTTTTTAATACTTTATTAAATACAAGTTAGCCTAACATATGATTATATCAGCTACATTTACTTAAAACTTATTTGCAAATGGTAAATATATCTTAACTTATATACATGTTCATCAGTTATTTTAGCTTTCTTATTTTGCAACACTCCAAAAAAGTTGAAAGCAACAGTTTCCCCGAAATTTATGGATAAGAATTGCAATTGCTGTTTAAACACGACATGAGATGCAATCCTAAGAACTTTTCAACTTCAACTGAAAGCAAATTACTAAGAGCCCAATTAAAAGATAAGTTCAGAAAGTTTTCTATAACTTTTACCGAAGAACACAAATGCTGAGCAGTTGTTTTATTCTGCTTGCGATGTGGGTCAAACGATTTGAGATAGTTTATTGCATATTAAGAGGCAACTTATTCCGCACTTGAGTCATGGATCAGGTGGAATAGCAGCCAAACATGATGAGTTGGCAGTACACAAAGTTGGCATGCCCTGAGTCTCAGCTGGAGTCACAATGAGCCTGTCCTGAAGAAGGACAACAACAAGCAGAAAGCTCATAACAAAGATTATGGCAGCAGCTGCCACGCACACAATGGCCATGGCCCGAAAGGAAAATACACACACACACACATACGTGTGTACGCGTGTGTGTATGTGGGTGGGTGGATGTGTGGAACTACTTCATATTGCCAATGGAACAATGAGCAACGAGGCAAGTAAGTTGGCTGACTTGGCCGAAAGGGCAGCTTGCCCGCAGTCGCAGGCGGGGCCAAGGTAGTGAGACAAAGTACTCGAGTTTCTTATCAGCCCTGCAGCAAAGGGAAGCGAAGAGTAGGGGGCGTGGTAGGCGGACCCGCTGCCTTGGGGAGCTGGCACCGCAAATGTGTAAAAGATACTCGTATTTTTGTGGTTGCCGTCTTTATTTTTTTATTTTTGCCTTATATACCCTACAGCCATTAGAAATTAATAAAAATGGGTATGCTTAAAGTGGGGCATATAACAGCCTGCGGTGGGCATTTACTTTTCATCGATATAAATCGGAAACTTACCGAGAGATTATAGAAGCCCTGTAATGACAAAAACTTTGCTTTTTTTCTTCTAGTAAAACAAACGAAGACGAGATTTATTGCAGATTTGCAATAACTGTTTTGCAATTGCATAGCAATAAATATAGGTTTTTCACTTCATAGTTACAAAAGTAGCTAAAATCGGTTATATATCAAAATATTTTTTTGACAAACACATTTCTTTTAAAAAGCTAAAATTAATGATATTAAGCTAAAATTGTTTTTCCAGCTGAGGTTTATGTCTACAGGGCATTTCATAGTTTAACACTCTTAATGTTGCCAAGTTCCGTTTGTTATCCTTGCGTTTTGTTTCTTTTCCAGAGCATTTTCAAGCGTCATCTTGGGGTTCTCACAGCCTTTGCGGAGCCCACAAGTGCTCATTAGATTTGTGCAAATATTTACGCTGCATCGACAGGCGTAATCTGTTTCCCCTCATCCCAATGCCACGCCCACCCCCCACCCCTTCGCCCTTCGTCATCCATCCCTGGCATCTGCACCGCTAATGACGCCCACAAAAACGAAGAAAAAAAAAAGAAAAAATGTAATTCCATTGCTTGCGCAATATTTCATTTCGCGCTCAGCGCTCAAATAAATAAGAAATGATTTTTTACGAGTTTTGCTTGGGTTTATATATTTTGCGCTATTGACTTTTAGGTTTGTTTTTATGGCAGGACTGAGACTGTGGGTGGGTTCGTTTGGGCTGTGACCTGCATCATGTTAAAGCAAATAAATCGCTCAAGTTGGCAAAACAGCTTTCAATGAAGGAACGGCAAAAGGGGAACGGAGAAGGGAGGCTTGGTCCGGAAGTACTCAAATATGTTTGCCATTAGGTAGAAGGTACTTAGAAGAAAAAGAAAAAAACAGAAGCTGTCCAAGATATTGATGGAGGGCACAAGACGTGAAATAAACACGGACAACAAGCTTCCAAACAGAGTGCAATAGTGAATCGTGGTTACTTTCGAATAGTTGCACTTTTGCTGCCACAGTCCAAAGGTCAAATAAATCAATGTGGAAATAACTTAGCAAACAGGCTAAAGAAAAATATATTGAAGAATATTTATATAAAAATTTCAAAGCTCGAGTTACAATGAATTATGAATTGACTGCAATGTTAAAACACAAACACATTTATGCTGTTGACAAGCAAAGAAAACAAGATCAAAAAAATACCTCAACTAAAATATTTTGCTTGCAAAATACTTTTTATACATTCAAAGCGCTTTTCCAAGACTCAATTTAAATGGAATTTCTTCGCATTAAATTTTACACTTAAGTGTTAAAAGAAGGTGGAAAACCTTGAGGTGTAACTTATTTGTAAGCCAAGCAAACGATTTGTAAGTAATTGCCAAAGATCAGTGCAAAAATTAGCAACAAAGTATTTCACTCTGTTCTAAAAAGCTTAAACTATTTATATAATAAAAATGTGAAGAAAATTTCACGCTAAAGGGTGAAAAATGAGTGGAATAATTTTAAGAGCATCGTTATCTTAACTACAACAAATGATTTTAAACTGCTTTAAAAAATACTTATTGTTTTTTAGGGTAATTTGTTTTGAGAATTATATAATATTTTGCTGCTAATGTGAAAACCAAAAAATATAAATAAATTGCTTAGCATTTATTTAGCCTTTAATCCATTTTTATTGTTTGGGTGAAAATGCGTTTTAATACAATACGCTTGAAATTTATCCCATTAAATGCGATTGACTTTAAATTCACTTTTTACTATAAAAACAGTCAAAAATTGATTTACCAATGAATTTAGGTAACCCAACAGAATATCAGCTATTATTCAAACTAAATAGAAATTATAAAAGTATTTTGCAAATCAGTTTTATGCACCAGTCCATAAAAGCACAGCACATTGAATTTGGTTTTATGATTTGCGTTTCGAATTTTGAAAATTAAAATTCATAAATGCCGATTGGCCGCCTCAATTGTGAGCGCTTAGAAAAACAAATAAACTGGCAACAACATTTCAACTAAACCCGCTAACAATTGTTCAAACTTCCTTCCGCCCGCCCACCTGCCACGCTTTCGGGCTATGCAATGTATGCTGCTAATAAATGCAACACACTCAAATACATACACACACATATACATAAATAAACATCTGACATTTGGTATTTGCCATTGGAAAGCAGTTGGCCATATTGCAGCCCCCGCATTTCAGGTAATCAAATATTAAACATGTAGACGCCCAAGCCAAGCCAACCCCCCCCCCTACCCCTCCCCTAATTTCCCACTCAGCTACATCACAACAATTTCAAGGATAAATGCGCCCCCAAAAAAGCGACCTTAAAAAGAGGCAGAGAATCAAAAACAAAGTTTGTTAAAAAATATTTTCGTTTATTTCGTTTAAAATTGACACGCCCACAGCATATGAAAGTGGACATTTTATTGTTGTTGTTGCTTATATTTGTTGTGATTCTTTCAAATTTAATTTAAAACCAAATCGAATTGCAATTAAATGCAACCAAATATTGATAAGGTCGTTGAGTAAAGGGGGAAATGGATGTTCAATAGGTTCTGAGTGCCTCAACGTTGTTGTTGTTGTTGGCTGCCTTCAGTTAAGGCCAAAAGTTCAGCAACGAAAATAGTTTCGCTAGGAAATTACTTTGGACAGGTGAATGCAGTTGGAAAAGGGGGCGGCAAAAAAGGAGGCAGGGTAATCTGTAGACCCTAATGATGGCATGTACAGTAATGTATATTTGTGTGTGTGTGTTTGTGTGTTCAAAAGTTTAATGAATAATGGGGCTGCTGCTGAGTGAAGCAAAAACTCGAGGTCAACATCAACTTGTGCTGGCGTCATTTTAAAGTTTTTAGCCAAGTATAATGGCCATAATATGGAATATTATTTATGTGCAATTGCAAATGGTCAAACGGGAATTGAAAATGCAAACGAAATTCTTTAGTATGATTAATATAAATGTTGATTCTAATGTTGAAATACATATTTAATGCTAAACGCCTGAAGACAGGCAATAAAAAGTATGTAACATTAAACAAATCCAAAGGCTAAATTTAAATGGTAAAGAAATTTATTAAAAAGGACTAAAGGCTAAATTGAATTTGAAAGTTAGCTAATAAGTTAAGTTGAAGTTGTTGTATGTAATACAAGTGTAATTAAATAGTCTCCAATAAATATAAAAAAGAACGTGTTTAGTAACTTGGGCTTTTGTATAACTTAAATAAATAAAGAACTTAAACTTCTTATTGACTATATCAACTAAATAGACGAATATCAAAGAAAATACACACAAATTGCATTTAGTTAATTTATATTAAATACAAAACAAAAATAATTAAATTTATAAAGCAATTTAAATGGATGTTTCGGAGCGAAAAACTGTGCCCAATTTTCCCCGGCGCAATCACGACACAAAGCGACGCTTCAATGAATCACTTTAAAGCGTTTAAAAAGGACCCCCACAGCCGGAGACTAAAACAAATTGCCGTATAAATTGCTGCAATTATGTCTAATTAAATGTAAATTTTGGTGCCCCACTCGACATCGATGCGGCTCCAAATGGTGCCTGTCTCCTTCTGCCTCCTTTTCCAGCCTGACGCCTGTAGCATTGACCTTACCCAGGCCAAAGTCAAGCCAGCCACGCCCACCACACACACAATAGTGGGCGTTGTCGCTGCATTATGCGGCAGCAGCAGACAGTGGCGCCTCCGCCAACACATATACACATACACATAGGCACAGCTGACAGCTGTAATCCCCCACATTCTATGCCTGCCTTACTTAACTTCAACCTCACTCCGTACTTTGTCCAAAGGACGCCGTAATTTACAAAATAAGCCGCAGACAGGCAACAACAACAACACGAAAACTGGCGAAAATAATGCATAAAAGTAAAGTAAAGTCGAGGCTAGTCAACCTGGGAAATACCTGCGGCTGGAGTTGCCTTTTAAAACACTGTCTACTTTTGTGGCTAACACCATTTTCTTTCATCATTTATGAAATTGGTATTTTAATGCGTTGGTAACTTATCTAAGTAGTCTATATATAAATTGAAAGCATTTACATCAAGTAAATAAGATTTTGGCTAATTAAAACTTTAAACATAGAATTAAGTATAGAAAATGTTTGTGAAAAGAAACCCATATTAAAGCTGATATTTAAATAATTATAAACGCTTATATTGACGTTATGTGTGAAACCAATGACTAACTTAGCTCAATAATATAACAAATACTTAGAATTGAAGTATATATAAATGTACAGACTATTTAATATAAACACGCGGAAAACAATCAAAAGCAAAATAAGGAATTAAAGCCTATTAACATTTTCAGGATTTCTGCACTTTGCATTTAAAACTTTCCTAAGAAAATCACGTGATAAGTTTGAAAGACTTCAAGTGGAAGCTTGTTAAGCTTTTAATATGCTTCTTACCTAACAAGCTGACTTAAAAGTATTAACAACGAAACGTAACAAAATATTTATATAGTACTTTTCAAGTATACCCATTATGCTTTCATCACAAAAACTTAGGGTATAATTGAGCAAAATACAGACAATTAGCCGGCCTTGCAATCGTTTTGCTGCGGACACGTTTTGCCCACCTACCTGACGCCAAACTGACAACAGGCACTGTTTGCCACTTGTGGCACGCCCCGCAGTCAAATTTGCGCCCAGACATTTCGCTACAGACTTTTTGTTGTTAAGTTTGCTTCTCGTCTATAACTTACCTCTTTGACACGCGCGCCAATTAGGTTGTTTCTGTTGTTGTTGTTATTGTTGTACTGAATTGCATCGCTGTTGGCTGAAAGATACAAAAAATGAGTCATAAAATAAATTTACTTCAACGCCTCGTTTAAAAGTTTATTTTTATTTTTACTTCTTTTTAACATATATTCCGCGCAGACACAACAAAAAGATAAAAATAAATGTAAAAATAACAGCGGGGCGGCGGCAAAAAGAATGCAAAATGTGCAATGTGAGTGAACCATTAACAATGTATCTTAAAGATACGCCATGCGATTAAATGGCACGTAATTGATATTTTATGCAAATACCTTGGGAGCAGCACTTGCAAAATTTATTTATTTAAATTTAATTTCCTCTCCATAAAATATTTACTACAATTTTCAGGCCCGTGCCACGCCCCAAACGATGATTCATTATGCTACGTCTCTAGATATTGTATCTCATATTTGTTTTTTTTTTTTTTTTCTCAAAATATTTGCGGGCTGAAGTCAGCGCTGAGTCAAATTGTCTTCCAGCTCACCAGGAGACCTCAATATATATATTTATAATGTATATATGTATTTAAGTTTGTCTTTAGTCTGGGCCAGGTGAAGCTCCTCAGTATTTGTGGCTTGTATTCACAAAAATCTATGTGAAAGTATGCAATTGCTATTTTTAATATTCATTTTCATTTGCTCTTCTGCAATTGGGTTTTGAGATTGCTTTGCTAGCCATAAAATATGACATCTGTTGGCATTTGCTTTGTCAAAGTGAACACTTTACGCTACTCTATTTTGTTGAAGCTAAATCTATGTATAATTCTAAGTCCAAATATCGAGTATTTATAAAGCAATATTACAAATAAAGAACACTGAAAGCTTTAAAGTCTTTAATGGTTTTCACTTTAGAATGTTATATCAAAAAATTCCGTTAATTCGAATCCAACAGCCCGCAAAAATATATTCAACTAATGAAAAAATCTAACTAACATCATATCCAGCTGTCTGGATTATGTTACCCTAAAAGCTCACACTTCCTTCCTTCCCTCATCATTGTCAATGATACTTTTCACTTTTTGCACAAATATTTCTCCGGCCAAGACACAACCGCAAAACTGAATGCTTCTCGACTCAGCGCAGGGCGCAATTTTAACAAATATTCGTGCAAATATATCGAACTCGGCTTCTACTATATATATATTTACATTTCCATCTGCAGGTTACAAAGGCGACAGATACCGCAATGGAGCTGTGTGTCATTTGCATGTGTGAAAAGCTTTTCGCCAAAGCGTAATTTATGAAAATATTTTTGCACATTTGTCGAAGGGAAATAATTAAAGTAAATATTTTTGGCCGACTGCACAATTTTGAATTGGCTTTGCCATTGACTTGGCAATTTGTAACATGCATTGCATTTTTTTCCTACATTTATATATAAATATATATATATATTTATTTAAAAATGTGGCATCTAATGAAATTCCATGCAATTAAAAGAATGCCAGCCGCAGTGGGAATATGGCAATAAAACTTGTCACAGGCTGTCAAGTGAGAGATAGAGAAAGAGAAAGCTTGTGACACTGATTGAAAATATATAAACTGTCAGGCGGCAAGGACATCGCTAAAGGCAGGATAGGTGTGTGTGGGGACGGTGGGTGTCTCTAGGTGATCGTTGCGTATGTTATTAGCATTTTTGCACACATGCATAAATTATGCAAAAACACTCGACACCGCTTAGTGGCAGGCCTCAGAATGTATTTCAAATATTTGACTGGCGAAAGTGTTGAATGCTTGGCACACATACAATTCCACCCACAACCAAGTTTAGGCCGTGTTGTTAAAATATTTTTTCTAATTTCCCTCTTAAGTAAAATTCACACTGCATATGTATGTAAATAAGAAAAATAAAGTGAAAAACTTTTATCTCTGTGCGTTTTGCAAAAGTAAATAGAAAAAGCGGAAAAGCTACATAAACAAAACTTGACTTTTTTTGAGCGAAAGTATGAAAAATGTTTAACAGACAAAATGGGCCAAGAGAAATAGTTAAATACAAAATGTACAACTCAAAGATTTTGTAAGCTAACCAGCATGATAAGGCAAAAGTTGCTTTTTGTAAGCTTTAAATGGGTCAATTATTGCTTTTACAGACTGGCAATTAAAAACAAATAAAGAAAGACATAAAAGCGTAATGCATGACAGCATAAAAAGCTTTAAAAGCACATTAAAGCTGTAATTGAGTTGTTTGCGGCTCAATTCAATTAAACTAGTTTTAAGCTCCATTAAAAAATTATTCTAATATCACATTTTGTTAAAGCGATTTCTTTATAAAAAATTATATTTAACCATATACTAAAAGTATAAATTATATAAGTATTCAGTATAAACACAAACTTAAATCTACTCAATGCTTGATTTCTAAGTAAGGCGATCTAATCAGAATTGTAAGATTCCATTCAATTGTCAAGTTTTCAATTGATAATTGCGGCTATGACATGTTTGTATATATTAAAAGTTCTATAGAACGTATATGTGTATTATTGCTAATGCAACTTTGTCTAGACTTTATCTCTCATTTCCAATCGCATGTCGAAAAAGTTTTATATTGATTGAGCTTCTAAATAATGTCACACAACGCGGTTGGCAAAGTTTTGTGTATCAAAAGGAAAGCGAGTGCATAAAAGAGAACTAACTAAATTTCAATTAGTAAATATTCCAAAAACTAGATAAAAAAGGGAATAAAAACTGCTGAAGCTCTGCTTTTTAGCTTAACTCGACTCGAACTCTGGGCCTAAACACGACTCGACTGGATTCAACTCGGTTGAAAGTTGACAATTAAAAAGTTTGCTACTGGGATTTTGTTGCTTTTGCTGTTGTTGTTGCTGTTGCTGTTGTCGTTGCTGCTCTTCTTTGTCGGTTGCCTAAATGAGTATTTTTTTTCTGTCAACAGAAGCAGCGCACAGACAAAGTTGAAGCAAACTGCAAAACTGTGCAAATTAGTTTTGTTTTTAATTTAGCATGATTTAAATTATTTCTCGTGCTTTGTCCTTTAACAACTGCTGCCGACTCGAACTCTTCTTTTCTGCTACTTCTTTTGCCTCTACGTGTATTTGACTAGTTGGCAAATTAAAATTCTTTCAACAAGTTGTCGTCATATATTCATTGCAGGCGTGCGAACGAGATGGAGTTATAAAAAAACGAGCTTTTTGAGTCAGTTCTTTAATCAAATTAAAGTTACATTTTCAATGCTGAAGCCAGTTTCGCAGGCGACGGCACGTTGGCGACGAAGGCGTGTGGGCGACAAAAGCGACGCGATAGCGATGGCGACGACTGCGGCGGCGACGGTGACGGTGAAGTCTGCCGCAGACAGACACATAAAACCAACAGCTCACACACACACTTACCTCACTGGCCGCTGCGACTGCGCTGCTTGCAGCGTTAAACTGGTTTTTATTTTTTGTTGTCTTTGCCGCTGCTTCGTCTACTCAGCTAAGCTTATTGCGTGCTCCCTCTTCCTCTTCTTCAACAGCTTGCTCGTATGTGCTGTACTGGTCGAGTGAGAAGCAAGCACTTTTTCCCAATGCCTTTTTAGTTGCCGTCTGACAGCAGCCTTTGTGGGTTCTCTTAGTGTATTTGCAGTAATTGTTGTTGTTGTTGCTGTTGCTGTGCCATATGCTACTTGCAATTAATTAAGCCCAACAATTGGTCAGCAAACAAAAGAAATCAACGCGACACACGGCAAACACGATACACAAATGCAAATACAGCCACAAAAAACGACAGAACACACTCACGCACTCACTTGCTCACACACATGTGAATAACCTGTGTGCTTCACTTGTCGCGCGCGCGCCTCTTGCCCTAGCGTAGGCGGCAAACGTGCGTAGTTGTTGTTGGTAGCAGGGCAGGCCAAGCAATAAACGCGCGATGCGCGAAGACGACAAAAATGAATATGCTGATTGAGAGAATGCGAGACGAAATGATGCGCTGACGTCCGCACAGCACAAAATTTATAAACAAACTGAAACAGCGGCGACGTTGGTTTTGGCGTCGGCGTCGTCATTGCCGGCAGGCAACGCCAACCAGGTTGCGTTTGAACTTTGGACGAGAACTTGTTTGCTGCTTGGTCGTATGCGTGTGTCGCTCTGGCTGCGTTTGTGTGTGATTACTTGTGTGAGTGGGTGGCAAGAAGAGCAGTTTTAAGCGAGGCTAGCAGCACAGTGGGGCAAAACTGAAAATTACGATGAGGCAGCAAAAAAGTGGCATGAGCTATTACGTTGAAATACAACTATCTATAAATATATAAATACATATAAGACACTTGAACGTACTTGAATTTAATATAATAATTAATTGAATAACAATATTCGCAATTAATATTTGTTCGATTTGTTGTCGATTTTATAAACTAATGATTTAAAGCACATTTAGCTTAAATTTAATTTGTTCCGAACATATATTTTTGTCCTAAATGCTGTTAGATCTACATTAAAAATAACGTTGTTTCTTATCACACATCCGACTGTTGTCCAACTTTAATTCCAGCTCTCGCCAGTTCGCTTGCAACATGTTCAAGTTCGATGCGCTGCATTAGCATGGCAACATTTTTACATGCTAACAAAGACACAACCAACAGCAACAGCAACTGTAACAGCAACAACAACACTTTGCGACATAACATGACAGGTAGGTGGGGAACTTAAATATCTTAAGCGTTTTGTAACAAGCCTGAGCCTAGTGTGTAAATATGCATGTACAAATTTTAATTTAAGCTAAGGTTACCGATATACACCAAACTTGAAATCTGCGGTTTTAAAATTATATAAATTGTAAGGTGTGCAGATAACATTTAAAAACCAAAGAGTATTTAATAGTCGGCTATATACAGTGCTTTTCGATTACTGCTTCTCTTGTTGCTTTTAGGTTTAGTGCGACAGCGCTGTTGACGTTTTTGCCTTAGCATTTTTGTTGCTTTCGTTTTTTTTATATGTATTTTGATTTTGTGTTAATTTCTTGTGCTGCCGGCTGTCGTCGTCGCTGTCGCTGCCGGCGTCGCTGCTGTCGCTAAGTCAATTTTAAGGTTTATTTGAATTTCATTTTTTGTAGTTTTTCCATCGCTTCGGTTTGTTTTTCTTCCTCTGCGTTTTTTTTTTCGTAATTTTTCTCATCGTTTTTGTCGCCTTGTTGCTGCTGCTGTCGCCCAGCAATATTTATGTTATTTTTAGTGTTGTATGTAAATTTCTGCGGCATCCACGCGGCGTTGTCGCCATCTCCTCTTCTCCTCCTGCTCGTCTCGGCCCGTCTCTATGCTAATGAGGCCGCTTTATGCTGGGCCATAACTGGGAGCGGGACTGTACTCAATACATTCAATTGCCTGTTGCGCAAACTAATAACAATTTCATTTTCAATCGAATTATGCAGGCTTTGATGGGCACAACTAAATACATACACACAACACTCACATACACATACACATCACTAATAGGTGCCGGACTCATATTTTAGGGCCATTGAATTGAATTAGCATAAAGCGATTTTCCACTGCCAATGAGCCAAACACGAGCTATTAGCACACACACACAGAGGCACATATATAGGCCAAAATTTGCCTATTGAAATTGCGCATACGCAACGTGCGCCGCGTTTGAGGACTGCATTTTGCTTTATGCGCTGGCCAACAGCCAAGTTTTAGGCAAAACAAACACAAAACAAAACACGACATTAAATAATTATTAATTAATTAATTAATAAATTATACTGAATTCTCGAAATTTTTAAAAGTTCTTATCCTGTTTCACTTATTTTTTCACGAGCACGTCGAGTGCGAGTCACGAGCGTAACTTGAACACGCGCTCAGCTCCAGCTTGGGCGGCTTATTGATATCGATAATTAGAGCAACGCATGGACCTTGGGGATTGAGGATTTGCCGCTCTCAAAGAGAGGAGCAGTGAATGGGAAAAACCGGCGTCCTTTATGGCAGTTGCCTCAATTTAAGCCACAGAGCCGCACGCAATCAACAAAGACAACAACAACAATAGTTGGCCTGCAACAGCAAAAGGCTTAAAAGGCTGCACATGAACAGTCGACACCGTTAATGATGCTGCGCTTGCTCCACGTGTGTGCGAGTCTGTGTGTGTGTGTGTGACTAGAGATAGAATTGTAGGTTGGTAGCAGGTGCAAGCAGACAGCGAATGCACTCATGCAGCTTGATTGCCCACAGACATTTTGCGAATGACAGCAACAGGAAAAAACTTTTAATCGCAACTACATGTTGGCCCCGGCAAGACACTAACTGGGCTGTTACTGCTGCCAAGGGCAACACACACACACACGCACTCAGAGAAGTAAGCCGAAAATGTTGTAGGTTAGGCACAGAACGTAGACTTCTATTTGGGCTTTGGTGTTGCTCTCCAACCGTGCTTAAATTGGCCCCTATATAACATACACACACACGCTCACACACTGACGCCCAGAGCCCCATTGAGTGCTTAGTTATTGAGTTTATGTTGGTCCATTGGCTGCTAGTTCTGGTTAAATGCTTGGCCAGCATCGTGGCCACCCCCTATCGAACTGATAAAAGGCGATAAAGAGATCTATTCCGATACAACAATTTGAAGTGCGAGAACAAAGAGGATGGTTCTTCTTGATGCTGAATTTAATTTGAATGCAACTGTTAACTAACAAAGTATTATTTATTATCTTTCACCTAAGCTAGCAATACTTAAATCATGCCTTTAAATCCAATATGCAAAACGAGTTGTGAACAAAATTTCTTGACTTGGGTTTGTGAACCTGCTTTAAAGTATTCCATAATGGAAATTGGGGTTTGAAACTTAGTTGATCAGTGCATGTTAACTTTAAGTTAAAAGTTGTACTAGGTACATTTGAGTATATAAATTAAATTAAATTAATTTAAATTACTTTAAGGCTAAAACATAAAACTTTGGAAAGTTTGATCTAAAATATAAATAAATAAATATACAAAAACATATATAATTATATAAAGAAGTTTCGATATATTGCTCCTTTTAAATCCTTATTTTAGGTACACGCTAACTTTGAGCCACACATAAAAGAACACTTGTAATTCAAGTAAATGGTTGTAGTTATTTATAATTCTCTTTCACATCAGTATCAGCTAACTTACCAATGTGTTAGTTAAATTGCTTCAGGTTATATTTAGCATTATTGATTGATTTAATGCACAGTAGCCGCAAGGGAGTAAATTGAACGTTTCCTAACAGCAGCTTTTTTCAATGCCTTCGACAGCTGTTTTGTCATTTCATACGCACCGTTGGACGCGGCATTTGCCTACATTATTTACGCCCATGAATTGCAATATATTAACTATGCTCGCTGCTCTTGCTGTTGGCTATTTTTGGCAACTGAACAACTAAACAACTGTTCACCTGTGGTCTAATTAGTCCTTTCGCCTAGTCTGGCGGCCGATAAAGTCAGCTTCGTATTTGGCGCCGGTTCGTGTTCAGCATATTGAGGTGATTTATGAAGCGCGTCCAGATAAACATTAAACATATACCGCCCAGCCCCCCAAAAACTATTCCGCTAATGAGCTACGCCGTGCGGAGTGCGTTCAAATACGCCGTAAATTCACGACGTAACCCGCTTAACCAAAATTCACAGCTGCACGTGTGTGTGTTACACCAGAAAAAAATAATGAAAATAATGTCCTGCACCCTAATGACCCAAGCGGATTTTGTCTCGCACTGCTGGCATTTAATATTTTTTCAATTCATAAATTTAAATAAGCCGCTGCAAAGGATCTGCGTCCTTTTTGCTTCTTCACTTTTATTTTTATATATTTTTGGATTTTTTTTTCTTGTTGTCGTCTAAAGCGACGATATAAAATTTAATTTTGCATAATTAATGTGGCACCAAACATGACCAAAAGAAAATTCATTAATATGATTTAGGCCCCAGGGCAGGCGACAAAACGGAAACAACAACAACAACAATGGGAAAAAGGGACCAAAGCTATTTAAAGTGTATTTGTTTGGGTCGCCAACGCCCCACGCATGGCTGACTTTTGGCAGCCCCCGGCCAAAGGGTTCAAACTGTGTCCAATGAAAAGGTCTCCCAGAAGGAGCGCAAGTAAATAAAAACAAAACACAAATCTATTGCCAGTTATATCACATGGCCCAAACGACAATCAAACAAATCAAAGATCAGGCTGTTAAAAATACAGTGCAAAGGGGACAGAGGGAAAAGAACGCAATGGGTAAGAAAAAGAAGTTTTAACATGTATTTATGTATTTAAGGTACTTAAAATACTATAAATAAATAAATAAATAGGTACTTATTGTACCGAGGGTATATATTTTTTGTATATATGTACCATAGGTACTAGGTGTACCTTAGATGGCATATAATACTTGGGGTACATATTGCATCTTACTCACTTTCATCTTTTTCAACTAGTTTAAATAATAGATATATTTACATATTTACTATAATTTATGTACCATAAGTACTATCTGTACTTTTAGTACCATATGAACTATTTGTACTTAATGTGCCATATGTAACTTGCGTGTTTTATGTACTATATGTACCATATACAAATACGATTGTACTATTTGTACTAAATGTACCATATTAACTATGTGAACTATTTGAACTATATGTACTATATATTATAAGTCCTTTGTGTAATGTACTATATATACAATATATGTACAATATGAGCTATATTTAATATATTTTCTAAATGTACCATATGTTCTACATGTACTATTTGTACTAAATTTTCCTTGATTTTATATATTTTGTGTTCAATATATACGCTGTGAGGGCTTTTAAAGTCCAAAATGGTTTACGTCATTTTGTACCATAATACATGTTAGTTATTTATTTATGCTAAATACATTATCTTTTTTACCATATGTACCTAATAAACTATAAATAAACTGTATGATAAATGTTAAACTAACAGATTCTACTCAGTTTTGACAGGTTTCTTTATATCCTTCATTCATTTTCAATTTCTGCCCCCACTTTGTACTCTTTTTGAATATTCAGGTTTTTAGTTAGTTTCAAAGAAGGAGATTACTTGGGTATCTAAAGGGAAATAGCTTTCCACAAGTGTATCTATCATTTTATCTATCTGTGAATAAGCCATAAACTTGCCACGTTCGTTGTTGGGGACATTTAAAAAGAGTTTAATCAGCACGTGTCAGGCGCAAGCCTGTGGCTTTTAATGGCGTGTGTGTGTGCCTGTGTGTAAGGGGTGTGTGCGTGTCCATCCGACTATTGCCGGCTCTGGACAGACTTTGCCCCAACTCCGCCTTGTTTATTTGTATTGGCTGCGACGATGGATTTATGGGCCAAATCGTTCAACTGCTGCTTTAAATGCCAGGCAACAGCAATGTGTGTGTGTGTGTGTGTGTGAGTGAGTGTGTGGCACACAAATATGCCAAAAGCACGCGCCTCTGGTAACCACACACGCACACACACACCTGCTATTGTGACATTTGCGTTTTTCGACTAACACGTGGCGTATACGCAATTTTTGACTTTACAAGATTTGGCTTGTTTTCTTTTTTTTAATTTTTGGTATGGCTTGTCATTGTTTTTTGTTGCTGTTGCTTTTAGCAATATTGCAGCAAAGTTTTCAATGCTTTTCCAAGCAGAAATCTTTGGCCATTACTTTTGCTGTTGTCATTTTTCATAACTTGACCTTTTTGGCCAACGCTTGTGTGCTGTAAACAATATTTGTTATTGTTACGCTTTTATGGCCCAAAATGCTCGCACGTACACACAAAAACAACAACAAATAACAATAGTAGCAGCAACAACAATAACAATTTCTTCAAATACATTCTATAACCAATATAAATGTCATTTATGTTCTGGACAGTTGGCCATGCCAAAAACCGGGCCAAAAGGGTTTTACGGGTAAAAACTGTCACGGTCAGCGATACAAAAAACACAAAAAAAAAAAAATAGTGGCAGTGAAAACCGGGGAAAAACTAGCAGAGAACAGTTACAAACACTTGTGCACTTGACAGGAGGAGGAGGAAAAGGGGGGAGGGAAAAAGGGAAAAGGGGAGGAGGGGGTGGGGGTGACAAGTGTTGGTGCCCTGTTTGAGTGAGAGTGCGATAAGCACCACACAAATGAAAGCAATAGCACCACTTAGTGGCACTTGAGGATATGCAAAAGCGTCGAGCACTTCCGGTTTATCGTGCTGTGTGTTGTGTGTATTTGGTGTGTGTGTGTGTGTGTGTGTTGCAGTCAGTCGAAAGGTTGTGGTAGAGGATGTGTTTTCGAAATACGACTGATTGTGAGTTATTTAAAGTGCACCAGATTAGCTTTGAGTGACAGACTTTTGATACTAAAAGTATCTTTTCCTATTTGGTTTAAATAAATAAATTGTGTGTAGATATAGATAGGGATAAAGAGTTAGTTAAGGATATGAATGTAAGTAGAGATACAGATTTAAACGTGGCTAAAGTGAAGATATATCAGATGGTGTACAATATGTTTTTCTGTTTAGATCAAGTTAATTATTTATATGTAGATAAGAAATGATGATGCAGATAAAGAAAATGCCACAAAGGTATAAGTTATAGATGTTTATATAGAAGATAGTTTCGAGAGTCGGCTGTAGCTATAAAAAGTACCTTTATCTGCTCAGCTGAGATACATAAAGTATATTGTAAAGATACGAATAGAGATAAAAACCAGAGAGGGGTAGCGATATAAATATTGACAATTTTATAGTTATAGATATAGATATAGAGATAGATATTTATATACATATAATATCTGACATATCCCAGCGGCATTCAAAGAATACTCGTCGCCCAATCCTTCATCTAAACCTTAACCCCTTGACCCCTTTATCACCATTACGTTCCGCCTGCCCAGCAGTGACTCAGCAATCTGAGAATCTCATCTCCTCGGGCATCCTTTCATCTTATAAAGCGAAAATACAAAACAAAATACGCAAGTTGTTTTTTGTTACTCAGTTGTTTTTTCTTTGCCTGCGGCTGAAGATGGAAGCGTGCCTTATTTTCTGCCGTGACACGAGAGGGCAAAGAATGAAAGAATTGAAGAACAAAATAAACAGCAGCTTTCATAGTTACTTTAAAGGATTACAATTAAAAGATTTGAATAAAGTGGAATGATTATATAAAGCTTTGCTTTTCCACACTTGAACACGCTTCCATCTTAAGTCTGCTCCCTTCGGAAAGTGGCACCGAACACAAAATAATAAAAGCGAAAGGCATTATTTTAAAATGGCGTCATGCTGTCTTGTATACCCTGTAATTAAGAGGATAACGGCTATGAACATGCATTGCAAATATTAATATAATAAATGTTAGAATAAGAGCAGAGACAATATTAAATATATAAATCAAAGACAAAAAATAAACAATTTAAAATATATATAAATTAATAACAAATATATAAGTATATATAAATATATATATAATAACATATTAATATTAATTAATAAAACAATAATTGAAAGAAAAATGTACGTAAATAATCAACAAAAAAGTCAATAAATAAAAATTAGACTTGTAAATATAAATAACAAATAAATTAGAAAAACTATAAAAATTAAACATTTTTGAGTTACATCAATTTAATAAAAGCAAAAATGGCAACATTATTTTAAGCAAATCATAACATACATTTTTTTAATAATAACCAAATGTATTTATAAATAAAAGTTACTTATTATTAATATTACGGTTGTATTTTCTGTAATCAAATTATGCCAAATTTTGACTTATAGAATTTGTTATATATGATTTTATATATTTGATCTAATTCAAACACAAAATATATTTTAAAGAGAAGCAGCACCTTTTATATTTTATTTCTGCACTTTTTTCAAAACTGTTTACAGAGTAAACACTTAGTGCAAACAATTTCGCTCAAATGACATCAACTTGTTTGAGTTGCGGTTGAGTTTATGTATATATATAAATCCATATGTATGTACATAAAGTATATATATATATAATATACTTAAACCGCACCGCCGCTGTTCTTGTTATTGCATTAGCTGCCTGCTTTGGCCGCTAAATCGGAATCGGGTTGAGATGGGATTGGGGAGTGAGGAGTGTTTCCAGGCAGGAGCTGGATTTTGTTGTTGTGTGTTGTTTTTAGCAACTGGCATTCTTGTCATATTTTTATTATTATTATTATTTGAATTGTTGTACGTATTCAGGCGCATTTATTATTATGCTCGTCGTGTGCCGTCGCAAAGGGAAAGCAATATTTTAACCCTTTGTGCGAAGCGGAAAGAACAAAGGGGGATGGGGGAAAAGCCCCCGTTGTTTGGCTTTTGCATTTAATGTCTCATAAATATTGAAGAAATGTTCGCGTTCTGTGACAAATTTCACATATGTTTTTTCGCCGCATTAAAAACTAGATATTAATATAAAAGCGATGAATTTTGGAAATTTATTTAGCTGTTTTTGCAGCCGCGTCGTTCTTTGGTTTTATCTACATACACATAAATATATAAATATATATTTTTTTGATTTATTTTTAGTGTCATCTAAGCTGGCACGCAAAATATGACGCTATTAAAAATATGTTTTATCTCGGGCAAAATAAACGAAATTTATTAGTGGAGTCTGCAGCTGACATGGAGTTAACTTATGAAGCTGTCAACTCGACTCGACAAAGTTATTTTATGCCAGTTTTTTAATGAATTTACCTGTGAATTTACAATTCAAGTGTTTTTTTTAAAGCCCATAGAACGCATAAAAGATAAGAGTTAATTATAATTTTTGTCGCAGTGAACTTAAAAAGAAACCCTAATTTTTATAGACTACACTAAAACCTTATTTTACTATAAAGCAACTCAAGTTTATAATATTAACTGGAATTTCTTGATTCATTTTTTATTGTTGAGCATTTTCTTGCACATATTTATCAAGATATAAATCATAAACTAGTGTAACTTTTTTTTCAAGTTACAATTATGAAATTCTAAGTGTATTAAATTTCATTTCAATGAATTTAAATGTACATAAACAAATCAAAATGACGTTTCCATTTTCATATACACCTAAATGAAAATAGTCAATTATAAAAAATCTAAATCAAGCGATTTATTTTTATATTCCCATAAAAATTCTTAGAAATAAAACTCATTTTGTAATAATCTGTTTGACCTATTATCTATAAACCGAAAATAAATATATATATGTAACATCAAAGCTTAATTTCCAAGTATTTCAAATACTTAAAGGCGTTAAAAAAGTTAAGAACTCATATCCAAATCGCCCTGAAACAAATGCTTTCCAATGACCGCCAAACTATAAGAGTTAGTTTAGCGCAATAAATACCAAACTGTACGCATGCTTGAGCTTTTGTGCGCCTCGAATAAATATAAATTTTCCAAATAACATTAAGGGCTTTAATATGTCAAAAATGATTAATTGGCAATTAGGAAATAATTAATTAAATAGAGTATTTACTTTTAAATAATATATGTTTAAAAAGTGTGCAAGAAGCAAGCTTAAAGAATTTGTATGTTTATTTAATGCCACTTTGTGATATTTATATTTAATTCAATTACGCACTGTTGACTGCACTTGGCTAATATGCAAATATTTATAGCAACCACACACACATACGAAACACACCCAGCAGACACACATGCACACCTCCCGCCCTCCCTGTGGCAATTGCTGCAACAGTTGTTTCGTCGTTTTTGGCGCCAAAAATAGCAACAAACGTAAACAAAATGCGACCTTGTAAAGCAGAAAGAACAAAAACGCTCAAGCTTAAACAGACTCTGTCTCCCACTCTGTTGCTCTATCTCTCATTTTTCGCCTCGCTCTCTTTGAGTCGTTTACAGCTGTGTCTTGAATGTGGGTCACACGCTGCGTCTTTGAGTGAGTTCTGTAAACGGGCTGAGTGCGAGTGGCTTTGGCAGACATAGCTCAGTTGTGCGCGAGTCGCCTGCGATGCGCCACGTTCGTTGTCCTTGTGTCGCCTGTGCGCTCGCCGCCTGCCAAATTCGGCGCGCTTTTCTTTTGTGGCAATTCCGGTTCGCCAGCCTCGAATCAATAGCAAAGTGAAAGGACCAAAAAAAAAGTAAGAATTGTCGCCAGCAATTGCTGTTTTATTTTGGTAGCGGCTTTGTTATATGCACTTGGCCGCCTTTTGTGTGCTGCTTAAGTGCCCCGAGCCGAGCTGTAAGCCAAATTCGCAAGTCAACATTAAAAATGCAGCAGTGCTAAGTGGCGGCTTCAAAAGATTTTGGTTATCGCTTGAGCTGCTGTTTAAAAGTGTAAATTGTATATATTACGCATACGCAGCGTTGTCGGTGCTCAAGTGACGTGACAAACACAAAAAGAGATGTTGCCTGTCAGCGAAAACGGCCGCGACGGGCACCAACCAACTGACTGACAGTCAAACTGACAGCCACACACACCACAATCACACACACACATTTTGTAAGCGACATTTATGACTTGGTTAAGGATCTGGGGGAAACTTTTTGTTGTGGCTGCCTTCTGCACTTGACGCCAGGCATAATTAAAGTGTAACCACATTTTTCGAGGGGCAGTCCTTCGCCAAATGGGGCGTGGCACACTTTTGTCTGCCATTTATTGTTGTCGTTATTGTTGCGCCTGGTCGCGTATCCATTTTTGGGGTCTGACAAATGTTCGCCGCTTAGGGCTGTCAACTTCATCATTTGACACAAATCATAACTTTTTGACAGACGTACATTAACGAAAATATATATTATATAACATCATTATAATATTATTACAATATAAAAGCAACATGAAAAATTAGGTTAATTTAGGCTTTTGTGTTTTTTTTTTGTATAGGGTATTTTATTGTCCTCCCTTTCTTTTTAGAATAACTTTAAGCAGATGTAAATTCATTTTATTTGTAAGGAATCATTTCATTTTATTACTTAAACTTGTTTTCCCCGGAATTTATAGCAATTTCCCTACATTCTCCCCCCAAAAAGTAGGCTATAAAAAAGAGTATATTTTTCATCCTATAAAAAGCCTTTTGCAAACTTTATTGCTTTGCAAATTCTCCTCAAGTTACCTCTTTCATATATATTATATTATATGTATATATATATTTTTTAATATAAGTTAAATATATATAATATATAAAAACATAAATAAGTTTGAAGGGTATTTTGAATATATTAACAACGACTTTTTAACTGTTTTTCCTAACTGCTGCCGGCGATTTCCGTGCGTGTTGTTTTCTTCCTATGTTTTTTTATTTGTTAAGTTTTTTGTTCGTTGAGTTGTTTGTAACTCGAATCAACTGCTGGAGGCCTACCTTTATCCTTCCCCTTCACCCTCCCATTTTATTGAGTTGCCCAAAAGAAAAAACCTGTGTTTAATTCATAAGCCAAACATTTCACTCGCTTGTTTTATTGTTTTTTATGCGCCGCCCTTCGCTTTGTGTTTGTGTTTGAGTCCGACGGACGCCTGATTGGGGCGATAATAATGTCTATTAATACCAGGACCCTAACCCCTGCTCACAGCACGCCTCTGCCAGCTGAATTTGGCGGCTAATTTAGTGTCCTTACAGGCAACTTAAGTGTGCGACTCGGGCTTCATTTGCGGTCGAACTCTGTGCGCATATATAATATATATACTGTAGGGATATATATATCCCTGCGGTCATTTTATGAAAACATCAGCGAGGAGCAGGCTCCGTAGACAACTTCAATTTGCGCAAAAGAAAACTTTCACTTGGCTTTACATATCCTTTAATGGGCTCACGCTGAACTCTCCACACACGTGCGAATTACTCGCATATGGTTTAAATATTGAATACGGTGCGAGAGTGTATGTGTGTGTGTGTGTGTGAGTTTGTGTGTGTGTGTCACACACTTGAAACGTGCTTCATAACGCAAATTGCATTAAAAAGGTCGGGGTTGCTTTTAACATGTCCTTCTGTGGGTCAACTCGAAAGCAGGCTAAGTTCAACTTTTGGGCCCAGCTTCCGAGTCAGGACAACAACAGGTTGATTAGGATAGACGACTTTAAAATGCTCTTTATAAACAAGTTAAAGTTAGTTTAATAGCTGGAATAAAAGTCCTTTACTCAAGACAACAATTGAATAAACATATCTCATATTAAGCCCAACTAATGGTGTTGTTAACAACTATTTAAATATGCTAATATAAGCCATAAAGGTTAGCACAGCCACTCCTATTCTACTCATAGTAGTATCCTGTCTGCATGACTCATCATTTATTTATGTCAACAAATTACATTTTACAATTCCCAAGCGATGCAAGCACTAATTAAGTGTGCTCTACAACAAACACTGAACAAAAGGAGATTGTAACTTTAACTAGCAGTTAAATGAGGTGAAATGTTTGTCTTGTTAGATCCAATCAACTATTAAATATATATGAATATATAGTGCATGGCTAATTCAGTTAATTAACTCAATTTGTTTTCACTTTTATGGGCATGCAATCAAAGCAAGCTTCTTGCCACATGCCCCCAATCCGTCTGTGGCAGCTTCAGAAGTGTTCGACAATTTGTAACGATTCGATTTGCTTCGTTGCGTGTTTCCATAAATCAGTGACAATGTGACGTCATTTAGCCGAGAGCGCAAACGGACCAAGAAAACACAACGAGGATGCCTTTAAGGACCTCGCCTTGTGACCCCAATTGCCGTTGTTGCCCTGAGAAACGCTTAGTTCTCTTCATTTGCCATCAATGGGCAAACATCAAAGTTTATCGTTCAATCGGGAGTTTACTTTCAGTTCAAAGTTGAGCTCATTACGCATACGCCACGTGTGCCGATGCAAAACTGCTCAAAAACTAAATCAAGTTGAAGCGAATCAAATATTTATAAAGCAATTAAATCACGAGCACTAAAGATGGCCACGTGACACGCTCGTGACACGCACGTAATTTGATGATCGTCGAAATAACAGTTTTGGATTCTTTTTGAGCGAATATAAAAAAAAACTTAATAAAACAAAGCAAACCAAATAAATATTATTCTATACTAATGCGCTTTATATTTTAGATTCTCACATTCAATTTTCTATTCTTTATTAAGTCCTGCGCTCTTCTTATAAAATCCCTGAAGACGCCTAATTAATAATAATCTTTCATCATAATCTGCTCAAAGTATTTACTTCTTATTCATACTTTATATACATGTAAGTTAAAATTAAATCATTCTCGACGTTTCCATCTCCATTGGAGTGGCGTTAATTTAACTTTCCGCAGTTTAAAGCATGTCCTGGCCAGGCACAAGGCACATGCTTGGCAAATTGTTAAATTCCCCAGGTGCTGCCTTTGATGCAGAAGCATTTGCCTGGCATTTGCCTGCAGCAGCAACAACAACAATGCGTGTGTCCTTCAACAAGGTGTGCTACCTTTTCCACACCTACCCGCAGGCAGACAATGTGCAGCTGCCTCTATGTGTGTGCGTGCGTGTGTGTGCATGTATGTGTGTGTGTTTGGCGGGTGTTGAAGGCCACATTAAAGTTGGGCCCAGCTGTAGTTTTGTTTGCGTTTGATTTGCGCTTTTTGCGGCAGCGCTGTTTACCTTTTAATCTGCTGGCAGCATTAAAAATGCATTTGCCACGATTATCACTCATACGTCATGTGTTACGCGCACGCATTTAATATTTATGAAAAACTTTCCGCTTTTGCCCCCAACCCCCTTTAATCCTGCAGCTTATTTGCGCTCGGCTTGCGCCCTAAATAAAAACTGTTACAAAACAAAAACAGTAACTAAGCGCATCAATGGGCACAGCAACCGCAAATAACAACAATTAACCATTACACAATTGACCCGGGTGCTCTGTCTACATAATTAGCTGATGAATACACTGTGCAGCCAGTGATTTATGATGAAGGATTGTGTAATAGTTTTGGGTGGAAAACAAACAAAATATATACTAATCTGTTTAAGAATCAAATTTAATTTTCAGTTCATTTAGATTTTTTTTTTTTTGCTTATTTTTATTTTATTTTACATTTTTTTAAAACAACCTTTTAAACAAAACTCATCTGCTGTTAACCAGTGTAGTCCAGGCTACCACGATAGGGGGCTGTCCCATGGCGCCAACAATATTACAGCACTGAGCATCGAATTCGCCCCGGCTGCTGTGCGAAAAGCTTTCGCTCAGCCGCGGCGAGCTTTCACTCAAAGCCAAAAAAATCATCTAGTGGCTGTTGCTCAGAACTCGCATTCAGTTTTCAAAACGTCGCCGTCGACGCCGAGTCGACAAACGCGTCGCGCAAGCTGCAAAACGCAAAACCGAAAAAAAAACAACCACACAGAGCACAAATTTTGAAAAAAAAATTTGGAAAAAAACAACAACTATCAAAGTTGTTTAAAGTTTATTAAGTTCTGTTTTGGGTGCGTAATATGGTTTTGTAATTGTTGTTGCTGCGTAATCGGAATCCGGTTTCTAAAACACATTCAACAAATGCGATTTGTTTACGTTGTTGTTTCTTTGGCGGCTGCTTGTGAAAATTAGAACTTGATAAAAATATACAAATTGTATTCCATATTGGCAATTTTTGTATATACTCATTGCCACATAAGAATTCGAGATACTCGCAATACATTTGTGTGTGTGGGTTGTGAATGTGAGTGTTTGTGCGTGTGTGTGCATTTAAAATGAAAGACAATTTCGCTACGTGCTTATAAAAGACCTAAGATATTCATATACATATATGTATATAGATTGTAGAAAAATATAATATAATTGAATGGCAATTGCTTAAAATTGTAAATTAAGCAGCAAATATTTAAACAAATTATAAGTAAAGTATACAAAAAACTTAAAAGCATAAATTAAATAAATTATTCTCATACTCAACGTGACCGAATCATTTACTAGGAATTTCTTAACATGACTCAAAGTTGTTGTTGTGTTGTTAGAACTCATCGCTGTACCCCTAGAACCCACATAGTTACATATATTTAAAAATAATTTCTATAAGGCTATTACATTTTTCCATTTTATATATTGCTCAACTGTTTGGAATTTTCCTATATGTTTTAACCTAGGGGCTCTTAAAGTTAATAACTGCTGAATGTCTTTTTATTTATTTTGTTGAAGTGTTTTATACTTTAATTTTTTATTTGCTACTTGAGTTGCTCTTAAAACTGGTTTTAAGCTAGACAATTTTTGAAGATGTTTTCAAAATTAAAATAAACATATTTTTAGTTATATATAGTTAATTTTATAAATCAATAGTTTAGCTATAATTATTTTTGATTTTTTTTAATAATCTCAGTTTTGTTAATCGTTCATTCAAGTTTTAAATATTTCTACAGCCTTCATTCATAATAATTTTTTAACATATACTCAATTTATGTTTTTGTTTTTGAACCTTTTTATATTGAAATCTTTACACACTTTTCCGTTATGATTATTTTATGATATTTTTCTTTTAGCGCACACACATTGCACATTATTAACAAGAAGAGGAAGAAGAAGAAGAACGCACAACAACAACAACACAAACAATGTTGAGGTGATGCAACAATTAAAAATTATTTGATTTATTTGATACACTTATTCCCGTTTATTTATTAAGAATCAAGCACATGGTCAACGGGTCGCCCCTATATATAATATAATTTATACAATAATGTATAAGAAGAAAAACCACATATAAAAATTACAGCAACAACATCAATCAGACAACTACGTCATGCTATAAAAACGCAGAATGGGAGAGGGAGAGGAAGAGAGGGAGAGAGCGAGAGTGCGAGCTTGCGAAGAAGCAGCAAAAAAAAAATATAACAAATTTGTATGCGAAAAGTCGTTAAGCGGGTTCAAGTTCTTGGCAATGGAATTGCCAATTGGACAACTTTTGGAGGTAGACAGCGTAAAGTTATGTCAGACTATCTCTATCCCTTTCTCTTCCTTCCTGTCCCTCTCTCTCCCTCACTCTTTGCTTTTACTGCCTGCGCATTCAACAGGTGCCCAGAGAGGGACGCCCCAGCTTGCCCCACTCGGTGGCCCCACTTAAACCACTTGAGCACAATAATTGAAACAAGCCGAAATTTAACGAGCTTGGTTACCGAAGCTCCGACGACGCCTAGCTACCATTTAATATATTTAACCCAAAAGGGAAAACCATTTCAACACATTG
This sequence comes from Drosophila lacertosa, assembly GCA_004143845.1. Lineage (NCBI taxonomy): Eukaryota > Metazoa > Arthropoda > Insecta > Diptera > Drosophilidae > Drosophila > Drosophila lacertosa. The sequence goes on along the minus strand of SCDZ01000006.1, from coordinate 101,111 downwards.
TTTAATCGTTAAAGTAAGAAATACTTCGTCAATTTATCTAAACAGAAAAGTTGAGACAATTGCTAAAGTTATATTCGGGACAAGTAAGGCCAAATTGGCCTGGCCTATTCGGGTCGGGTGTGGCAGCTGTTTAGCAGAAAGCGAAAGCAAATGAAAAACGTAAACAAAGCAAACAATTTACAAAGCAAAAGTCAACAAATGGCGCCGGTCAGAAAAAACTTGTAAAATTTACCCAAGAGCTTTGCATTTAAGATGAGCCTTAAGGGTGGTCATATTTTTTTCCCCTAAAAGCTGGTTGCAGCTGGGCTTATATTAAGGGAATCCATTAGTTGGGTATTGGAAAGAGTAGTAATGATACATTTTTAGGGCAAACTAAGATAAGCTTTTTATTTTGGGGTATCTTTAAGTCGATCAGCTTTTAATTCTAATTTCTATCGGCATTCAATCAGTTTCTCACTTTAAATTTAAAAGTATAAACAGATTTAATATTTTAACTGTAAACCATTAGTTTTTTCTCTATTTAAACTTCATAGAATGTCGACTAATTTTTTAATAATTAAAAATTTAATAATTTGTTTAACTTATAAATAAAGCTTAATTGTAAGCTGCTTTTTAAATGAATTTGCCATATGTTCAAGCTGGCACTATTTTAATTTTCCATTCTTAAACTCAATATATATATATACTTAAGTAAAGTAATAAGAGCGTTTAAAAACTGTGAAAATGACGGAACAAAAAGATAAGGCTTTGTTTGTGGTTAGAAATAAAAACATTTCCTAAAACAATAAGCATTAAGTTATATTTTTGTATATAGAAAAATATATATGACATACATATATATGTATGTATTTTATATGTATAAAAGTTAGATTACTATTCAATTTATTGTTGAGTAATGCAATTGATTTTTTAATAAGACTAGCTAATTATTATAAACGAGAATATAAATATCGAATAGTTGGGCTTGAGTTACAAGCCCAATCTTAAAGTAAAATCAAAATAGACTAAACATTCAACAAGTGCCTGCCACATTCCACTTGCCACTCGTTAGATGAGGGTGCCACACACACACAGAAAACTATGTCAATTTGTTGGGCCCACGCGACGTATGCGTAATGCCCGACCATAAAAACACAAACAAATTAACAGGCAGGTGAACGCAATTGGGCAAAGTGAATGAATATAAAAAATGTATAAAATAGCAAACATTGAGGCCGGCAAAAGTTTTAGTGCATCCCAGGGTGACATCATCGCTGTGCTAATGAATCAGCTGCCTTCCAAATGAAGCTAAAATAATCGACAACAACCACAGCTACAACAGCTTCAATTATTATAAAAATAATAATTAAACATTTTTTATTACCATTTTATTTTTTTCTAGCGATAAGAGCCCCGTCGAGTCGAGCGTGCCGCTGGCCGATTTTATAGTGCCACCAGATTCGGAGCGGGACGAGCTGATTGTGCCGCTCGCACAGACGCCCAAAATGAACGAAGCAACAGGAACAACAACAACAACAACAGCAACAACAAATGGAGCAGCAGCAACAACACCTGCAACAACAGTTGCAAATGGCTCGACAACAACAACTGTGGCTAAAGTTCGCACCAGCGACGAGGACAGCATCTTCTCGCTGATCTACTCGGTGGGAAAGAAGGTGGCGATTGTGGGCTCGATTTACCTGGTCGGGTATATGGGCTGGTCGGTGGCCTGGCTGATTGCGCCCGTCATTCTGTCCGTGGCCCGCGATCAGCTGGCCAAGACATCGGCGAAGAGACGCGACATTGCCAAAGCTTCGGCGCTGGCCAACGAGAAGGATGTGATTCTGGCACGGATTGATGAGCTGCCCGCCTGGGTCTATTTTCCGGATGTGGAACGCGCCGAGTGGCTGAATAAGGTAAGGACTAAACTATAAAAGAGTTGGCCAGTCTACAAAAAGTTAACTCCCCCTCAACAGATCCTTAAGCAAGTTTGGCCCAATGCCAATCACTTTGCCCGCACCCTGGTCAAGGAGACAATCGAACCGAATGTGGCCCTGGCCCTGTCCCAGTACAAGATGAACGGATTCCGCTTCGACAGGATCATCCTGGGCACGATACCGCCGCGCATTGGCGGCGTCAAGATCTACGACAAGAACGTCGATCGCAATGAGATCATCATGGATCTGGATCTGTTCTATGCCAGCGACTGCGACATCAATTTCTATCTGGGCGGCATGAAGGGCGGCATCAAGGACTTCCAGATCCATGGATGGGTGCGCGTTGTGATGAAGCCCCTGATACGCTCCATGCCGCTGGTCGGCGGCCTGCAAATATTCTTCCTCAACAACCCGAACATCGATTTCAATCTAGTCGGCGTCATTGACTTCATGGACATGCCAGGCCTCTCGGATCTGCTGCGTCGCATCATTGTCGAGCAGATCGGCAATGTGATGGTGCTGCCCAACAAGCTGCCCATATCGCTCAGCGAGGAAGTTTCCGCCGTGGCCCTCAAAATGCCCGAACCAGAGGTAGGTTTGATTGACTGATTGAATGATTGTCTGAGTGGAGCTTAAGTTGTAGAAGCTGTGTTAAAATATGAAAGAAAGCGACTTAATCATGCAGGCATGTAAAATAAGTAGTAATTTAAATATGATTGATTGATTGACTGTTTGAGAAAAGCTTAAGCTATGGAAGCTGGGTTAAAATAATGAAGAAGGTCAGTTAAGAAAGCTAGCATAAGGATCTAAAGAATAATCTGTGGAACAATATTCTTTATATATTAACTCTGATTGACTAATTGACTAACTGAATCAGCTGGGAAGAGCAGTTAAGAATGTTGGCTTATGGAATGGCTTTTTCGAAGATGAATCTGAGTACTTAAATTCGAATTCTTTTAACTATGATTGACTGATTGATTGAATGTCTGGCAGTTAAGAAAGCTGGCATTCAAGGAATCCCCTGTGGATCAATATTCTTTATATACTAAATGTGATTGATTGATTGATTGACCGACTCTATCGATTTCAAACTAAAGAAGCTGGTTTAAATTGATGGCAAAGGGCAGTTAAGAATGTCGGCATATAAAATGTCATAACTGAAGAACGATATGAGGATTATTAATCTATTTAATTTATCTATGGCTACCTTATTGATTAACTGTCTGAATAGAGTTTAAGCTATAAAGTTTAGAGCTGAGCTGTAATGAGAACTTAGAGCACTTTACAATGCTGGCATGTAAAACTCAGCTGAAGTAGGATCTCAGGATTAATGGTCTATTTATTTTAATTATGAATGAGTGACTGACTGGAATAAAATAAGATTATGCTAGCCAAGAGCTGGCACAGAGATTAGTCAAGGGAACCAAAATGTATATATCGTATATATGATTGATTGATTGACTGACTGAACGGTTGTCCATTAAGGCATAGGGTAAACTGTGGAGCTGGTCTTAAATTACCTTTTAATGGGTTTGGAGAGGAACGCTTAAAAATACAATAGTATATAAATATATTTTAATATTTCAAATATGATTGACTAATTGGCCATTTGTTGATCAATACACTGCGTAAAAAGTAAGGCCTATGTTAAAGTAAACTTATGTTGGAAAGGAATCTATATACACTATAAGTTTTAGCTGTGACTGGTTGATTGACTGACAGAACACTGGGTTGGTTATAAAGCCCTGGTGTCGGGCCAAAGACAGGAATTAAGAAACCAATAACAAATATATATTATATTCCAGGGTCTGTTGCGCATTCACGTTGTCGAGGCCAAGAATCTGATGAAGAAGGATATCAGTGTGCTGGGCAAGGGTAAATCCGATCCGTATGCGATCATCAATGTCGGTGCACAGGAGTTTAGAACGCAGATTATTGATAATAATGTGAATCCCAAGTGGGATTATTGGTGCGAGGTACGTAAGCTGGCTGCTATGAAACCACAGACACAGCAATGCTTTTTGTAGCCCGTTGTTGCCGTTCGATTGCTGCATGCTGCAACACACAAAAACACACATACACACACACACACACTCGCTCACCCTCACACACATTGAAAAACACACAATCTGAATTTATAGTTATATCTCTTTATGCCGTAGATTTGTTTGTTCTTCTATTTTCCTCTTTTTCATTTGACATTTTTTGATTTCCATGCATATTTCTTGACATTATGTACTCGTATTTTGTTTGTGCGTCTCGCGCCTGCCTCCAGGCACCAGTTTTTATTGAAATGGGTCAATGGGTCGACATTCAACTGAAGGACTCGGATGATTCCAAAAAAGACGAGAACCTCGGCAGGTAAGCAATAAGATTTGAATTATAAAAGAAATCTCCACTCTGGGATTGGTTCACGACGTTGAGTAAAATGCTATCCCCATCCAATTATTCCCCAATCCCAACCTATCCTATCACCGAGCATCGTATGTGAGTAATATATATATATATAAATAAATAAATGTTGGCTATTATTAAATGCATGCTTTGTTCTAATTCCAATAGTCCTTAGATTATCTGTAATGCTCTTGCTGCCTAGTTTAGCCAAAGCTCTCTCTTTCTCTCTCGCTCTGTCTTTCTATCTGATCTTTGTCTCTCTATCTCTCTCACTCTCTTACACACAATTGTTTTTCTAGGCGCCTATTTTTACCACCATCAACCATTTGGTTGGTTTTTCATTATGGGACTATGATCAGAGTATGCCGGGCGTTCAGGCCGACGATGTATTGGGCAGGTTGTATTGCGGCATGCGACTGCATCCTAACATCCTTAACTCCCTTAATTGCCTCTTTTTGAGTTACAGTTATGTTATGTACCAAAAACAAAAGATTTGCCTACTTATTAACTTACTAGAACTAACTAACAGCATTGAGTATTGACTGTGTTTTGACTGTGTCTTAATTGAAAAGTTGCTTGTTAGGTGTGTTAACAACAGGATAAATATTTACAATGAAGTTTGCAAGGTGCAATATAAGTGAACTTTTTTCGCTGTTACATTTTAATGCTATAGTTTCAGTTGTTTTTCCACATCACAGATTTACAAAGGTTAAAAACCACTTTAACGTCTACATGTTAAAGTGGTTGTCAACCTTAACATAGGAATTTCTATTTAAGTTTGCCTAAGTTATGTCAACGATATGAATAGAAAATTGAATAAACCTAAGAAAGCAATATAACAAGCTCATTAATATAGTACAATATTAAGTTAAATAAGACAAGAAAGTTTCATTGAATATAGAAAGAAATTTAACAATCACATATAGACATTCTCTTTTACTGATTGTTAACTTTTCAACTGGTGCAAAAAGTTTTGATTGATTTGATTTTTATGTAAATTCAACACTCCCTGAGCTAGTTACAATAACAGTTTGATTTTTGATAACTTATCGTAGGCAATTTAAGTTTATTCCCACTTGTCTTTGTGCACTAAAAGTAAGGACAGCATTTTCCACACTCAGCTAACAGTGCCTCACAATAGTTTCCCAACCAGCAAACAAAACTCAAACTGCAAACGCTTCCAAGACACGTTAGTAGACTAGGCTCTCAACCTAAACAATAACTGACTAAATACTAAATACTTAATAAATAATACTAAATAATATTATAAATATGCATGATCAGTAAAATACACACACTTACTCAAACACACACACACACAATAAATTGGAGCACCCTGTACTAAAAATTGCATGCTCTGTAGTGTAGATTACTGTAGATGAATTGATTGATTGATTGATGGATTGACTTGAAGTATGAAACCACTGTACAAAACAAACACTTAACGTAGAGTTGCCAAACTAACAGTATTAATACAATATCTTCCATATTACCATATTATATATTACTGTAAAACTGTGTCTGAATGGATCAGGCTATGGTTGAGGTCTCGCAACGCGCCATTCTCGTGCTTAGGCTTTTTGATTGGGACCGCACTAGTGATGACGAGTCGCTCGGCAGGTTAGGCAATCGTATCTTAAACAAACCCAAAAACAAAACAGAAAACTGTAAACTGAAAACACATCCAAAACAAAACTATCTTTCTGTTAACCAAAACCCGAACACAGTTCAAACAGTATACTCAATCCCAAGTACCGTTCTCTTCCAATGCTCCACTTCTCGGCCAAAAAATCCGCTTACAAAACACTTAACAAGAATTTTGTGTGTTACTCAAAAGATCAAATATGAAAAATTGACACTAACTCAAATTTTTATTTCCACAAAATCTCCAGAGCATCCATCGATATATCCAGCGTTATCAAGAAGGGCGTTTTGGACACTGTAAGTAAAAGGAATTAGCTGATTAATATTGAGCTATAATATTAATAAATCCACCTTCTAAAGTGGAAAATAAGTAAAAAGTTATTCAATTATAAGTTGTATATATTTGCTTCTTTGATTAAATCCTATTTTAACTTAGGATTCAAAAGATTATGGAATTTATTATTATTTCCATAACACTTTTATTTCATCTAAAGAAGTTCATTAAAGAAAGTGTATTAAACAATTGGATACAAAATTAACTTCCAAGGTTTTTTGAATGCCATTTTATAAGCTTTCAAGGTTTACTTTATACCTAAAGCTTTTTTGCTTTAACAAATTAACCCCAATGGGTGGAAAATTTGTTATTTTCAAATTTTAAGTGAATATTTTAGACAAAATTAATATTTTTATTTTTAAAAATTCAGCCTACCGAGTGGAATTTAATTTTACATTTAAATTTAATACTTAAAGAGTTTATTGCAGTTATATAGTTTTTTTTTTGCCTCAGGAAATTAAGAATATGGTTGACTTTGAAATTGTAAGACCTTATTCTATATGAAATACTCTTTTTGCTTTCAAAGTGGCTAACTCTGGAGGAGGCCAAGCATGGCGATCTGCATGTCCGTCTGCAGTGGTATAAACTGACCGCCGATCCCAATGACCTGCAGCAAATCCTGCTGGAAACGCAACTGCTGCGAGTGATCACGATGAGCTCGGCGGTGCTCAGCGTATTTATTGACTCGGCCAGGCATTTGAAGGTGAGCCCAAAATAAAACTCGACTCTCACTTGGAACACAAATAAAATATTATTCACAGCAAGCACGCGCCAACTCCAAACCAGATCCTTATTTGGTGTGCAGCGTGAACAAGCAGAAGAAGCAGACGGCGATGATCCTGCGCGATGATTCCCCTGTTTGGGAGCAGGGCTTTACGTTCCTAGTCACGAATCCGGACAACGAGTGCCTGAACATCAAGATCTACGACCAGAAGACCGGCAACGACATCGGCCAATACACTTACACGCTGAGCACTCTGCTCAAGCAGTTCAACATGGAGATTATTCAGCAGCCGTTCCAGCTGCAAAAGTCCGGACCCGAATCGAAGTTATATATGTCGCTGTCACTGCGCATTATGAAGGCCGGCGAAATCGACAAGGAATCCGATACGCTGGAACAGGTTGCCGCCCTGCAAAGGACTACATCGGTGAAGGCACCTGAGACGCCTCCTGTGCTGGCTGCACAAATATCGAAGGTAACTATAGAGCAAAGGAAAACTTTTCCTCTAATACATATTTATATAACACCTGCCTCAGGCGGTCCCTGTCTTAACTACCTGCCCTACCCTAATCCGCTGTTATTCCTTCCAGGACGATCACACGAAGAGCAAACGCCTCTCGGCAGAGTCGCCAATTACGGAAGAGGAACCCCCAAAGAATTCTCCAGTTATTCCCTTGTCAACGTCGCTGGAGAAACCAATTAGCGAGGTCGTCAGCACGATGTTGACCCATCGCATGCCCGAGACAACTTCGACGGCCGGGGAGCACGGATTGGGTCGCATTCAGTTGAGCATAACGTACTCGGCACAACGGCAGAAGCTGGACGTGATCATACATAAGATAATGAATATACCGCTGCGTGATCCGAGCAACATACCCGATCCGTATGTGAAGCTGTATTTGCTGCCGGGGCGCAGCAAGGAGTCGAAGCGCAAGACCAGCACCATCAAGGACAACTGCAATCCTGTGTACGATGCGTCCTACGAATACCTCATCTCGATTGCCGAACTGAGGCACACGGAGCTCGAGGTTACCGTTTGCACCCAGAAGGGTTTTCTTTCTAGCGGCAGTCCAATAATCGGCATGGTAAGTAGGCAGGCAAAAAAACCGAAAACATAAAACAACCCCTAAATTTGACTACCTGAGATAGGCGGTTAATTGGTTGTAATTCCCAACAGCTTATTTTTCGTTGGCTACATTTAAATAGCCGCAATTTTAGTCTACCTTCGTTCTTGCTTCGGCAGAACCAGAACATATACTAAAATTGGAACGATACAGAGAAGATTAGCATGGCCCCTGCGCAAGGATGACACGCAAAATCGTGAAGCGTTCCACATTTTTTTGCTATACTGAATGTTGATCTGAAAACGGGTTTCTTTAACCTTATAGAAGAAACTGTTCATCGAAAATTCAGTTTTTAAATTAACACCAAAGTTAGCAATCGAAATCCTCACTTTGCTTTTAGCTATCTTATTTTCATATATATTTATCTATCTTGTATAAATCTTATACACATATATTAGACAACAAAATCATATGGCTGCCATAGAAACAATAGGTAGAAAAATTAGACTTTTGCTGAACAATATTTTTGTTGTTCAACATATTTCGACTTAATAATTATTTACTTTTTTTATAGCACATCTGCAATATATTTATCATATCAAATTACTATATCATATGTCTGTCTAGAAAGAAGTGGTCGGAATAGTTGCCTCTCTAATAAAACCTTATTTTTTATTGATGTTTTACCATAACTTGGCGTTTTAGAATATTATTGAGTAACTTAAATATCTGCAAAATATTTTTACTATCGGATTACATATTGCATAGGAACAATTAGTCGTTATAATAGATTTTGTGTGAAAAGTTTTTTGTTTTAAATTAATTTTGAACAAAACTTGGCAACTTAAAATATCACTAAACTTCTAAAATATGTACAAATTAACTGAGTTTTTGTATTCAAAACTTTTTTGTACACTATTTTTACAACATAAAATTGAAATTACATTCAAAATTGTATTTCAATCTTATATTTATAATCTTGCTGTTTTTTTTTATTAAAAGCATAATTTTTATTCTTTTTCATTTGCAGTTGAAAATACCTTTAGATGACAGTGAAATCACAACGCCCGCTGGCCTTAAGTCCTGGTTTGATCTGCAGCCCGAGCTGAAGCACGAGTAAATCGAAGGAAAGGACATTCTCATCTGGAATCTCTCGGCCAGCACAATCAACTGAACATTGAGCACTTTTTTTATATTTGTTATGTGTATAAAACAGGAAAAAAGAATATGTATTTATGATTCTCTTAAGCAACACTGGTTGATCTTTCAACTTTAGAACCAAAACTCTCTTAGTCGTGCCTCTAAATCTTTATTTTCTATTGTAGTTTAAATAAAACTTAATAAACTTGTGTTTACAACTTTAACTAATGACTTTTAATAGGGTAAAAAAAGGGGTTGAATAAAATATTTAATGTTAACGTTTACGAAGTAAAATAAAATCAACATCAGATTTTGCAGCAGACAACATGATTATCTTGTACACAAACCAAACTCAAACGCGAACAATAGATGGCGCCTTTCACACAGTTCGTCGTTGTAATTCCCAACAGCTTGTTCGGCCAGAGGTGCATATAAATAGCTGTATTTTTGAACCAGAACATATACTAAAATTGGAACGATACAGAGAAGATTAGCATGGCCCCTGCGCAAGGATGACACGCAAAATCGTGAAGCGTTCCACATTTTTTTGCTGCACCCACAATCCACAAGCATTCGCAATGGAGTTAGATTTTCTTTTTGGTTTTGTTTTTGTTGCTGTCGCCATTTATTTTCATATTGAAATTTGGGTATGTATTTTAATATATATGTATATATAGACACAATTTGTTTGCTTTTTTATTGGTTGACATGCATATTGAGTGTATTTTGCGTTCTTAATTTCGTATTCTAAATTATTATTTTAATGTTTTTTCGCTGTTTTCACTTGATTATCTTTTATACATAATAATTATGTTTTGTTACTTTTGTTTTGCAATTTGAAATTTTCAACACAGTTTCTTTAAAATTATGTTCTTTTTGTATAAATATATACATAATTGTTTGAATTTGTTGTTGGACACCACATAAATCGTTTGGCTCTCTAATAACCTTGCAGGCAGCCTAAAGAACTGTTTTTTATTTTTTATTTCGATATTTTCCTGATCGCAAGATCTGCTTTCTTAAATTCTTTTTAAGCCTAATTTATTTCAAAATACGTATTGTATGCTTTAAATGGACACATAAGAATATGAATCAGGCTTATTTATTTGTTTTGTAGTTCCCACAGTAATTTATTTGTTATTGGTTAACTCTCAATATTTAATTTGTATTTAAGCTTTTCGTAAATTTACGACATATATATTTTGTTTTGTATATCATTTTGCTCCTTAAGTAAGTTTACTGAATTTGAAACTTGTATTTAAACTTTTGAGGTAGTTAATCCTTTGTTTAGGTAATTTATTACATTTATCGACATATCAAAAAATTGGTAAATATGAAGCACATTTATTTAAAGCACACATTTACAATACATAACCATAACAATTACAAATATGTAAGTTTTGCATGTATGTATGTATTATTTTGTATTCGTTCTTGTTACAATATAATTAAGGTATATATGTATATATATATATAATATTTAGTATGCTCTTTACACATATTAAACACACTGAGGAACTGTCGTGCTTACTTCAATGCCGCCTCGCACTTGATTCGCAACGCATTTGCTGCAATTGGACAAAAACAACCCTAAACCTAAGCAACTCTGTTATACACTACAATATATACATTTCATATAAAGCAGGTGTATTTGACATTCCCAACATTTTTTAGTCGCTTTGCTTGCGCTTGTACTTTGTGTGTGTTTAGTTCACGTTTTTGTTTTTGTTTTTGTTTTTATACATAATTGTAATTTTGAATTCGTATTCATATCACTTATGGATTTGAAGCTCCTAAAACATGAATTTGAAAACCCTAAACAAAACTGATGGCCAATTGTTAAATTGTTTTTTTTTTTTATAATTTAAATATTTGTTTTCTTTTGTTTCCTTAAGCATAAAAAACTAACAACTACAATTTGTTTTGTCACATGTTCAACTTTGTAGGTGATACGACGAGTGCCTAAGTTCTAAGTTTTTAACTTGAATCACTTTTGTATTTTGTATTTTCGTTTCCAACCAAAAGGCAACGCAAACAAATCTCAAAAAAGAAATCAAAGTGCAGAATGTTTTGAAATATGTTTCTTTTCTCTTCCTTTTCTGTTTTGATATCAACTGAACACAATAAGTTGCGCAACAAAGAGCAGTTATAAGGCTAGACACAATTTCGGGTAAGTTCCAACCCAGAATCAAAAAAAATTATATATATATATATATATACACACAAAATACTCAATACAAATATCACAAAATTAGCATCGAAGCAGAGCAAAATGTTCTTTAAAAAATATTAAAAAGAAATTAAAATAAAGAAAATCATACAACATAATAAAACTCAATGTGTGTTAAGTTTGTTTGTTTTTTTTAGGTTTTTTTGGTGTTTTTGTATTTGAAACTTAATTCGAATGCACTTCAAAGAGCGACCCACAACTAAATTATAAGAAATGAAATGTAATTTAAGTTTTGCAATAGTATGTTTTGCCTAAAAGTTAATAAATTATGTTTTTTTATATATTGAAGGTATTTCATATGCGAAACGTAAAGAATAAAACTTATAATATATTATGTATTTGTATGTAAAATAACCGAAAAACAAATAGATTTGTTTTGCTGTTGTTTGTTTCACACGAACGAAAGAAAATTAAAATTATATCACCACGCATATACATAGGTTATGTTTACAGTATAAGTAATTTAAATGTATATATATATATATATATATATGAAATTTGTAGGGCATGCATAAAATTTAACATCAATTATGCACGTAGAATTCAATTAAATAATAATCTTTTTTTTAACTTAGAAGCAAACAAAAACTTAAAAAAACTGACAACCTAGGACCAAAAATTGTTTGATTTTTTGGGGGATAGGGGCGGGTGCTGCCAACAAACGTAATGAACATAATTATTATATATTTATAGATATATATTTATATATATATATAAGTGTGTTATTTATGCATATAAAAGTAAAAGCTCTCCATAGCAGCAAGTTGATATATATAAAAGAAAACTTAATGCAAACATTGAACCAATTTATACATCGTTTTTATATAGCATCGAAACTTAAACAAATAAATCGCAGTTGTATATATATATATATATATATGTGTGTATATATGTATATGGGTATATGGGTATATGGGTATATATGTATGCATAAATGTTTATATATTTATATATATATATATATGTTGTAGCCTAATCTAGTTTCGCAATTGAAATGTTTAAACAAAATCAAAACTTATGTCGTTAGCAGGTAAAACTGGTAGCTAAATCCTAGTCTCGTTTTCATTTTTTTTCTTTCTTTCGCATTACCTTCATTTTTCTTACTGCTTTCGTTTCTTACTAGCTAAACAAATTTTATGTAGTATTTAGTTTTCTTATTTTCATTTGTGTGTGTTTCTTTTTGTGGTTGCCTCTTTCTTTTCAATTTGTTTCGTTTATTGGAAATTTATTTCGTTTTAAATTTTTTGAGCTGGCCAAATAAGTTGTTGCTTTTATCGGTTGCATGCAACGCCAGGCTGCTAAATCACAGTTACAACTATCTTCGTTCTCTCACTCCTTCTTCACTTATCACGCACTCAAGCAGAACATTTTGAAAATTGATTGTTTTGGGTTAGTTTTGGTTTCCTCTCAGCTACATTTGTCGCCGGGGAGATTTGGGGATTGGTTCTGGTTCAGGACTGTGGCTACATGCTATTTTAATGCTTAGATCTAATCTTGATGGGCGGTTCGTTTTAGCTTTGGTGCACTTTGGCGAGCATCTACTGCGACTTGCGCAGCTCCTCGAGTCCACCATTCGGCATGCCGCCGCGCATATTTTCCAAGACTTTATTCACAAAATCGGTGGAGCCGCCCGCTATGCGTATGCCAGCTATCGAAAGAAAAGCATTATCATATGTATTTATATAAATTCAATTGATTGCACTCACATGAAGCCGTTGCATAAATGCGTTGAATTTGCTGATCCACCTCCTCGGTGGATTCGCCCTGACTCTTTGTGCGATGCTTCAGCGCCAGCGCCTGTTTTAGCTCAGCAATGCCATTGATCAAACGTTCTATTAATATAACAACAATTAATATAGTTAAATATAGTTTTTAATTAGTTATTTATTGTACGCACTGTGTTCGATTTCCAATCCATAGAGCTTGATCTTGTTGGCCTCATGCTGGGCCTTCTTCTTCAGTCGACAGGCGCGCGATGCCAGCTTGTTCTTCTCCTTGCGCGACTTTGGGCGCACATTAAACGGCAGCTCCGAAACGGGCGTCATGTCGTTGATGGTGCGACTCAGCTTGTCCAGCTCCTTGCCAATGTTGTGCAGCTTGCGCGCATTCGGCGTCAAATCATTGCCATCTCCCTTGCGCGCCTTTCCGCTGTGCTGTTATGGGTCAAAGAAAAAATTCAACATTTAATTAGAATTATATATGTTTTTATAGTACATAGTTATATCATTAGCTAATTTTTTACTTATATGTTGACAGCCTTGTCAGGCTTACAAGTACCCAGTTTGATTAAAATAAAATTATTTTGCAGGCATGTTGCCAGTAAAGTGACTTTTTTAATAACAAAATTTACTTTAATTTGTTTTTGATAACAATAAAGTCCTTCAAACAAAATATCATATTTTTAACGATTGTTCCTATGGCAGCTATATGCTATAGTGGACTGATATAATACAATACCAAGTTAACTAACTAATGGTTATATTAGGTAAGTATACATTTAAAAAAAAATGCATACGAAAGCTTATTTTTTCAGAATTTGTTTCTAAAATAGTTTTATGAGACAGTAATCAGATATTTAAATATTATAGTGAATATTAATTGCCAAGTAAAAACATAACATATTAAAATAAAATAAAAATCCATACTAAAATTCACTTTCCAAGCTATAGTTCCTATGTGAGGTATTTGTTATTGGGGTCTTATAATAATCACTATATACAAATACGTTAAGAGCCTAGTGATTACCTAAATTGCCAAGTTTACTTACTATATCTTATTTAAAAAAACTCCTTCACACAAAAACAGATTCTTAAACTTTTTTCTACCCTATAATATCATTCCGATGTAGACTATTCCCATACCTTGTACACTTTGATGCCGCGCACGGAGCAGGTGGGACTGAACACGGGATCGGTCACCTCGTTAAGGACATGCGGATCCTCGAGCTTCGACTGGAAGACCAGCCGCTTGCCCTTGGGTCCCTTGGCCTGGACATTGTACTGCCAGAAGAAGCGTTCCTTGCCCTTGCTGCTGCTCAGCTGATTTGGAGTCGATGTGCGTGTCTCGTCCTCATCCCCAGAACCACCTACGAGAATTAAAAAAAACATTTAGTTTAATTATATATAGTTATGGATTGATTGGACTTACCATCGCTGCTGAAGTCATCGTAGTTATCGCTATTATCGCTGGACGCATCGTCATCGTCGTCCTGCGAGAAATCGATCCCGTCCGGGGATAGAACACTGCCCGTGCTCAGCGAGGAGAAGCTCTCGGCTTCGGCCAGCGAGCCGGTGGATAGTAAATGCTGTCGCGGCTCGCGCCGCATCCAAATGTGCTCCGGTCCAAGATGCGTCGGCGCCGACGACGACAGACGCGACAGCTGAGTGCTGTCCACGGGCGTCTGGTAGCGTCTGGCGATGGTGATGACCTCCTGGCCGGAGCTGGAGCTGGCATTTGTGTTGGTGGCCGTGGTGCTGTTGCCGCTGCCAAAGCCGCTGCTGCTGCCGCCCGGACTCAGCGCCGCCGTCTGGCCAAGCAGCGAATGGCGATCCGGGGGCGAGGACATTGCCTGGCTCTGCTTGAGCAGCTCCTGCATGTTGCGCGACTTGACCTGCGGATATTGTTTGCCACTCAGTGACGACGGCGGCGGCGGCGTCAGCGGCGACTGCGAGGCCTGGCTGCCCGGCGAGAATGAGGATGAGGCCAGCTGTGGCGGCGGCTTCTGTGGCGTGCTGTGGAACAGCTCAAAGGTGTCTGCCTGCTGTTGCGACAGTAGCGATTGCAGCTGCTGTTGTTGTTGCTGCTGCTGCTGTTGTTGTTGTTGCTGCTGCAGCAGCTCTAGAGGCGGCGCCTGCGGCGACAGCAAAAAGTTTACATTCTGCGGCGGCAACAGATCCTCAATGGTGCTGATCACGTCCAGGAAATCGCCGCCATTTAAATCTGCCAAATCGGCAGCCTGAATCTCGGCCTTGTCGTTGGGAAAAATATAATCGTCGTCCAGATTGAAGGGCTCGTGCTTGGTGTGCACAATGGCGCTGCTGATGTCGCTCCACATCGCATTCGAGTTGGGCGTCATCTCGTAGAGCAACGCACTGCAGCTGACAACCTCCTGATCCGACGGCATATTGAGGCTGAGGCATGAGCTCAGATCGGGCGCATAAAAGTTGCTGCTTGTTGCTGTGTTGTCGCCGCGACTGTTGCTGGTGTTGTTGCTGTTGTTGGTGTTGTTGCCGCCGATGTTGTTGCTGTTGCTGCTGTACAAAGTCGAACTGAGCGAGGGCGAGGCGGCGCCCAGGCTCACATCCTGCAGCAGCGTCGGCGACAACGAAGCAGCATCCAATGCATCCAATCCATAATCGGACAGTTCGCCCAGTTGCAACGGTTGCTGTGGCTGCTGCTGTTGCTGCTGTTGTTGTTGCTGCTGCTGCTGTTGTTGCTGCTGCTGCTGCTGCTGCTGTTGCATATGTTGCTGCGACATGCTGGGCAAACTGTGCAAATGATGTTGCTGCTGTCGGGGTGTTGTTGGCGTCAATGTTGGCGTACCGCTCAACTGATGATGATACGGATGATGATGATGATGACTATGATGATGGCTCTGATTGGGATTGTTGCTGCGCGGTATGCTAATTGCTGTGGTGCTCAGCATCACATTCGATGTGTAGCTGTTGCCGCTGCTCGAAATGGCACTCGAATTGTTGTTGCTACTGTTATTGTTGCTGTTGTTGCTGTTGCTGGTGTTGTTGTAGTTGCCCGTTTGTATGGTTAGTGTGGGCGTGGCCAACGCATATAATTCATATTTCAATGGATTGCTGCTGCTGTTGGAGCCGCTGTCAAAGAACTCCGACGACATGGGATATACCTGATTCTCAGTCATGGCGATGAAGAGATCGACTCGTTAAAGAAGAAAACTATTTAGTTAATGCAGTTACTGCAGTTCCTACTGCTGTTGCAGTTGTTGCAGTTGGTGTTGCTGCTGTTTTGCGCCTGGCGCGCAGGCGCTGCGCTGCGACTGCGCAGTTGCTTTAAGGTAGCTGCAAAGAAAAAATACAAAGCTGGCATTAGAACTGTGCTTCAATTAAACATAAATTGTTTTTAATAGCATATTTAATGGCTAAAAGCAACCTCAAGGCCTGCCAGTTGTCGTCGCTGGGAACAACATTTACATCGATATCGGCATACCATTAACTCTATATTGGTCTGAACTTAAAGAGAGCTTATGAAATTTTAAATGATATAACATAATTTAAGCGTTCTAATCCGCTTTAACGACATTTCCATTATATGGATAAAAATTATAAAAAGATTGTATTGTGCAATAAAAACGATAACAATTATAAAATTATCTTAAATTAACAAAAATAAAGTCTATGAAAATAATAAATATAAAAAAAAAAAAATATATATATCATAAGAAATCTCAATAACAAATAATATCGATAGAAATAGAAAAATTAATCAAAAAATTATCTATAAACATTTTACGAAAACAAAATGAGTCGGAAATAGAATCTACACCATTTTAAGTAGCTTCATCTTTAACTTTTCGACATATATCGATATTTTTATGGAATAGATACCATTGCACACTAAAAAGATGATATCATAATTATTAATTTTTTTACAATTATTTGTATTTTTTGTAATTGCATTTCATTAAAAGCAAATCATTTAACTCATAAAATTGTTGTTCATCTGACAAAAGTTTACTTTACTTATTAGCTTTTAATGCTAATTAGATTTGCAATCACCGATAGATGCAACTGTTATCTAAAGCCCGAGCCGGAACTGAAGCCTTAAAGCGATTTACAATTAAAGCCAAGTCTGAACAATTTATGATTGATTGGGATTGATTAACATGCAAAGTCAGATATCTTTGGAGACTAAAAAAAACAGTAAGTGAGGAACTGAGACTGAAATGTTTAACTGCCACAATTGATATCAAGTTTTCTTTTATTTATGAAGCGACTTTTAAGAACCTATGTTTATATAAATTTAAATAAAACTATAAAAGATAATCGCAAACCAGAATTGAAATACAAATTGGTAAATCATTTGCAAAAATCAAAAGAAAAAAACTATTCAGCTAGCTATTAACGTTTGTTATTGTTTTTTTTTTTGCTTGCTGCTTATCGTTGTTTTCGTGAGAATCGCAATTCCCCTTTCGTAAAATCATTTGCACTTTTGTTTAGCCGCAAAAAATAAACCCAAAAATAGAAAAAATCCAAAAAAAAAAATAAAAGAATAATTTAAAAACAACAACAAGAAATCGAGTTAAATAACAAAAATAGGGAACCGAGAAAAAAAAACTATGCCAAAATGAGTATTGTTTTTTTCCTCGATGGGTTTGTTATTGTTTTTGGTTGGGTAGCTAATTTCTTGGTTGGACGGTTTTTGCCTTTCGCCGGCCAAGTTGACTCCACAGTTTGTTATTGTTCCTTCAACTTGTTGTTGTTGCTGTTGTTGTAGATTATAAATATTAATTAGTTTGTTTACAAAGAAAAACGAAATTCTTGGTCGATTTTAATGGTCATAAATTTGCACAGAAAATGCATCGAGTATTGGGATTATAAATTTTCTGTGCGGCGCGGCGCCATTAGTAAAAAAAGAAAAGTGAAATTTGAAAATTGAGGTAAAACACAAAATTTCTTGAGTGCCTTTCAATAAATTGATCAGGTACTTTTTAGCAAGTTGTGATTTCTAGTTTACAGTCATACATTTATTTTAGTAGTAAATAGTTTGTGTTTAATCTCACAAATATAGATCAATAAATAAATGCCACTAATAAATGTTTACTAATCTTGGACAGGTTAGAAATATATTAGTGGGAACAATTGTTAGACTTTTACATATAAAATGTAACTGTATATGTTTGTTTATAACAATAAAGTTGATTGCTATGATCTTTAATCGATAGTGTTATCGAAATAATCTTTTAATAGCTTTACATAAGAAGATAACATTCAGGAACATATTTATATATTAAATTAATAAACTTGACACACTTGTTTTTTTGTTATTATGAATTTAACGTTCATTTTATCGAGTATGTAATCGATATTTTTCTGTATGAAGTAATCTGTGCATATATTACACTGCAACTCACTGTCGATAATTCATTAAATATGTTATCAGCGATGGTATCGATTATTTTTCGATAAAACGATATTACTATCGATAAATTAAAAGATTATGCCAATACAATTAGTCAATAATATTTTGGACATATGCGTAATATGATAATTAAGTAATTCTATTAAATGTTATTAATAATGAATCAACGACCAAAGTTAAAAATTTTATATTGAGTAAACAAACACAAAAAATTGAGTAGTTTTAGTGATTTCGATGAATTATCAAATCAGCTGTTTAACATTAACGCATAAATGTAAATATATATAGACATGTGCCTAGCTGTATGTGTGTGTGATGTATTTATAGACCTTGGAATTAATATCACCGAGTCAACCGGGCTTATCTATGGCATGTTGTAGTCAGTCCATTCTAGCGATAGCTCGACATGTTCACAGCTGATAGGTGAATTGTTACAACAGCCCCCCCAAAACACGAGAGTGGACCGTCCGCCCGCCCAGTCGTCAAGGTCAAAACGAGAACACACAACCCCGAACAAGCCCGAACGAACAGACACACGGACACACACAACGTGTAGCATCTAAAGCGGCACTTAAATGGCAAATAAAACAACAATTCTACTTTAGCTAAGTGATATGCTTGTTTCTCTGGTTTCTTTACATATTTATTCCTATGCCCGAGAACCCGCCTCTTCAACAATACACCCCTCAACGCCTCCCCCATCCCCCTCTTATTGCCATTTGAATTGTTTAATATTCGTCAAAGGTTGCCGAACGCGTCGAAGGCCAAACAATTTTTATTTTATTTTCTTAAACCAAAAGCGCCCTCTATGAACAATAGCGGGTATTAGAGAAGAAACATATGTGCATGTGTATGTACATAAAAATAAATATAGGAAACATACAGCAAGCGCTTATATATAGCAGCTACGAATGGGAATAGACAGAAGCACAACCAGAATTTATTACAAATTCGCTGCCGAACATAAAATAAAATAAAAATAAATAACACAAAAAATACTTAAGAACTTAAGTGGAATTGTACAGAAAAAAAAAGACAAGCACACAAGGCAGACAAGCAAACATTTTGCTGGAGCAAGTGTAGCAGAGAAAGAGCGGAAGAGAGCACGAAAAAAAAACTTTGCAAACGAGCATGTCTATATAATTATCATGAAGAATATTGTAGCAACAACACGAGCACAACACAAGTTAATGAACGCGAAGTGTTTGCTGAGGAAGTAAAGTAGGTGGAGGAAGAGGAGATGGAGGAGGAGCAGCAGATGAAAACGAGAAAAAACATCTGATGCACAACATATGATAACAAAAAAGCTGTGATCGCTAAAATATAACAGAAATAGAAATAGACCTAAAGAATTTTATTAAATAAATATGTACACAAGTAGATTCAAGTTTAGCTGCATGTGTAAACAAAGCGGTACGGAACAAAACACGCGTGGGATGCACGTGAAGAGAGTTTGTTGGCAGTGGCTGTGTTCGAAGGGGGTTAAAGAACAAAACTGACCACAAGGCGTGACCAAAGCAAATAAAACCCAGCCACAATTCACAAGAGCAACTGCTTATGACGTCATAAATTAATCAAAAGCAACCACAAAACTTAACAAACATTTAAATTTAAATTACATTAAAAAAGAATATTAAAAATAAATTCTGAAAAATGTTCGTTTCATTTGTAAACACAACAACACCAAATAGCAGACAATTTCAACACACAATGAAATAATGTGCAATAATTATAAACAAAAACGAAAGAAGCAAAACAGTTAGGTCAGCCACGCTATCAACAAATTAAGGGAGAGCGACAAAAAGAAAGGGCGCAGAGTGGCAAAGCACACTAAGAGCGAGAGAGCGCACATTTAGTAACCAAACTCAAGGTCAAAACTGTTTATTTTTTATATTTTGTTTTGAATTTATAATTTATCGCAGTGTTGCCTTTGTTTTACACACTCACACAAGCACACACACACAGACAACAAAGAGTTGTAAACAAAACTAGGCGCTTGTAAAAAAAATAAAGAAAAGCTTTTGAGAGCGTGGGCTGTTTGTGTACTCCCTCTCTTTATCGCGCTGGCACGCTCAACGTTTGCGCTCTGAGCAACATATGTTTTCTGAGTGTTTGCTTTTGTCGCCATTTTCGTAGCTACATACATACATATATAGCGTTTGCATGTGTATATGTAGTAAATAATCTAAAGCTTTTTGTCGCTTTGGCTGCGGTACTTTTTTGTGTTTCGTTTTGTGTGTAAATAAAATATAATTTACAATAACAAAACGCCAGTTCTAAGGAAGCTTTAACATTTCGCCACGAAAATATACTAGATGGTTATTATGCATATACACACACGTATTGGCACACGTTGTGTACACATTTTGTGTGGCTGCTGATAATGCTTCAAGTGCGCGCAAAGATATAGGCGAATAAATAGCATAAATACAATGTATAAAGAGCCATGGAACTGCCCTATAGACTGACCAACTGACTTTGTTGTGTGCCGCACGCAATAAGTTCAAATGAAAATAGAAAAGAAATTCAATTCAATTCTGTTAATCAGAACTCTGGCACGTTGCATAAAAGCCCGCGCGACAGACAACTCGTTTTGCATTATCAGTTTCGGGCGGCAGAGTGAGCGAGTGCGCGCATGCAGACAAAGCTGAAAAGGAACAATCATGTGAGATCTTGGCGGAAATGCCGGCCGACAAATACACTATTATCAGTTGAAAGCTACTTCCTTGCTTACAACATGCTAAAAATCACACAAACACTTTTCAAGCTATTTCTATTCTATATATATTTATTCTATTAGTTCTAAATTACTTGATAGCTTATAACATAAAAAAGCAATATACCCCATTTAACACAAGTGCAGGCTAAAAGCGTCAACTCACGCGCACTCTCGCTCTCTTTCTGCGCGCCGGAAAGTTGCATTTGTGTCGTTTTCGATCGTTGAACGCGCTCGCAACTTCCGTTATGCATTATCAATGGGTCACTGACTAGTTCTAGCTGCCCCCTTTTAACCCGCAATAGCCCTCACCCACCTACTGACAGACTACTTTGATTTGTCAACAGTGAACAGTAATAACAGCAACAACAACAACAACAGCAATTGTCGCTGTCGTCATCTCTGTCACATGTTCCGAGTGCATGCAATATTTGTTTTGTTTGATTTTGCACTCATGCGCACCCTCTCTCGCTCGCCCGATCTCTCTTTCTATTTCTATTTTCTTTGTTTAGCTTTTTATGCAAGTCACTTTTGCCGCGTCTTCTTTGTAGCTTTTGGCTTTGCATTGTTTTAATTTTAGGCACACGCAATGTGGACAATACACACACACACAGGCAAAAAATTGATGTTGAGGTAGCCACAGTTACCGCCAAGTGCAAGTTCCTGCCATTCTCCCACAGCCCCACCCCACCCAGCCACCTGCTAGAAGCTATTTCCACCTATTTTTAGTTCGTGTTTTTAGGGCGCCAAATTCGACGTTAAAAATAGCCCCACATAGACATGAGGAATGCGGGGGCGACGTTTTTGTTTTTGTCCTTGTTTCTATATATTTTTTCATATTAATATGTTTGTAGACGTATTGACAAAGGGGGAGTGGGGATATGGTGGTTGTCAATTGATGATATAACAGGCGACCGCCGCATAATATACACTTTCTTACCAATTATACAAACAGCTGACGCAAATTGTGTTTGTGGGCGAGGGGCGGATGTGGGACAAATGGGGTATTGATCGGAACCAATGGATTCAGCTATAGAACAACAACCGATTTGCCCACAAGTGTAAATTAAAACCCTTAAACTAATATTGTTTATAGAAATAAAGTACCAAAGTTAACGGCATTATTTACGGAGGAAGGAAATCAGTTTGCCAGATATATGAAAAGTTACTGGTTTCGTTTATCGACTTTTATTGTGCTGACTATAATATATTAATATTATGTGGCAATCTTTATTTAAAAATAATTTGTGGAATTCAATCGAATCGAATTGCACTAAAAGCTTATAAAACTGTCTATTAAATCAAAAGTTATCGACATCGTAATTGCATTCAATTGAGCTAACAAACCAACCATATTCTGCGTCTTTATAAAAAATCAATATGAAACTAATAATAATTAATAGAACTTTCGATTGTTAACACAATATATTTGAATACTTATCAAAATGTCTGTTAAACCAACAGTAATCGATATTATTTATAGACTATCCTGGATTTAAAGAAACTCAGCTTTATTTAACTTAGAAGCATTTATTAAATGAAAGAAGAAATCAAATTAAACTAGGAACTCAGCTAAATGTCTGTTAAATCAAAAGTCAACTCAAATTAAGTAAAGCATATACGAAAAACTAAAATATTGTTTGTACAATAGTTAACAGGCTCTTAGAAGCGAAAGCTACAACTAAATACATTTGAGAATCGCTAAGAAGGGTCGCAAATAAATATTTCACACATGTTCACCATCCCTCTCTTTCTCTCTGTCTCTCTCTCTTTACCTTATTTGCCGTACAGTTTGTTTGATTTCATGCCCTCCCATTCGATTTCCAACGCCAATCAATAACAATGCGAGTTCGTAAATCGCATATAGAATATGAAAAAAAGAAGAAGAGGCACTAGCAGTATACATACGAACATATACCTTTGTATGTATATATAAATATAAATTGCTTGCCTGCTGTTTCGCTAATAGATAAATAATTAAAATCAATTTATATTGATTTAGCAACATATTTGTGCACAATACACAGAAATTAGCACAAATCAGCTGAAATGTTAGGCAAATACATATAGGTGTATATATTTATATGTATGTACATATACATAAAGCAAGTTTCGAACAAAATCGCAGCGAAAAGATTTTGAAATCGTGACAAGACAACTTTCCAAGCAAACAACAAATGCATTTAGTTAACCATTTTTCTTTTTAAATATATAAGTATATATAGAACGTATAACATCCAATTTAATCGGATACATTGCAGGAACACGTGAGTTTCGTATCAGCTAACATTTATGCCATAGAGAGAGGCGTCAGATTTCCCGTTATCAGCGTCCAGCCGCGTGCCAGTGACGATGGCAACAACAACAACAACACCAACAACAACTGCAATTGTCTGCTGATAACGACCCATTGGGTCAAGCGCATATTGCGAATTTCTGGGAACGGTATCGTCATTGCTAAGGCAAGGCATTGCAATTTAGTTTTATAGCGAAAATCCTCCCATACAAAGTGACACTTTTTTATTAACATACGAATTGATATCACCCTTCAATCTTCCAAAGCGAGCAAAGAGATTCGCTTTTTAAATCGTGCAGTAACTGTCGATATCTCAGGTGCAATCAAGTAAATGATATTTTTCTGATTAACAGATAAAATAAAATATAAGTAATAAAATAAGTAAAAGAACATATTTGTTACACTCGTAAAGAACGATTGTTAGTCTGTTTTATGATTAACAAGTAAGACAGAGTATAAAACTGTGGAAGATCTTAAGAAGAAGTAGGTAGCTATTTATTTATGTGTTGTTTAAGTAATGAGAAAACCTTTTAAAAGTGTTTGGTAAACAAAATTTAAACTTACTTTACAAAGAACTTCAAGGAAGAATTTGAAAAGCTAGCTATCAATGCCATTTAATGCATTTACATAATTATATCTTCCGCAATAGATAAATCACAAGCAACTTTATGAACAGCCCCCGTGCATATGTCTTATCGGCAGCCTCTAAAATAAACAGCTGGGAAATGCCAAGCGCGATAAGCGTTTCACGCCCACAGGGAAAACAATTTTGTTTTGCTACACACAAAAAATGTTTGCAAAAAAAAAAAACAAATAACAATGAAACGGAAATGTCCACTCGAAGTTTTTTTTTGTATTGGATAACTATTTTTATCAGAAGAACAGCGAACGAAAACGAAAACAAAAGAAACAGAAACTGAAATTCAGTTCTAAGAATTCTTCTAAATCTAGAAAAAGGTTTGTTGGCTTTAGATTTGGTTAGAATGATGAGTAAAGAAATAAAATAAAATAAATAGCAAAGAATAAATGATATGAGTCAGTGGAGCAACAATAACAAGAGATATCATATATGTATGTATATAAATATATACATATATAGATACATTCTATATATGGTGCATATTTGTATACTTTTTACGAAATTTCAAAGAAAAGCAAACAAGTTTGCTTAATGGCCGCATCCGCAGACAAAGAAAGTTGAAGGCCGACAAAGCAATGACCGTATATAGACTATATAGTATCCTATATATATATATGTATATATATATATATGCCAGTTGTGCTTGTGCACAAATCGAATGATGAGCACTTTTTAAACTATGCACTCTAATATATGCTCTCGAATCGAAAACGAGGCGATAAACAACAATCGAGTATCTAGAATCAAGAAATCGAGAAATTAAATGATGCAATAACTGCGAGAAATACGATCAGCATTTTATAATCGCATCAAACGGGATTCCGATCAAAAAATATGAGTGAGATATTTTCATTTAATCCAATTATCGTGACACGACACGATACGAAGAGATACAAAATTTGCTTAGCTTTATGGAATTTAGCCAATTAATATTATAATATATTAAACAGAGAATGAAAAAACGGGTTTCTATATCAAAAACATTTCTTTTTGAGTGTATATAATAATTATTTTCGTGTTCGTGTTTTGCAGCCATCTCTGTTTGCAACGCATTCTAATTCAAATGCAGCTAATTTCATAATTCATATAATTAATTAAATGATTGACAGTTTTATAGAATGTCGTTTGCTACTTACTAAAAACTTAATTACTTTTGCGATAAACAAGCTGAATAATACATATGCTTAAGTAATTGCTTAGTTAAAGAACAACCTAAGCTTTCTACAAATAATATTAAAAAAAAACAAAACCTATGCGGAACTTTCTCGTTAAATCGTCGTTTTAAGGATCAGATAGCAATAAATTTACCTGGTTGAAAAGACAACAGTTAAAAACAGCTGATTAAGTTGCCAACATTCTGCTAGTATTTGTTTTCCTTTTGGCCGATTTATGAGCCCTTATCGTGCGCTCAACTGTTGAGTCATTGCCTAAGGCATAGCTACTGATATAAAGCTATATTTATATACATATACATATATACCTTTATATATTTGTGTTTGACAGAAAGAGAACGAACAGAAAAGCTATAAGGTGATATGGCAATATTCAACTGCTGCTGCTGTTAAGTCAATTAAGTCAAGCGGCGGCGACGGCGGCTCAGACAGCTGGAGACCCCGTCGTATACGTAATAAAGCGGCGCCTAAAACGCAAACGAGGCGTGCGTTGAATTGCTTGTGGTCTCTAGCTTTAAAAGACAACAAATAACTAGAACTGAAAAGTGGCTAAAGAGGCAGCTTGCGGGGTATTCCATACACTATTGGTATTTGCCCAACATATGGCCGGTTTTTAGGCATTCAACACGATTGGGTTTTATTTTTGTTGTCTTTATGTTGTCTCTTTTCTGTTTCTCTCTCGAGTCAACACAGTTTTTTCAGCCTTGAATTTTCGCGCACTGACACTGAACTCTTCTGAACGCATTGAAATTCGAAATTCAAATTGAAATCAATTTCAAATTTAATTTAAATTGGTTTTCTTTATTTGGTTTTTTTTTTTTTCTTCTAATAGCATTTAAGTAAATACCCTATAGTGGTTAAAAGAGGTTAAAAATAGGGTACTCTACTGATTATTATAATCAAAAGAAGACAACAGAAATATTTAACATATTTGTTTGGCTGTAAATTATGTTTTTGAGAACATCGCTTAAAAGAGTTTTTCCACTGATCTATAAATAAGTTGACGAGTATTTGTAAAATAAGCTTCTCTTATCTAAAAGATTTCTAACTCGAATTTTTTTATAAGCATACTTCAAAGAAAGAAAGTTGCATTTGAATCAATTAATCAATAAAACAAAGAACAGTGTATCTTCAAGCCTAATAAACTCCATCAGAGCACACATTTTGATATTTGTATTTGTTTTGAAAATTGGTTGTATTGAATTTGGCTTTTTGATTATTTATGCACAAATGGGCAACAAATATACATATCTTTAATCGTAAAAAACCCCAACAAAATTCTTCATATAGAGCATATACAGTAAGCGTATAGTCAAAAGATTTGTCTTTCTGTTTGTTTTGTTTTTTTTTTTTTGCTGATTTAGCTATAGCTAATTTGTGAGCGTTCATCGGATTACGCTTGAGCTGGGGAAAACTTGAGTTGTATATGTTGTTGCACAGGAAACGCTCGAGTTTTTTTGTTGTAGCTCCATTTAATGGCCTAAATATAAACAAATGCGGAGCTGAGCTCATGTTTATGGCTTTTTATTGTAGACTCCGCTTTTTGTTGCAAGGTCTCGCATTACACGATTTCGATTTTAAATCTCAAACTTTGAGAATTTTTGTGGGATGAGTTGACATTTTAATTGGCTTGGGCACATAAATAACGCAAATTGACAGCCCTAAGAATTTCGAGCTTACATAAAAGGGAGCTTTCAAATATATAGATATCAAAATATGATTTGTAGATTTTTGTGTTTTGTAAAGTTTGAGCTTGTTTAAAATTTTGATTTATAGCGTGAATTCTTTTTTCAAAAGATTTTTATTCTGCTTTGTTTGTTCTTTATAAAATATATTTTTAAGACCTTTATCTTTTTTCAATTCCATTTTTACAATTTAATGCCCTGATTGATAAAAAAAATAAAAAGGTTCAAAAATTTGTCTATTTAAAAATGTAATTAGCTCTTAAGCTAGCCAAAGCATTTGTATGTAGCTGATCTCATTTAACTTTCTCTATAAAAGCCCGTAATAAAAATCGGCTTAAATCTTGCGTACATCTTAAAAAGCGAACCTATAATTAAAAAATCTGTATCTTGTCGGCTGGTTTTTCTTGAGCATTTAATTTTTTCTCTTCTCTTCTTTTATAGGTGTTTTTTTTTTGTGGATTATTGGGTCTTCGTCGGGCATTTAAAATTAAAATGAACATGTGAATACAGTATATTAAATACATATTTCCCTTTGCATATAACACAGCTTGCTGAAGAATACCAACCTTATTATTTCGCACCGTTTTGGTATTAAAACGTATTGGTATATAAACAATTTCAGTTGAGTGTAGTTGGTAGTGTTGTAAATCGTCGATAAATCGCTTGTTTTAACTTCCGCGTTGGGGCTTTCCAAATCACACAAAAAAATATAAAGTCTGTCTGTATATTTAAAAATTTGTTAAACAATTTGTTTATACAAACATTTCTCGGTTATTGTATATTTTCTTCCATTAATTAATTGATATGCATGGGCACGTATATGTGAGAAGGAGGAGGTTTATTTTTTTTATATGTAAATTATTGTTGTTGTTGTTGATGGACACGCTTTTTGTTGCTTGGTTTGTATTTCTTTTTTATATTTTTTTGTTAAACTGGGTCACACATGTGGCGATTAAAACAGAAATATTATTATAAGTGTGTGTATGTGTTTGTTTGTGTATAATATTTATAACACAAGAACTATGCACACTTTGTATAAATTTTGATAAGTTAAATTATAATATAATATACATATACTCGTGTTTATGTATGTGTGCACACTCGCGGCGAAATCTTATCAGCTTGTCGCCAGAGTAAAAACATAAGCTCGAAAGAATTGTTAGACTTGAGAGCACATTAGTTTATATATATATATATATTTATATATATACTCCAACTGTTGTTGTTGACGTAAGACTTGAAATTTGACAGTTGCAAAAGTGAAGCTTGCTTTAGCTTTGAATTGCGAATGCGTTTGACAACACTGACACTTGGATGGCACACGTTAGGTTCAAATATTTATCGTAAATTTCCTTTATATTATTGGTGGCAAAAATTTACAACAACTTTAAAGCTTTGATGGCGCTTTTGTTGCCGTTGTTGCTGTCAATTTTGCGGTGATTTCGACCGAGCAGCTGAGCGCGTTGCGAACAACTGATCAAAGCAGGCGCCACGAGAAGTCTCGAGTAAAGCAAAGCTCGCTCGCGCTGCATACGCCTCTCTCTCTCGTATATGTGCCTGAGTGTATGAGTGGGCAGGCAGAAGAATTTTTGTAGTCAAATTCCAGCGCTCTTTAAATTTGGCAGCGCTGTTTTTTTGGTGTTTTTTTTTAAATGTTTGCTGCTTTATTTATTTATGCAAATGAGTTGAACTTTTTGTAGTTGTTGTTGGTTTACGCGTTATTTTTTGTGATTGAACGTTGTTGGCGTTTCTTTCGTGAAACTAGTTCGCGCTTTGTCTAAGCGGGTTTGTTTAAATAAATGCCTCGGCACCTGAGTTAATTTATTTAAACCCGTATTAAAAGCGACGAAAGCGTATTTTGCTAGCGTTTTTCTCTTATTTTTTTTTTGTAAAACGCGCGCGATTAGCTGACTTGTTTTAATTTAATTGCTTGCTAATTAAATTATGAATAGAACTGCAACTATTTAATATATTCTTTGATTTACTTATACATATATATTTTTAGTTCTCTATTTACTTTGTTTTGCACGCGCTACATTTCTGTCGGGTTTTTTTTTATGGTTTGTCATCTAAGCGAAATGAGAACAAATATCATTTTTGCCGTTTTATTTTGATTATCGCACTGTGCACTGCACACATTAACTTGCGCTTTGTTGCGTTCCGCGTCCGCGCTTGTCAAACGTTCTTGACCGATTGATAAAAAGTTTCGTAAAAGCTCGGCGACAAAAGCGCGCTGAGCAACAGCAAAACGAAAGCTCACGCGTTCGTTGATTTTTGTTTTGATTGTTCAGCTGTGCGGGCGCAGCACTCAAAGAGAGTGGAAGAGAGCCCGCAAACGCACGCTCGTGTCGCTCACCCACACAATAATAGCACAGCAAGAACGACGCGACGCGATGTTTTTTTGTCTCTTCGTCTGTTGCTTCTTTCACTTCCACTTTTCCATTTGGGCTTCTGAAAGCCGGCGCTGGGGGCGTCCGACGTGTGGCCTGCTGGGGTACAGTCTGTTGCGTTTGTTGTTGTTTTGATTTTATGTTCATTCTATTCCCCGAACCGCTTGATGGGGTGTAATGGTATTGTGCAAATGTATATAACAGACAAAAGGAGACACCTTCGATATCACAAAGTATATACATACGTATATTTTTAATCATGATGACAAATGTAAAGGACTGGAAACGATTGAAACGATAGGTACGTTGGGAGTATCTGCCAGTCGATCACTCCCGACTTAAGCCCTTTTGTTTTGTACTTTTGTTTTTCTTATTCGCCTTTGGCATTTGTTATTATTGGACATTTTGCTTTGGCTGTTTATGTTTTTCCCCATTTGATTAATAAATAAATTCATTTACAAAGCTTCCGTTCGCGCTCTTTCTAGCACTCGCTCTCTCGCTTTCACGTCTCCTGCTGCGCTGCGGTGCTGCTGATGCCTACCCGTTTCTGTTTTTGACGTCACTTTTGTTGTTTACTTCGGAGCTGGCGGCTGGCTTGTTTTCATTTTCGTGCGCATTGTTATTGCTTTCAGGCAATGCAAATTTTTTGTTATGAAATTGTCTGGCGCTTTGATTTGTATTTTGATTTTTGTGCAAAAATAAACTAGTTAGACATTGAAAAAAATACTGTAAAATCAAAACGCTTTTATTTATAGGCAAGAACCAACAACAACAAGAATAGAATATGGGGATGCAGGCGGGCGTGAATAGCGCGCGCTTTAAAAACCGTTGCATTTGCCAGCTTTTTGCCGCTGACGATGCATTTTTTGTACAATTATTTATTGGTTTGTTTATACTAACCAGTAATAAAAATAATAATAATAATAATATGAAAAAGATACTATAATTAATAAAAAAAATGATTCGAATATCAGCCCGCTTTCGATTTTAGTTTTCCCCTCTTCGCTTTGACACAATTCGCTGCGATTGGACGTTCTCACCGTAAAGGCTGATGCAATATGTCATAAACAAAGTGTAATATAAAATAATTCAGTTGTAAATGCCTTCAGCCTTATGCACACATATACAATACAATTTTTGGACATTGTTTTTGTTATTGCTCCCATGTGACAAATTATGTGGAATTTACAATTTGCATGAAATGCTTTCAAAAGAAACAACAAAAAAGTGTGGCCACTCTTCTAGATGGCTGCTCAAATGACTGTGTTACAAGGCCCCATTAGAAAGAGAGAGTGAATAAGCTGCATATATCCATTTTTTTAGGTAGTAAGATTTTTTAAAGTACTTACTAAAAAGATTAACCACTTTAGTTAAATAGTTAGCAGTGATTAAGAACTGTCAACTTCGTTGTTATCTGAACTAAACTCAAACATGATAGCTGCGAAAATGCAAACAAAAGGAAGCCAAATTTCATCAAAATCTGAATCACACATCAATCTTTGCTCTTTCAATTCTATTTTAAGTCTCCGATTGCGATTTCGCCGGAAGCACAAATCCAATAAGCAGTGGAAATTATATGCTGGATACTTGGCCCCCAAACTTGAGATGGCGGAAAATTAAGTCGTGTTTGGCATTCAATGACAATCGAACCGACGCACAGAAAATTCTATGTGGCTGCTGCTGCCGCTGATGCAGAAAAATCACGACCATGTCCTTGAATTGCGAATTGCGACACAGGACAATCAAAACAAAAACACAGCTCGTGAATGAAGTACATACTATAAAAATACATACATATGTATGTTCGGGAAACGATGCGAGTATTTTTCAGGAGCATTCGTAACAGGACATACACACACATATGTATATATTAAGTAGAAATGCCAAGGATGCCAGACCGCACACGAACACACTTACACACAGAACAGACACACACGCCCACTTCAAGGCTCCGTGTGGTAAGCGATTGTCAAGGACGTGGGCGCCGGCTCCTTTCGATTATTTATTAAATAACAGACGCCTACGTCCTTTCGGGACATGGACGTGGACGTGGGCGTGGGCGGCTGACAAGCACCGGTTTATTTCTTTCTCTTCTCTTTTTTCCTTTTCGTTTTTCTTTTTTTCTGTTATTTTCGTTGCTCCACTCGCATCCACTTTCATTTTCTCTATCGGACGCGTCGTCGGGTTCATCGCAGGCCGAAGTGCCGGGACCTTGAATACTTGTGGGCGTTGCCACACCCTCTCTCCCATCGGCTACTCTCTGTCTTCTATTCACAACACGAATCCCAGTTAGAATGCTTTAGATGGCAGGCTTACAGATACCCTGTACTTAAGTACAAATTGGAATGGGTTAAAATTATTTACAATGTAATCCTGATAAAAAATATGCTAAAAGCTCTAGCTTTTATAACTTTTTAAACACTCCCGAAATCACTTTAAGAGATCGATATTAATCGATAATTTGAACTGTTATAATATATAACGCTTTAATTTTCAAGTCTATCTTACCCGTATTCAACATTTACAGAGTATCTAAACGTTGGGCGTTTTTTCGCGTTCGCAAGCTACTTGCGTATTCTTTATGCTGTCGCGCGCGCGTTCTTTTTAATTAAACGCAAAGCTCTTGACAAGCCACAGCATAAATATGTTTTAATTAACCAAAAAGCCATCACGTTATAAAAGGTCTGGCAACGCCAGCTGGCCATAATTCCCTCCCAAAGTGTTGATGTGTACGTGTGTTGTTAATTAGTTTGAAATACGTTTAAAACTTTAGTTGTTAGTTAAGGTCAGGAATTTGTAATTACCTAACAGTATTATTATGTATAAGCTAAACGAGTGACATTAAAAAAATTCTTAAAAATAATATGTAAAAAAAATAATAAGTTAATAAGTATAGTCAAATGAATAATATATATTTTAACAAATAAGTCGAGCTTGCTTTTTGTTCTGCAAAAAGCTTTTTTATAAATATTTTAATTAAATACCTATAAAAATGGCTTAATTTTGATTTATTTTTATTCAATAATTTGATAGGCTTTGTAAAAAGTTTTTATACATATGCTTAAACAGCCAGTGACATGATTAGAACAGAGTTATAATATAAATATAAATGCATATTATTTAAATAAAGTAAACAAGTTTTGTAGATATATTTAAAGACTATTCCAATCAGTCAGCATTATTTTTCTCAACTTGTTTTTGTTATGAATGTGCAGAAGCACAACAAAAAAAAGCGACCGCAGAGGAGCGAAGTTCTCAAGGACATTGGGGGGACGTGGGGGCGGGGCTGTTGTTGTTATTGTGCTTGTGCGTGGGTTTTCATTATGCGAGAACATGACAGAATGAGAGCCTTGATGGCGGCGGAGAGCGAGTGTTTGTTTCAGGATTTCTAGCGAAATTCTGCGTCGTAATTTTCCAACATGGCAGCCCAAAATCTTCAACAACAACCCCCAACGCAAAACAGGAAAAAAAAGGGGGAGCAGGCTGCAAAGAGAGGGTTGGGGCCAGCAGCCGGCAAATGTGTACAACGTATATACAGAGTATATAAATACATATATATAGTATATAGTATATATGGGCAGACATTGTTGGCGTTGTTGTGACGCGTATCGATTTGTTTATGTTTATTAAATGAAAATTCGCAACGAGAAAAAGGGGAGCGGTTTGGGGCCCTTGTAAATGGTTAGCGTTAAGAGGGTGCAAATACAACAATGGAAGTTTTTGCACTCTGTTGAGTTCTCAAGGCTCCTCAGGAAAATTAAATTTGTTAAAATTAAGCAGTATTCATATTAAAATACAAACAAGAGATTGACATGAGAGAGAGAGAGAGAGAGAGGGAAAATAATCCAATTTTGTAATTTTAAAAGCTTATTAAATAATTCAAGAGATCAAGTGCGGGCTTAACTTTTTCGAAAAGCGCCAAGAATGGCGATAAAAAGCTTTTGGTACGCGGATTAGCTTGAAGTTTTGAGAATCGCATAGAGAGGTGGATGGACTTTGTGGCATTTATGGCTTGCATTTCGAGAAGCGTAAAGAGAGGCAATAGATTTAGATTAACTTAGTTTATCATAAATATCTAATTGATTATATATGAGTGTTTAAAGGGTTAGGTTTAAAGAGATTGCTTTATAGAAAAAATTAAATTAAAATTATAACAAAAGATATTCTACGCAACTTTAAGGATTTTTTAAAGGAAATTTAAACTATAATTATCTAGAGATTAGCTTACGTTTAACTCTAAACTATTGTATTAACTTCGTAGAAAATATATAACCAGTTAAATTGACAGCAATTCACATGCACTTTGCATGTGATTGAAAACCATTCAGCACTTTACTCAAATAAACAATAATATATAGTATTGTTTTTTGTTTTTGCCTATTTTGCTTTTTCTGCTGATTCGTGCGCTTAACGTTCATTGGCCCCTCTCAAAAGCGCGCACACAAATTATATATCTCTGATAAAAAAATAATAATAATAAAAAACAGCACAACACAATAACATTTTCAGCAACTAAGCGTTTTTTTTTTTTTGCTATATAGTATATAGACGTATAGGCCAAAACGTAGACGTAGTGTAGAGCCATTGACTTTTCCACGTTTAAGTCAAGTTCAGGGCCAGTTGAAGCTACAATGTTTTTATTTTCTATTTCTCTTTGCGTTTATCAACTTGGCAGCTCGATGTATATGGCCATTATCTGAGACAGTTATAATATGTATTTATATAGAGAGTGCGACACGTCACAACGAGCGAAAAACAACTAAATTTAGCTGCTTTATAAAGTCCAATTTGAATCATGCTAGCAAATTAAATAATATGTGCGAATATTCGAGACAAAGTCAAGTGAATTGTGGGCGTTTTTAGTGACAATTTGGCAGAGCATTCGAATTTAGCGATATTTATATAGAACAGCTAATGTTTTTGTGGCATTATGTGGAAATTTACATTAGTAACATGCTATTGAGAAGCGCAAAGAGAGGCGCATGTGAAAATAGAAAAAGCTATAAATCTGTTTTTTGATTTTATTTCCGCCATAGGTGTCATATATTTACTGTTTTCATTTTTTTGACTTTATGATTGTACAATGATATTACAAAATTGCAAAAGTTGTCGTGTGCACTTTTGTTTATTTTTTTTTAGATAAGTATGCGTATAGATAAGAATGAAGTAACTCACAGAAAGCAAATAAGAATTAAAAACTCATATAAAAATAAATTAAGTGGCATAAACAGTATAAAAAATGCAGAGAAATGGTCTTAAAAATAAATTATTTGTATCTTAACTAAGCCTTATATAATAAACACTCACCTTTTTAGTTACAGCTACCATAAAAAAATCATTTCAAAGTAGTTTCAGAATAAGACGTCGTTGTCTAAAAGAAATTTGAAAAACAAAGAGATATATACTATAATATTTAAAAGGTAGGAATATTTCAAATACATTCTAAAGACACTGGAAACAGAAAATTAATATAATATATGCAGAAATTAGTTTTTATACCCGCACCAAAACAGAAAGAGATTTGGGTATATTGAAACATGGAAAGAACTTAAAAGAATGCAAAAATGTTTTTTAAATAAAAAAATTTAATACTATTTTTAAAAATAATAAACTTTAAGTACAACTTAGTTTTATATATCACAAATGTGTTTTAGTCACGGGTATATAGAAGTCGTATCTCGTTTAATATCGCTTTTAATTGCAATCTATATGCATTTAAGTGCGATATACATATATGCTGAAAACTTGTGTGGGGCTCGGTTCATTGATTGCAGACGACTTGGGCGACGACAGAAGCAGCAGCACCAACAGCATCAGCCGTCTATATGTTAGCTTTCTATATGTTTGACAATGCGGAAGCTGTTGAAATATATAACAAATCCCAGGCAAGGCACAAAGAGAAACTGCATGTGCATTATAGAAGATATAGCGAGAAAGAACTGATGCCGAAGGTTAAATACGCTTGCAAAGTATTGAACGATGTGCGCTATATACATATGTATATACATATATATAAACATATACACTTAAATATATCATATTTTTCATATAGAAAGTCTTTGTTCATCTAATGTTCCTCCGGTAGCTCTATGATAAATTGGTCCGAAATTGATATTATATTAAGAGCATACAGGTATTTATTAAGCTTATTCTTTTTAATTTTTAAGTTTGATAAGAATATCTTGGAAAACAACAAAATTTTTATACAAAAACAAACTTTTCGACCGAATATTTAAATTTGATGTATATACATATAATATCTTTATAGTTTTTCAATATTTATATTAATTTACAAAAATATAAAAATCGAAAATAGACTAGAATTTATTTAAGTTTTTCATACAAAGCTAGTTTTGAATAATTCTGATTGTTCCTGGAGGAACTATTAAGTAATAATGTTTTCCCAATTGTATAGTTGTTTGCAAGTATGTTTACCAAAGCATGGTAAAACTTAAATTGTTGTTTACCTGTTATAACCAAAAAGTTTTTCATATAAAATTAAATATTTTACTGATTGTTTCTATAGGAGCTATATAATAAACTAATCCTCCGTTATGACATAATTTGAGTGTTCATTTTAGCAGTAAAGTTTGGTCTAGATATTTTCTGAAACAAAAAAGTTTTTCTTACAGGAGCCAATTTTTACTGTGATAGTTCCTATGGGAGCTATACGCTATAGTTGTGTGAGATCAATAATACTTGTCACAAATTATAAAAGCAAATGTTTACCTAAATGTTTAAAATATTTAAAAAAAAAGTTTTTCTTACAAAATTAAATTTTTTGAGAGATTTTTTCCCTCTGAATGAAAGAGGCACACACGCAAAATTTCAGGAAGATACCTCTAAAAAACTTCTATGAGTAACATACTTGATGGCAAACTTTAAATACTCGCCGCAAGAGTAACAAAATGTATTTCTTTCTGTGTCTGCAATTGCAACAAAGCGCCGACAGGCGGTCTATGTCCATATAATTTATATGTATAAATGTGCTTATATTTTTAAATATACTATATGTGCCAGTTCATTATCTGGCTTGTAATTAATGGCTGGCACTTAGAGCGTTAATGTCACCAGAGGTCCAAAGCGGCAGAGATCGTGGAACTACACGCCTTAAACTTACCCGAAGGAAGACGGAACCAAGAGAAGAACAGCAGCAACAACAAGAGGCCAGAAAACGCCGACAAGCGAAATGCGATTAAGACGAAAACAAACAAAGCGAAAGACGGACAAAGATACAAAGAACGCGCGAGTTTAAGAAGCTGATTTTTGCTTGATCAACTATCTAAGGATTAAAAATAACGAAAAAAAAAAATACAAGACAAACAATAACAACAACTTTGGGGCTATAAAAGGATATATTAGAGCGTAACGCGAAACCCTAAACCGGAATATACGAAATACGAAATAAACGCGACGCGAACGGAGCCCTGCGCTGCGTGGAGTAGACACAACCGACCTGTCTGAATTGCACTCGATAACTGTGTCAGTGTGCGGAGCGACGGAATGCCCAAAGGCCAAACAGACAGAGCGAACACATAGAGAGGGAGAGGGCGCGACGACACGAGCGGGAGAGCGTACATATCCATCCTGGATGTGCGTTCGCCTGTTGGATTTGTTGGCGGCGAGGCGTATTGGAATATAACAGCCCAGCCACCACCAGTGGAAGAAGCAGTAGTAACGGCACCACCAGCTCTATCCAGAGAGTTGTAAGAGAAATTTGCGTGTGTGTGTGTGTGTGCACATATCCTGGCAAAGGACGCGGAGATAATAAAAGAAAACTAAATAGAAGAAGTTCTTTAGGCAGCGACGAAGTTTGTATACCCTTTCAAGGTGCGAGATTATATTATAATTTATTATCTATTATAATAATCGAAGTACATTTCATACTAAAATAAATGCTTTAACATAAGTTTTGTATTTCTTTTGTTAAGTAATAAAATTGTGATACACTAAAATTCAGCTTGTTAAAGCAAGTTTT
This sequence comes from Drosophila lacertosa, assembly GCA_004143845.1. NCBI lineage: Eukaryota > Metazoa > Arthropoda > Insecta > Diptera > Drosophilidae > Drosophila > Drosophila lacertosa. The sequence goes on along the minus strand of SCDZ01000006.1, from coordinate 63,681 downwards.
TGCGTACGAAATAAAAAAAAAACTTTTCTATAAAAAAACTTTATATTGCTACTATGCTTAATATATGGTTATTTTCTAAGTCAGAAGTAAGACTTTTAATAGAATGCTTAAATAGATAAAAGCTTTTAAGGCGTAGCACAAATCAAAATACCCCTTTAAGGAGAGCTTAAGAAATTAAAGAGGAAACCCCATGAGAGACCAAAAACTAACCCCAAAATACAGCAAAGGCTGTTGAATGCTTTTCGATGGCATTGCGAAAATCTTTTGGACCTTTCCTTCTGTTTTGAGTCGATTTAACTAACATGTTTGCCCAGCAAACGACGCGGGGTGGAAAAGCGCCGGCGGCCCAAGTTTTCCGTTGTATGTGTGTTTGCGAGAGTGAGTCAGCCCGTGCTTGGCAACAGGACAAGGAGTCCTTTTTTATAACTACCGAATTTATTACTCACTTTTTTCTGGAGTAATAGAAGCAGCACAAAGTACAGTAGAACTTGTCAGTTCTATGGGTACTTTTTTTTTTGTTTTTTTCTTTTGCAGAGTGAAGTTCAGCAGTTAGTCTGTTTTGGCTAATAGAGACATAAAATTGTTACATTCACTAAATTAATTATAGAAATAATGATTACAACTGCAGCTTTTTGGTGAAAGTATTTTTCTTTAAGTTTTTTTTAAGTGCTTTAAGCTGTACAAAATTTATGTGGGATATGTTCTTAAATACTTTCAAGTTTAGCACGGACAATATAATAATAATAATATAACCTTTAATTTAATTCCAAAATTCGAATCTTAGACAACTAACCTAAGTTTTTTTATTATTATATTATAATAAATTTAATTCAGTAAACTTTCTCTGATGTAATCTTAGCATCTCAGCAAACTTATTGAACGATCATTTTTATAATTTATTTTATTTTATTAAATTCAATTCAGTTAACTTTCTCTTAAACCAAATTGAAGTACAAGTTAAATGAGATAGAATACGTTGCAATATTTATTAATTCTGAAAATAGAAAATAAAAGCGTTCCAATCAATATTTAGTCAGAAGTGGTTAGGCGACATATATTGAACTAATATCCGATGACTGGACACTAAATTAAATTCCTAGAAAATAATTGAATCTTTTTTCTACCCACTTATTGCTCCTAAGTTGACTATTGAAGCGTAAGCGACTGAGTATGTGTGTGTGTGTGTGTGTGTGTGTGTGAGGACAATTGTTCTTTGCCGTTTAATTCCCAGCGAGCAGAACTTGAACAAAGGCGAACGAGAGAGAGATAGAAATAGATACAGAGGCAGAGGCAATAAGCTGGCCCAGATAGAGTCCGGAAAGCATCTTTAAGCAACTGGGATTATTATTATTTTGATTGTAGCTGCGTACGCTTTGTGCCAATTCAAATATTTCCAGTTCCAGGCACATAAAAACATTAACTTTTGTCCCACAAAAGAAGGGAAGCCCAAACTGAGGATCTTCCAAGCAGACAATGGCCAAAGACAATAAAAGCTGAGGCAACCCTGTTTTGGTTTTATTATTCTTTATTCTTTATGTTACTTTTATGTTTTTCCAATTTTTCACGTCTATGCTGTAAAGTACTTAGGTGCGCTTTTCCCCTAAGAACCCTACCCAACTCCCTTCCCCGTTGCGAGCAATTCATTTCAATAGAAATGTAAATGTAAATAACAAATTTCAATAACAATAATTGAAATAATTTTTGAGCAGGAAAATCCTTTTGGGGTGGCAACCAGGAAGGAATTGCATTTGACAACCCACAGTTAACAGTTAATGCAGTTCCCTACGTAATTTCCTACATTTATGCAGATTGGAAAAACTACGTCGATGATTTATAAACTGTTTTAAATCGCTTCAATAAAATTGTAAGAGGTTTTCAATCGATTTTACGGTGCGTGCATAATTGAGATTTAAGGAAGTTACCTTTGAAACCTATTGGAACCCTCCCATTGTGAGAGAGTGCATAAATGGAAAATCTTAAGGATATTGGGAGTTTCAAGAGTTATCGCAAGTTTGACTTAATGAATTTGCTTTGGTTGCTTTGAAGTGATAATAATAATAGGTTAGATAAGGTCTGTTGGGAATTTGTATAATTAAGCTCATCCATTTTTGTTAATAAATATGTTTATTTTTGGATTTAATTGTAGCTTCTTCTTTTTCTTCTTAAGCAATTTTTGAAAGAAATACAATGGTAATATATTAAGATTGCGCAAAGTATTTCCAAAAGTTTATAAATTTTTTAACAATCAAAATTAGAACTAGTTCTTCAAGGACATATTGATCAACTATCCGCAATGAAATATGTTAAGAAATTCTACGACTTCTAATTCCTTTTAAATGCTGTTAATTATTTCAAATTCTATCATAATCTATCTGTCATAATCGTAACTAGTTCCATTTGAACTTTAACCAATTTGAACTTTAACACAGCTTAACATTGGCAATGTCCACTTTTGCTAATGTCATCGGAGCAACACTTGAACCCACTTTCTTAACAAGCTTCCAATTATTTACAAGATAAATGAACCAAAAATTTTTCTTAAAAGCAGAAAATAATTTCATTTTTTTTTTGACGAATTGCTACCAAAAATTAACATTAATTTGCAGTGTCAGTTGCTGGCAGCGCTTTGAACCTAACACGTCCTGATCTTCTACCCCCCTTCGTTTTGGGCAACCGGTTCCAGCTGGATCCTGGATCCTTTTGTCCATTGAGTCCATTGTCTACGCCCAGTTACGTTGGGTTTTGCACGTGTGCACAAATTAGCCGAACTGGTTACGAAAATTTTACAAAGATCTCGGCCTGATGTTTTTCTTGAATTAGGAAAATAGGGAAAAAGAAAGTAGTTTGGTTCCTGGGGCGCTTTTACCCATTGCCTATTGTTCTTATGAAAATTCTATTGTTTTCCTAAGCCCGGCAGGGATTTGAGCGCCGTGTGAAGTCGAAGTTGGAAAATTATAATCAATGCATTAAATTATGATTTACGATTTTATGGAAAAACATATGTAGATTAAAGCGGAAAAATAATTTTTTTTCTTTTGATTTTTCTACCTATAATCAAAACTTATTGGAAGTACTTGCAAATTTTTGCTCGTAACTCAAGTTCCAATTTAAAGAAATTCCCCTACGATCAACCCTTGTGAATAAGTTATAAAAGCAACCACGTGTTAGGAAATACTCTCCTAGAAATTCCATTGAAAAAAAACTATGTGGAACAGCAGGCATTTGAATAACTCGCCATGTAAAGGAATTAAAAAACGCTTTACAGAGGATAAAATCCATGCTGAAAGAAACTCGCAGCGAATCAACCCCCTCAAGACTATGGACAGGGGGGTTTCAACCATGTGCAAGGGGGTGTACACGTACACAGCGTGAGATGCGTGTAAATTTCTAAGCCATTACAATGTCACTGGGTCCTTGGAAGCACCCTAAAAACGCCAATTGTCAAGGCAAAGGCGAGAAGACTTTGAAGTCGCAAGGACCGCAGCACAAGGGTTGAGGTTCAGGTTAAGCTACGGTATGAAGGGGAGGCAAATGGGCGCACAAGTTACCCAAGCATAGCATGAATGAGTAAATCACAATTACACACATACACGTACACATTAATCCTTGGGGGATGTTTTGACCTGTATTGTGGAGGCTGCCACAAGGCAAGCGAGCTTTTCGTTGGCTCACGTTTTAGTGGATCGAAGCTTTCAAAATGGCGATCACTGGAAGTGCAAAAGCTCCATTCCAGGACATAAGAAATACACAAAACAACGAGACACGTTTATTTACTCAAAGTTTAAGTTGCCTGTCAAACGTTCATCTCAAACTCTATTGGGATTGGGAAGTATTTTAACAACGAAGATATGATTTATGTATAACTTGCAGTTTACAAATTAAACTGAAGCATATTGGCCTTATATGTATGTACATACATACATAAATATGTACATATTTAGGTTTCGATTTTTTGAGTCCTCGTTTTAAGCTCAACTGCCTTCGCGAAATTATAACTCTTTCAATTGCAAAATAACAACCAAAACAATTAGATATTGCAATACAGCTGATTCGCTCAGAGAGCCAACGCCAAAGCTTTTTAAAACTCGCTCACTGCTGCACAAGGCAAAGATCAAGAATATGCAAATAAGTATAAGAAAAAAGTTAAGTCGTAAAGCAGAACATCAAGAACATATCCAGTGAGGAGGCGGGTCCAGGGCCATGAATGAATGCCATGTGCGGAAGTGTGTCATGCAAAAAGAAGGAGAGAGGAAGAGAGAGCGAGCCACAGCGAGAGTTGCAGAGCGTACACTTGCATTTGTGTGAGTGTGTGGCTTGCAGCATGCGCATTATGCACTTGGACACGCATAAACATGCTGTTTGGCACACATTTTGCAGCTGGCAAAGTTTTCGCGCCAATTTGCACGACCATAAAAATGTGTAGCATACAACACCAACAACAAAAACAAAAAAATCACAACAAACAGCAGCAGCAACTACAAATAACAGGTTTACAACGACTGACTGACCGACTGGTTGCCATGGTGAAGGTTGCAATAGAAGCAGCGGAGCCAACACACCATAACAACAGCAACAGTGCTCTAGTAGTTAGTGCTCGACTAGGTAATACCCTATACCCAGCTGTGGACGGCTGTTAAGTATTCTTGAATTTGCTGCAATTTATTTAGTATGTGTAAAGAGAATTCATATTATGCTAGTCTTAAATTAATTAGGCTGTTTGTGCTGATCAAAAATGTATAAGCTCAATAAAATTCCAAAAGCTTCCCCCTGCCTGTTCCAAACACTTGCACAAAATCATTATACCCCCGCTTCCACTCAATCAATAGTGCAGGGTATATAAACACAATGCAAGCAGTCGCTCGTGTAAAAAAAATGCAAGCAACAACACGTTTTTCGATCAGTTTTTTCCTCATTTTTTTTATGCTTTGCTTGCTTTTATGGCAAACGTTTTATGCTAATTAGCGAGGGCGTGGGCGGGAACGAGCGAGCAACACCAACACTCACACAGTCTTGTTTTGACACCAAATTGTTACGCCTTGTTCTGCCTGTGGCCTGTGTGCCAACAACAACATGTATGCATGTATGTGTGTATATGTTTGTATAGTATATACACAACGAAATACACGCTTTAAATGAGCTAATAAACTTACCTCAGCTGCTATTTATGCGAAACTTGGCACTATGCAATGCTTGCACATTCGCACGAAATACACATAGTCTATTTATTTTATTTGTTTGTTTGTTTTTCTGTTTGTCGAGAATTTTAAGGCAATTGCAATGCAGCACGCAGGTGTTGTTGAAGTCTATTTAGCTATTTACCATTCGCTTTTACTATGCTATTCTACACACAGGGTTGCATTTGGCGCGCGCGCGCATATCACACAGCGCCCAGTGTTGATAAACAGTAAGTGGTTTTCTAAAGAAAACTCATCGATAAGTTGTCGTTGTTTGTAAATAATAATAATCAATTTATTGCTAGTATGGATGATTATACGCATTTATATAAAATGAAAATGTAATATTCAAGCAGAGCTTGGCTTTTCAAATGTGTATATATAGTTATATTTGATAACTGCTTGCTGCCAGTGCTGTAAAGAACAGCAGCATGGCGCCATGTTCGAAATTGTAAAAGCTTTTGATAACAAAAATGTATTTGTATTAAAAATATACTTTGCTTTATTTTCTTTACTAAATGCATTTTTTCTACATATCCTCAACGCTGTACTTGTAGGCTTCGTCCTGCACCGCACGCCGTTCGTTCTGCTTGTCGAACCAGCGCTGTTCGTAGCCATTGGAACGATCCACACCGTCCCAGCGATAACCCGGCCGGATGCCGTAACGATTCTCCGGATAGCTGCCCTCGTACACGGGCATCACGGGCTTATCCGACAGCTGATCGCGCTGCTTGCGCTTCTGCCGCATATACGCCAGCATTGGATCGTCGGCGTGCTCCTGCTCCCGCAGATGCCGGTCCAGATCCTCGTCGTTCGCATAACGCGCCACAGGCTTGGATGCTTCGTGCGCCATGTCCGCGTGGCGGGCTTTCTGCTCTTCCAGCTGCTTAAGGCCCTTGCCCCAGCGCTCGTACAGCTGCTTCTTCTTTTGTTCATGCTCCTCCTTGCGCTGACGCTCGACGGGATCCTCCTCGGCCGCCTCGCGTGCCCGTCGTCCGCGCCGTCCCGTGCTACGCATCTGCACCTCCGCATCCCGACCGGACACCGACGTGGACATCTCCTCGAATAGCCGATGCTCTGCACGGCGTCGCTCGTCCGTTTCGCTCTTCAGCGATTGCGCATCCTGCAGTCCCGCCCGCTTGCCGTCCAGCGTGCGTGTCTCCTTCGGCTTGTGTGTCGGCGGCGGCGACGGCGTCCTACTGGGCTCGGCTTTGGCCCAGCGGCTTTTGCGCTCCTCCTTTATGGGTGGTGAAGCTGCCCGCCGGCGATCACTGCTGCCAGAGCGGCGTCGCCGGGGCAGACTCTGATCGGAATCTCTTCTTTTCCTTGGCGGAGATTGATCTGCATTGCGACCTCGTCGGGGCGGACTTTGATCTGAGTTGCGGCGCCGCCTCGGTGGGGATTGATCTGCATTGCGGGCTCGACGGGGCGGACTTTGATCGGAGTCTCTTCGTTTTCTAGCCGGAGATTGATCTGCGTTTGCTCTCCTCCTAGGCGGGGATTGATCTGCATTGCGAGCTCGCCGGGGCGGGCTTTGATCTGAGTTGTGTCCCCTCCTGGGTGGTGATTGATCTGCATTTGGTCTTCTCCTAGGCGGGGATTGATCTGCTTCACGGCGACGCCTGGGCGGGCTTTGATCAGAGTCACGTCTCCGCCGGGGCGGACTCTGACCGTAGTTTGCTCTCCGTCTGGGCGGGGATTGATCTGCATTAGGACGTCGCCTGGGCGGGCTTTGATCGTCATTTGCTTTTCTCCTGGCCGGGGATTGCGCTGCTTTGGGCCGCCGCCTGGGCGGGCTCTGATCAGAGCCTTCTCTCTTTCTGGGCGGGCTTTGATCCGAGTCACGTTGTTTTCCGGTCGGGCTGCGATTGGAGCTGCTTCTCTTGCGGCTCGGACTTAGCTCCCGAGAGCTGCTGCGGCGTTCCACCTTAATTTTTATGGCAGGCAAAGGCTCCTGCTTGATTTTACGGCCCCATAGCTCCGATTCCGACTTCGCCTGCGTCTCGCTGGGCTCCTGTTTGATACGTACAGCAAATCCATTTGATTGAGTTAGCTCTTCCTCGTCCGCTTCCATTTTGACTTCGTCCTTGACGGCGATGTTGCGCCACTTGCTGCGAATCGCGTTCGCGTTCTCCTCGATATACTCACCTACAATTTGTGGCGCGTCTTCGCCGCCCAGCAAAAGATCCTCGTCCATTTCCTCGGCATTCGCGTCGTAGGCGTCATCGTCGATGATTTTCACCTTTGCCTGCTTTTTGTGCTTCTTGTCCTTCTTTTTCTTTTTCTTCTCCTTGTCGCCAGATAGATATTTCTTTAAATATTCCTTTTGATTGACTAATTTTGTGTTTTGCAAAGACATCGCGTTGTTTTATTGGTGGGTTATATTGGAAAATGCCGATTGACGATTCCTTATCGATAGTTGTGCAGCCCTGAACTAGGAAAGCGATAACAATTATAAAATGTACTTAGCATACATATAAATGTCTAACAAAACCTACGGCCACTTAATAATATTTAAGTTTCTTAAATTTACATTGGATAGGGTTTTTTTTTATTATATATTCATTATACACACTATTATTCAGCTTAGGTATTTTATGCATTTGCAAGCAGTTGGCAGCCTACCACGCTTGCTTTGGTATTTAAAACAAAAACAACATTGTTAGGCATTCTCCTCCCCGCCGCGTTCGGTCACACTGCCGCCAAATCCCATTACATTTTCTTGCGCCGCTTAAAATCTTTTTTTTTAATACTAAAAACATTTTAAACAAGCATTAAGTGAAATTTGCAGAGTTTGCGTCGTGTTCGTTACAAATTTACGTGCCGTGTGTGCAGCAAAAGGCAACTATAGTTGCATCGGCGTAGAATTTAACACGCCGCCGCCAAGGCGGTGGCGTTGTCAATTTTTATCTTTGTAAAATGTAAGTAACGCCATGAGGAATAGCAACGGCACATTACAATCACAGTTTCATCGAAGATCCTTCAAAGCACACCCACACATCGACACGCAATTGTCCTTCCCGAAACTTCCAACATTTTTCGTTTTTTTATCTACAATTGTCTGACAGGGGTACAGACGCGCAATCGGTGAGAAAACGGTGGCTTACGAATTTCGAAAGCAAAGCGGAGGCGAACAAAAACAAAACAAACGTTGGCAATCTGAGAGGCAGAAAGTGAAAAACGAAACTGCTGCACGCGCTGAAGTTTGTCGCCTTAAGAGCCTGTATAATTTTTTGCCTCCCTATTTTTTTATGATTAGTTTCATTTTCGCGTAATATGCAGTTATTTTGCATTGACTGCAATTTGAGTGAAATTGAATGCACAACGTGTATGCCATTAACGCTCCTCCAATCAGCACTCTCTCTGCTCACACGCACACAAACGCGCTGTACACTCAGAGAGTATACGAGAGTGAGAGCGCGTGTTTTCAATTGAGAGCGCACGATTTACGTTTTGAAAGTGCCGCACTTGAGTTGGGATCTACTTGGACTTGTCTCAGTTTGAAAGCAACACGCGTCGCGTGCAGTTCGTGCGGCCGCCTTTATACTAAAAATAAATTACCTCGCGCAATAGGAAAATTAAATAAGCTCGTGTGTGAAAGAAATCAAAATCAGTTGGCCAGCTCAACAGTGTGTGTGTGTGTTGATTGTTATTGTTGCTATATTTTTATTTCGTCAATTTAATTTTGCGCCCATGTGTGTGTGCCTGTCTGCTCGTTTATTTAAATTTTAATTTATGACTGTTGCCGCAGTTTGGGGCAGCATACATTGGTTGAATCGGTTGCAAATAAACTTAACAAATATAAGAAACGAACGTTCCATTTACCGTTTATATTTGAGCTTTTTTGGCTTACCTTCGTGTTGTTGTTGTTTATGCGATTGCCCAATAAGAATATTTTGTTTTCTTCTTTTTTGGGCGCACGCGATGCTGCCATAAAGCGCGCTCTTGCCTATAATTAGAACGCTAGCAAGGGCGCCTAACGCTCGTTATATTTTCTTGCTCTAGCGCAAGCTTGGCGGTCTGTTCTAGAAACGGCGCTCTCTTTACTCAAAATGAGCCTAAAAAAAGCGCACGACGTGATCGAGTTAAGGCACAAATCTTGCGGCCGTTGGCCTACTAAACAAAACTTGTCCCAGCTCGCACAAACACACAAACGAACAGCGCGCAAGAATTATACATTTTTTTTGTTAATACACATGTATATATTGTTGTGTGTATTTATGTATAAATGAGAGAGTCTGTTTTATCTGTTGGTCCCCGATCTAATTTAGGTATTTTCTGTGGTGGTCAAAACGAAAGCGCGTTACGCCAGCAGAGCAGCAGCAGCGGCAGCGGCCTCAAAGAAAGGCAGCGCAGCAGCAGCGATCGTGAGAGAGTTTGTGCAAAAGAACGAGAAGAAAGCTCCAAAAAAAAAAAAGAGCGTACACGCGATTCAATATATTGAAGTGTAGCGTGCGTGAGTGTGAAAGAGTTAAATTTTGAAAATACAGCGTAGATAACGCAAAAGTGAAAGAAACAACAAATAAAAGAATAAGAAATAAAATGAGTGCCAACAAGCGACGACGTAGCAACAGCAACAGCAAGCGCCAAATGGCCACAACTGAGCGAATTGAGGCGGCCAAGAAGAAGGATGTGCGAAGCGGAGGAATGCAAACAATTGACGCCGTCAGCGGCCGCGACAGCGTCGTTGAGCTGCTCGAAATGCCGCGCGTGTGTCGTTGTTGCTGCAAAGGTGACATGGAATTGCTACGCCTGTTCGAGGCCAGCGAAGAGACGGCCAAACAGACGACACAAACGCAGGAACTGCAACAACAACAATTACGCCGACGCAAATCAACAACAAGCAGAGAAATAGCCAAAGCCACACAACAAGAAGAAGAACAACAGCAGCATCATCATCAACGTAAAAGTGATAATCCAGTGGAATATGCGCTTAGCAGTTCGCACAGCAGTATGGACACTGTGCACGAGGAGATGCTCGTTTGGATGCTCAATGTAAGTACAAAGATTGTTCATTCTCTCTTAAAAATATACATATGTTTAGTGAAAAAAGCTGAGAGCCTTTGACACAGTAAGCTTAGCGCTCTTTGCTGAATTAGAACTGTTAAAGTTGCGACAACAAAAGATCATTCCACATTTAAATTCAAGCAGCACAATGTAACTTACCCTCACGTTTGATTTACTGCGGTCAAGCGAAAGCACTTTTAAAGTGCCGCTTCCAGCCGCCCGGCTTGGAAAGAAAAACAACAGTAATTAAGAGTTTAAGTAGCTTGGCTGCATACAAACAAATTCTTAATGTTTCTAGCCGCTCACTTTGAAGCTGTGCATTGTTCGAAAAGCTAAGCTTTAAGAAACTTGAAGTCGGCGGTTACCTTTGTGTATAATATACTTTATGTATAATATTTGCCTGTATGTGTGTGTTCGTTCTTTATTTTTTTCTGCCTGTGTTGCATTTTGATATGCTGACTCTTGTTGTTGGTGCTTATTTTGCTGCCTCCCGCTCTTTCGCTAGCTGTCTCTTTGCTCTGTTTAATTTTTAATGTGATTTATTTGCCGCACATTGTGACTGACTCGGCACGAACCAAAGAACGTATGTTTAGATACATATATACATCTATGTATGAATGCACGTATGTATGAACTTGGATATGTATGACTGGATGAGGGATTTGACTGACTGTCTTGACGTGCCTTTTTATACCCTTTAACCATTGCAAATGTGTAAACAAGTTTATTGCGATTGTAATAATGTTTGTAACATCCATAAAGGATATGAACTTGTGATCACTGCGATTAATAGATTATGTTTAAAAGCAACGCTTTCGACAATTATACAAACTAAAGACTTGGAACTTAAAAGCAAGTTTAATCCTTGAAAATTTCATTAAGATCCAACAGGAGGCCATAATTTTACAATACAGGGTATATGCTAGTTGAGCCTCGCTCGATCCGGGCACCATTTCTCATTCTTTTTTGGATGATTGCCAGCCAGCATTCATATGTTTGCTATTGTTGCTGTTATTTTGTATTCCTTTATACTTCATTTATGTGTGCTGGCAACTAAATTAAATTAACATTGCTTTGATTCGATTAGCTTTATGCCATATTCCTTGTACTTGGCCCCGTACACACACAATAGATAATGATGTTGACTTTTATGCCGTTAATTGAAAGATATGTTTGATATCGCGCAATGATATAATATTTCGCAATGCCAAGTTGCGATACATGCATTGTAATTATTGCAATTAAGGTTAAATCGACTCATAATTATAGCCGTTACACAACAAACAAACAAATGAAAAAATTAAAGCCCAGAACAAGTACCATACATAATTATAAAAACGTTACCAAGTCTTTTAAAATTCAAGATATGCGTTTTTCTCTTTATAATATTACTCAGTAAGTTTTTTCAAAATTATCCTTAATTTCAGTTCTTGAATAACGCAATTCATTCATATTATGGCATATGCGAAGTTTATAATCAACGCATTGAGTGTTTATTTGTATACCCTGTAGGGCTATTTTTTTTAATGATTGTGTTACGGGTGGGGAGTTTTTCTAAATAATAAGTATATGTTTAGTTTGATACGTAGATATCCTAGTAATTTATATTTAACTTTGGTTCTGGAATCTGAATTTCCACAAGCATTAATGCAAATGTTTGATTCGAAGTCTGTTTTCGTCACGTCATTTAGGTTAATATGATTTATATTTTATATATGTATGTATATTAGTAAAAAGCTGTTCCACAGGGTATCTCTTAGTCGACATGCTCGAGCTCATTAGTGCTCACTTGTGTTTTTATTTTGCGCTTCACCTGATTTCTTAGCCTATTTGTTATTCTTAGCTTTAGGGCCGCATCGCGTGCCAGCTAGTTTTTACCTGCCACACCCCCCAACGCCTGCCTTATTGTTGTAGTGTGTATGTGGTTGTGTGTTTGTGTGTGTGCCATAAACACGCACAGCACAAAACGGAGCTTGCTCACGTGGTCAACACCCCGAAAAGAACTTCGAGGGGCGCTGGAAATCCACGTATATAAAATCAGCATTGCTTTCCGCTCAATTAAAACGACTACGGCTGTGACTTGGCCGCAGTTGCCGCTGTTTGCGTTAAGTTCACTTCTTGAACGGCCATCAGCAATATGGCACCCCCTATATAGTATACATAATGGCTACGATCGGGCTTTGGTAGCGGCGGCCACAATTATTCATACTCATTACCAATAACGCAGTGGGCTCGACGACAACCGGCCACAAGGCATGGCTGTAACCGGTTTCCTTGGGAGAAAAAGCCCCCTTAGCGTCGCCTTCAATTGTGGAACCCGCATTGCTAAAATGATTTGAATCCGCAATGTGTGTGTGTGTGGGTTTTAAATACACTTGCAGAGAGCATTATTATTTTGTCACGAAATTTGACATGGCAGGTGACGACCTATAAACCAAATAAATTATTGATCTGAGTCAACAGTATAGTCCATATGAATATATCTGTGCGTCGTTTTCTGTGCTACTTCGTGCATGAGCTATATTTATTATTTGAGGTCGGATAAGGCCACAGACCAAAGAGCTAAAATACGAACCCGTAAAAAAAATTATATTTTTGTGCCAACCAAAAAAAACTTACCAAATAAGTGTATTTTCTATGCTCTTAAAAAATGGCCAAAATAATAATAATAATAAATATATGAAGAATCGATCTAATCGATCTACTTTAAACTACATTCTGATTTGGTTTACTTTACTGTAAAAATTGACTCAAAAACGACACATATTTTTACTTGTAAAGCTCCTAGGGGTAACACATATCTGTAATATATATTAAAAATTTCGGATATACATATATATATATATATATATATATATATATATATATCATATGGACGTCATAGGAACAATTTGTAGAAATTTGAGTTTTTCTATAAAATATCTTTAGTAAATATATATCGCGCACAATTTCCGTATTGGTGCAAGGGTATTCAAATATCGGCCACCAGATGCTAACTGTTCTCACTCACCATAAGGTGTGCGCTTGTGTGTGTGTGTGTGCGTGTGTGTTTTGGCCGCAACTCAAGGTGTTGCATGAAAAATTGTTTGACCTTAAGTCGCGCGTTTGGTATGTTATACAATTTTGTTTGTAATTATTTTCATTATTTATTATTAGTCGCATACACACACACACATGCACACACACTCACATAGTTGATTGCATTGGTAGTTGTGTGTGAAAAGCAACGAAATCAGTTCGGCTGAAACGTGCGATTAGACGTTACAGATTCATTAGCATTTCGAGTACCTGCATTGACTTAACTCCAAGGTAGAGATATTTGTAAAGTGAAAGGGGCCGATAATTAAATTTACGTTACGGATTTATATATTGCACTCACTATTACATCTGGACGGAATACCCTGTTGCATATGCAGCTTAATAAATTTCCAAAACTAATAAAAACTAAGATTTGTTTTGCTTGAGTTCATTTTAAGGCAATAAATCAAGAAAAGCTTGCAACAGGGACTTAATCGTTTTTTGATTTTATACGAATGTTTGTTAATATTTTTCGTTATTATTTAAAATTTATTAATTTTTTAACAACGCTTTAACAACATAAAAACACTCAATTATTAACTGAATGTGAGCTTTTTATATTATATTTTTCACTCTTAGCGCTAAAGAGGAATAAAGTTGACTGGATCGGTTTTTAAAAAAAACCGATAACGATTACCATCATATACGGAAATAACTCAAATGACATTTGTCTGCTCACGCACAAGATTTCACTAATGATTGAGTGAGATTGGCTTGATTTGTGAAGCATTAAAAGCTTCCTGTTTGTAATATTGTGGACGCCATGTTCTCAATTGCATTGCGGTGTTTGGCAATCGACAGAGAACAAAGCTGCTCATGTTAAAGTGTAACACATTGGAAAGCGCTCTTCCAATATGGAAGTATGGAATACTCACGTTCATTTATTAACTTTCTTGAGTGTAACACATTCAAAATAGCTCTTCCATTTCAAATCGTGTTCATCTCCTAGTTCACTCTCTCTCTATCTCTATCTTTGAGTCTTTCACCCATTCCTCTCACTTTTATTGCACTCTCAACGTTTTGCATACGCAATGAGCTGCTGCATTCGGTTGCAACGTTTATACGTGCAAGGCATATACAATCTTTATTTATGGCATAAACGCTTTTAATTGTTATGGCAATTAAACGAGACGAACGTATAACACTTAATTGTTCCGGACATCGTCGCTAACGGCCCCTTATGGAAATTGTGAAATCTGCCCAAGCAGTTAAGAGTCAGGCTAAGTGCTGTCATATTTCAATTACTAATTGAAACGCTATAAACTAAATACGCACATGTATTGAGAACTGGTGAAAATCCAATCTAACCAACCAAATGTCGTCTTATCAATGCTTTTACTTGTATCAATAACTGTTAAGCATTTATATATGTATCTATGTATATGTATGTATATGTTTGCAATTAATCAATGACCATACTGTTCAATGCTCTTTCGCTCTCTTTCTCTCTCTCTCTCTCTCTCTCTCTCATTCCTCTTCTGCTTGATTTCCACAATTTGCTGATAATAAGAAATGGCTGAACGGAAATTTCATTCTGGTCGCAAATGCAGCTAAATGATTTCTATGTCATTTTACGGCTTGAATTCGCCGTAAATAAAAAAGACCCAATTTTTATCTACAACAACACACATACGCACGCACACATTCATGCTCTCGCATCTTATCGCCTAATCCAATTTAGTTATAAAAAAAAGCTAGATGAAGCAGAAATAAAATATTTCGGTAAACAATTCGCCTTGTTTATTGTTTGCCTTGCGCTAGAGATGTGTGCGTGATCTTTAGTCTGATCACCAAAAAAACAGGTGACCTTAAAAACAGTGCAATATATAATAAATACGTTTACTCTGTTAACAACAACTAAAGCTAATCTATTGTGAAAATAATGAATAAAACACGCGCTTGAGTGCTAATGTCAATATAATTAAATTGCTATACCCTTTTAATGGGCACGTAAATCTCAGTGTAATTACTTTTCCGAGGCCATAAACAAATTGGTAAACTTACTTAACAATATGTGGGCTTTTTAATCTTTTCTAATCGAACTTGCGAACAATTTAATTGAGTTGACATGTTTTGGCATTGAGAATGTATTTTATGAAATAAAAGTTGATCTACTTAAGTAACTTATCTGGATAATATTCTCGTAATATACCTAAAAATATCTTTTATCACAATAATCCAACAAATACTAACTTTTGTGAAGTTTCGTTTGAGGAATTAAAGTCTGGCTAGACCTTGTCCAAAATTGGATTTCTAACTTCAATACCAGCCGTATGACTTCCAGACTATCTAATCTACTTTTTTTTTCGATTGTTTACCGTTTGCTAGCCAAGAGATATTTACGCTTGCAACACATATTTTTTGGCTATTTAATAAGCATTTCCTGGGAATTAAACCATTAAATATATATTTTTTTCCTAGAAGTAAACAATTTAATAGAAGCATAATCTTAATGCTCAGCTTCGCAATAAATATATTATTATTGTTTCTATAACTCTCGCTCATTATATCAATTTTAAGCTATGCATTGATGATTAGTTAATTAAATTAATAAATTATCTTGCATCATGTTCTATTTTGCTTTTTTTTTTGGTTGTTGTTGCTGCTTTTTGTGGGCCATGCAATGATAACGAAAGGTGAAATGTCTTGGGGCTTACACAGTAGCATGTTCGCGAGTAGATCGAGATAAGCATTGAATCTATTTATATATAAAAATACTCCGCTTATCAACAACACAGTCGTTGTTACCAGCTACATGTGGCAATAGCATTTGTAAAATCGCTGGTAAACAAATAAAACGCTTAATTCCAAACAATTTTTTAAATAATAAAAATTGCGCAAAATGAATTTGCACAAATAATAAAATCTTACCATATTCAACTATTATTATACAAGAAGCGCATGCAATACAATTTTTTTTAAAGTTTTTTTTGCCACTTTCTTGTTCGATAAAAAAAGCTAAAACCCACAGTTGGTTTGATTTGGTTGTGAAAGGGAAGTGCTAATTTATATTGTTGGATATGCTCTACATAAGTTAAGGCGCTAGATGTGAACTATAACAAATTATTTAATTAGGAGCAAGCGCTCTAATAAATAAAGAAAACAAACTTCAAAGTGATCAGCTGTGTGAACTGTGATCAGTTAAGCAAAGTAAAATAAAAGAATTATTGTTATTTTTAAAGAAGCTAAACTTAAGATTTAACGAACTCAGCAGATTAAGCAATTTGTGATCAGTTATAGCACGAACTTCTCTAACAATAAAAGAATGTCGCAATATTTTTTTCTAAAGTTCTTGACCGGTTCACAAAACTCTTGAACTATTTAATTTGGAAACGTGTTTCGACTTTCTTTCAACAGCTGCGCAAAGTTACTACAGATAGAAAAAAAACACCCATTTGTAGGTCTCGTTATTCAGAGAGTACCGTTTTCTAATTTGATTTCCAAATGCTTTATATCTATAGTATATAGTGTTTTTTGTAAACAACTTTGTTTTGTTGTTGACGTTATCAGGCCCGTCGATTCTGTTAGCAATGCAAATCAATCGACACGAAACGTGCAGCCACGCCCACCGCACCACGACGCCCGCAACGCCAGGAATTTGGTTTTTACCTTTAGCCAAAACTTTCCGTGGCTAATTAAAGCAGACGGCGGCAATAATAAAACAAATAACAAACAATGCGTCAGGCACGCTTCTCAAATCCAGGAACTGTAAAATATGTCCGGCAACTAAACAATAGAAAAGCTGTAGAAAAAATATTAATGTAAATCCCTGCACGAGGTGATGGAAAACAGAGTGGGAGAGGAGGTGAGCTTAGGGTGTGAGAGTTTTTGGACATTGAAAGCGATTTTGAACGCTTTTAACGAGGTGGCAGCAACAGAAGTCTAAAGCGAATCGTCAACGCATTAATACCGATCAGAGGCAGCACGTTGCACGCACGTCAGAATTATACAAAATACCTTGCCGTGTGCTACACTGAGAGAAAAGAATGGGTATAATGTGGTTGAAGGTGGCAGAAATGCTGTTCAGATTAGAATTGAACATTTTCTGATCAATTATAATTTTTACTTTAGACAACAACGAACGACAATTTCTTTCAGTGTACACATATATTATTTTGAGGGAGGTTTTTAACCTGGGCGTACGTGCCGCTTAGTCCACTTTTGTTTGACTGGTCGAAACGAGGGGAAGGGGAAAAGGGACGTTTACAGGATTCTACGCTATTCTCAGGCCTGTCTATAACACTCACACACATGCACTCACACTCTTGTTGTTATTTAATGGTCGATTTCTCTATTATAAAGTTTGTTCCAATTTTCCGATTCGATTTGTTCGCTTTTGTTTACTTTTGATAACAAAACAGACGCAGCCAAGCAAACGACCAAACGATCAAGAATCCAACAACAACAACAACAACAGAAAAACATTTTTACTATTTCACAGTAATTTTATTTGCTGTCTGTTGTTATTGTTGTTGCTGTGTTATTTGTTTGGGGCGCACACACGTTTTAAGGCTTTTCGCACAATATTATTTTGCAATTTTCTTTTATTTACCTGCGAATGTCATTGAACACATTTTCCACGGTGCTATTAACAGATCCCAAGCACTGAGTAAAAGATGTTTGTTGTCGGTAATTGAATTCGAGGGGTGTTTTCAACAATAATAACGGGGATGTTGATGTTGGAGATGGCTTAAAAGTACCAGGTGGGTTTTTCAACGAGCGATAATCTCTTCTTATTAACTTAATTCATATGGCAACGTGGCTTTTGTTTGAGCATTTGATTTCCTTAGCTACTTAAATAACGTAATTTGTAATAACGTTTATTTATCGATATTAAAACTTGGTGCGCACACAATAATATTAAGGCGTATAATACCTTGCATTGTGCCGAGATTTTAATCCCTGAAATGATTGTTTTACACACGTTTAAAGTCTTTGTATGGATTAGTGTGAGTAGGTAATGTTTAATTAAAAGGTTAGGAATAGCTTAGATTCTTTAAAGAAAAGTCTATAGAATCTATTATAAAGCAATCGATCACAATATTTATACTGCCTATTTTAATAACCGTTCAAATTCATATCTGATCAGCTGGTTGATTATAAAAGTATTCCTTTAATACTGTTACAATACATGCCTTTACTCAGCTAGCTATTTATTACTGTCATAAATCAATCGATTACATTATCGATGACGTCGATTGCACATAAAAGCAGAAAAATCAAAAAGCCATATCAATTCTAGTTTATTTTATAGTTTTTCCTATGGCCGTAATAAACCAAATAAAGTTTCATATTTCAAATTAAGTAAATTGCGTGGTAACTTGCAGTCGAGCATTTTGCATTTGTTAACCCGATTTTGTAATTGTTTTTTGGAGGTTTTTTGGTTGTTGTTGTTGCTTTGTGGCAGTCATGAAATGCAGCTTAGCTATTACAATTGTTGTTTTTTTCTACTCAGACTTTATGCTTTTTTTTTTGTGAATGAATAAGTTTGTTTCTCACGTGCAATGTGTTAGCCTGTTGTTGTTGTTGTTGTTGGCCTGTCCATTCACTAGCTGACATTTTCTGGCCCGTTTCTCAGTCAGTTGGTAACTCGACATTGTTGGCTTGAATAGACCCAACAAAAAATCCAAATTTACTTTTCTACACTGTCTTTTACAAAGCGAGGCATTATGACATTGTCACTAAGGCTGTTATTGTTGTTGTTGTTGAACAACCAATTGAAATGTAAGCGTTAGCTAAAAAGTGTAAAATCATTAAATTGATGGGTTGTTGTTAATGATTCGAGTGAAAGTTGTTTATTGCAAATAGAAATACATGACTTTGCTTATTTAATCAACTCTTAGCGGCTTGTTTTAATAGTTTTCCTGTTTAAACATTTATCAGATTTCGATAAAAATTCAACCTGACTTGTGCTGGAATAATTAACTCTATCAACTGGGTCAGATTTCGATTGAATACACAAAAAAATAAAGACTTGTGTCTATAACTCAAATATGCATTGCATCCATTTAAAATGGTTTTTTTTATTTGATTTATTTATTTAAAGAAATGTTGGCCTTCTCCGAAACGTTCCTTGAGAACGTTACTTGCAAATTTTTTATAAAATGTATATATAATTTATGGGCGCGTATAACTAGCTTAAGATCTATTCGTGGCGATTTTACTTATGTAAACAACAATTGAGAAACCAAAAATTTACAAAAGCAGCACAAAAGGTGTTTAAGGGGGTGTGTATATATGTATATTTATATAAACATACATATATATATGCGTGTCTGTCGCGTTTTATTCTCCACGCAGTCCCATGCATGCTCTGTTCGTACTGTGTATATAGGGTGTATGGATTGAAAGCAAAGTTTGTGTATCAAATTTTATAAAAACTTTTATAAGTTATCTAATATTACAATTTTATATATGTAATACATTACAATACATCCAAAAGCAATTTTCTATCGTCACTTAAATATGCAAAAGAAAGAAATGATATATCTGCAAATCTAAATTGTTTTGATTAAATATTAAAAGTTTACTATATATTTGATGCTCTACTACAAATATATTTGTATATTATTTCCTCAAAAATATCTAATATTAAGAGTATAAATTTGAATACTGTTATATCTATATTTTTATACATAAAATATGATAAAGCAGAAAATTACAATTGAAAATTCTAAAGAGCTCTTGAGCTTATCGCTAGATAAATTATACACAAACTAGAGTATCTAACAGTCAATCACGAAAGAAAGGCGACATTCTTGATTTTATCTTCTTATTCTCTACATACCGGTACCGATATGCACATGTATAATGGCAACTTTTTTTTCTGCCTCAATGTTATTCCGAAAAAAAATGTAATTTTGTTTCTCATTATTGGTTTGTACGCTTTGCAAGGGCATTAAAGACTTCGGCGCGCCCAAAAGATTTGCCGCATTTGGTTTTACTTATTTTTCTTATGCTATTTTATTTATATAGCCGGTTTACAAGCCTTTGTGTGTGTGTGAGTGTGTGTGGTTGTTGTTGTGGTAACATTGTAGATATTTTTTTGTATTTGTTGTTGCTCTTGTTGTTGTTGCTGTTTGCCGTCTATCGCTTGTCTGGCCACTTTTTGCATTTGTTGCGCTCTATTTGACTTTTACTTTTCATTTTGCCAACAACAATAACAACAAGAGCAGCAAGCAGCAGCAGAATTTGCCATTTTGCCAGCCTTCCGCTCATAATTTGCCAAGTCTATTGATTTCCGCCTCTGTAAATTCCCCAGTTGTTATTTGGCTTACTTCATTTTATTGCTTTTTTTATTTTTTCTTCCCCCATATCGTTGCTAGGGCTCTAAATGAAAGTTAAATTTTATGACGGTCAATTGTTCAATGTATGTATATATATCCGATAATTGTGCTCGCCTTCGCTGTAGGAGGCCTTTCAATTTGTTTCGGCTTCCAGCAGAGTATTTGTTTTCGCATTTGTTGCGGAGGCTCATCCAAAAGAAAAAGTAAAAAAACTGCTGCTGATGGGAATTTATCGTTTATCGTTGGTGAGCTCATTGCTCTAGAAAAACCAATGAAAAGAGCAAGAGACTGTGAGAGAGAGAGAGAGAGGGAGGGAGAGGGAGGGAGAGGAAAAAGCGATAGGTTTGCACACACATTATTATTATTGGTGTAGACCAAATTAGGCTACGGCACATTTGGCTTCAGAACCCAATTGTTGCTTCTTTTGTCGTTTAACAATGTTGTAAGTAAATTTAATTTGCTTTGATTGATTGAGCTTATGGGAAACTGAATATAAAGAAAATCTATTGCTTAAGGTTATAAAGATCCCTTAAGTTATGTTACAGTCTTACATTTATGTTCACACGTTTTTTTTTATGTTGAGGTTCTCTTCTGCTTTCTTTACAAAATCATTTTCAATTTTAAAATCTACTTTTATGTTCACACAATTTATGTTTTCTTATGTTGTGGTTACTATTGACAGCTTCTTTAACATTATGTCAAAATTTTTGTCGATTTTTTCCCATGTTATTTGTTAGCGTGGGTAGCTAAATGTGCTAAAATTAAGTTATTATTTATTTGAAATTCTTCAAGAAAATGTACAAATATTATAGAAAAATGTGTTAAAAAATATATATTTTAAGAATTTCACATAATACAAGGCAAGTGTTGAAATTTTCAACAAGATATGATTTTTAGTCTTGTTTTGACTTATATATTTATACCATCTTTTTAGGTATATTTTTATATGATAATATTTATCTCAAACTGCTTTTATGATCTTCATCTAATCCTTAACCCAAGGTTAAATTTCTTTTTGGCAATCGCTCCCAACTTGTTTGTCAATTTCTTTTTTAACTTCACATGTGCCACATGTTGACAAAAAGTAGTAAAAGCTAAACATAAATTAACTGCTTGTCAACTTAAATAAACTTTTACATTGTATACAAGTTAATCGAGAGATATTCTTGGCAGGCGCTGCCAACTTGTTGCCAATTTTACAACATTGACAAAACGTAAAGAAAGCGTAGAATAAATTGACTGCCTGTCAAGTAAATTAACAAGAAAAACGTACAGCGATATAAATTAACTTATTGTCAAACTTAAACAAACTTTAAATACAAATATATAATAGTGATATATTTATAATTAACTAAATGATGTGCACAGATAAAACGACCGTTTCATTGTTTTAGAGTTGCACGTAAACTTTTAACGTGAACGTTAACTTCAACTAACGATAAACCAGCTATAGCCTTTGGCTATTTTGTGGCCAAAGCCCGCACCCAGAAAATTTTAACTTGACATGAAATGCTCACCGCCTTCTAATTAAATGTGTTATGCCTGCAAGCAATTGGGCCAAGGAGCAGCTGCGACTGTTTGCGGTTGTTATGGTTATGGTTATGTTAATGCTATAGTTATCCTCATTGTTGTTGTTGCCATGATGTCAGTTTAGGCGCATAAAAACAGCTGGACGACAAGTTCAAGACAAATATAACTGGCACTTAAACTAACAAACAAATAAAAATTGCATAAAAAGCGTTTGTTGCCTGTTCGGCCTGCCTGTACCATGGCCACCCGCTAAGCTGGATGATGCAATCAGACACATAAACCTCATGTTTCCGGCCACCAATCAAAATTTTTGGCTGCTCTTTCAACTGTCTATTGTATGTTAATGGGATTTAACGCATCTCACGCCCTGTCTAATTGTATGCATAAATGTTATTATATATTTTGTGGCATGCAGCTGCGCGAGGCGAATTCAAAAGAGGGTTGGGGTTAGCTTTTATACAACTGTGTTTAATGAAATAGTTGTGCCCTACCTCACCCCTGAACAGACAATTCTAGTCCTCCAAATTAAACAAGCTATACATTTTTAGAAAGCCTTCAATGTAAACATTATAATACCGAATAAATCCCTATTTACATTTGAACTCCTTTTCGTTGTTGTTCATGTTTTTATACAAATACCCATGAAAAGTGCTGCTCATAGAAATAGTAGTGTTTATTTTAAATGAAATTTGAAAATAAATGCTACCCCGCATTTATAAACCAATGCTGTAAACAGCTGTTACAATCAGTCAAGCACTCTTGATAGCAGCAGCTATATAAATTTTGCTTCCTTCTTTTCCTACAGTTTTTTTGTCCTCACTCAAGTGCATTAATTTCCCTCAAGTTGCCACAATTGCGGCAATTTTAAGTGTTTTGCTTCTCTCCAACCAGATTATATACATATAAACGTACATATATATATATATATGTATTTTAAAAAGCAACTGATCATTATTACACAGCCACGGCCGCCTTCAAGCGCCCTGATAGCTGCTGATGTCACTCGCTTTTTGTTTGTTTAAGTACAATCTGATGGAGGGGCGGATTTTTAGGGCGTATCTATGACATTGACCTTTTATATATATATATAGCCTTTTGATAATAGCTATTGCCTTTATTACCACTTTGAAGAGTTTTTCTTGTTATTTCAAATGTTATCTGCTGGGGAATGGGGTTCCTTCAGCCAGGAAGTGAATTCATTTGTCATTCAATACTTGTGTGGATAGCTGACAATTATAGTTTTTGACGTCAGCTAAGAGATAAGTTCAAATAAAATTCTTTCTAAGGTGTCTGAGATGGCTTTTTTATACTTAACAGGGTATAAAATAATATATATATAAAAAATTATCAACCTTGCTGAAATGATCGACATACACATACATTGATCGTTGAATCGATATTTTTATATATTTGAATTCTGTTCTGTTAAACCAAATGTCAAAAAAGAAACAAACATGTCTCGTTTGACATATCGATATTTAATCGATAAAGCCATAAAGCAATTCTTCAACTGCCGTTGATCAAAACCGTTGCCATCAAATTGTTATCAAATTAATAACTAAAATAGAACAATTTAAAACAGCAGCTGGGAAAGATAAGAAATCAAATAACATTTAACATCTAGTTAGGCGTCGCAACGTCTAATGTTTAATTCCATTGTTGTTTGTCAATTTGTTAAATTGTTATCTAAAGCTGCTGACAAGTCTAAATTATGTGTTTAACACGAAATTCACTTTGACTGAGTTGTGTTGCGTGACCCGTTTCCGATATTTATCGGCCAGATGGTGACAAGGTATATATGTGTGTATATATATAAGCGAATAGGGGGCTCAACACAATTACAATTACAATTACTCGAGTTATCATCAGTTAGTTGCGCACATCAATGTCAGTTAAAGGGGCAATTATGCCATTACGCTGTCTTGCCCAAAATAAGAACAGAAGAGGATCTCTTCTTGCTGCTCCAATTCGGGCCATGCTTAGTCGCCCCAGACATTTCGGTTTCGGTTTGTTGCATCCAATCCACCAACCAAGATCCTCATCATCGTCATTATCATGATCATCATCGGCGGCACTTTGCCAAGGCACACACAATTTGATGGTCCTATTAGCACCGGTTTTTTAACTTCCCGGTATTTGATGCGATTCGTGCAACGCTTCCATAATTCCGCAGCACCTTTCCTCCACTCCCGAACAATTTGCAGCAGCTTCTTCGGCTTTGACTGATGCGGCAAACGTGTTGAAACTCTGTTTAATGTGTTGTTGTTGTTGTTACCGATTTTTTATGGCTTTCACGCGGAGCGAAATTCACAATATTGCTGCAGACAAGATCAGTAAAGCGAAAGGCAAACAATAAAAATAAATAAATGTGTGGAAAAAAAGCCGATATTAAACCTAAGGCTAAGCTGAGGATTAAATACTCTTAGCATATTGCAAACTTTATATATCGGATTGACTTCCACGTTGACTTCTGCGTTAAGCAATAACTAAAAAGTCTATTTTGGGTTTCTTCTAAAGTAGCTTTAAAATTAAGATAAGATCATCTTCAAATTCTAATCAAGTTTTTATATATCTATTTATTTGCTTATTTCTTCATTTACGTATCGCTTCACAAAGTTTAAATACTATTTTTGTTAGGGTATTTAGGCCCTCTTTAACACCAAATATTTACCCGCAAAATTCGTGGTGCCACTTCCCAAATGGTAATATTCGATGGAGATTTCCCAGAATCCTTTTGCTTTTTTAGCACAAGCAATTAAATATTGAACAAGAAACAAATACAAAAACAACAACAAACTTTTAACAAATAAATAATAAATAACACAAACTAATCTGTGGTTTATTGAACTCCGTTAAACTGGCTAAGCAGCATAAAAGCCATGGCTTATATAAAAACAAACTTGGTTTGTTGACGAGAGCTGCGTCTTCCGTCTCTCTCTCTATTAACGTCCTAAAACTTGTGAATTAACGTATGTGCAAGATGAAGAAGAAGAAGAAGCAGCAACAGAACTTGGACATGTTCCAAAGCAGCAACAAAAACAAGAACAAAATTTTAGCAACCCAACAATTTGTTGTTGCTCACTTTTTATGGACTTTACTCATTTCCATTATGCAAATGACGTCTTCTGTTCTTTTGCCCCCTTTGTCGGCTGCGTCATCGTTTCGAGTGCTCCTAAGGTCAATGGCGATGAGGTTTTTATATATATTTTTTCATCTTTCCCCCTTTTTTTGGGTTTCTTTTGCCGAAGAATATTTTTATTGTGGTTTTCTTTTTTTTTTTTTGATAATTTGCTGGAGCTTTTGTTTACCAGCTGCTCTTTGCCTTTCAGCAGAATTTCGATCACCTGGTGTGTACACACTTTCACTCTAATGGCTTTTGCACCTTGTTGTATACCCAGTAAATAAAAGCACTTAAGGGGTTAAGCGAAGAGAGCCGCTAGCAATGGATAAAAGTGATCAGAAACAGCTTTGTATTAACTTTATTACTTTGTAAAAGATAACTTTTTAATTAATCTCTAAATCTTGCCAGTTTCTTTGAACTCAGCAAGTGTTTTCCCAACTTTACTAAGCTTTTAAGATAATAAAAATAAGTTAAGCAACTAAAATATACAATAGTTTCAACTTTTTTTTAAATACGAGGTATCTCTTAGCTGAGCACCCCCATCTACTTTACTGTTGCGCATAAGTCTTATGCTGTTTAAAAAAAACTATGTTGGGCACATTTTTTTCGACTTGAGCAATGCCAAAAATTGTTCGTTAGCTGCGTTTTTTTTGGTCGACTTTTTAAAAATAGCCTCAACACAGTTTGAATTTATTTGGCCTACGTCATGTGGGATCAAAAAATAACAATTTATAAATAAAAGAAACACGCAAGCAATGTTCTAGACGATCGTCGATCGAATCCGTTGCGTGGGCCTTATTTATTGCCCAATTTTTCCTGTATTTTTCACAAGCTTGTGCAATTCACAAATAGTTTTCTGTTTTTTTTTTTTTTGTTATTTTATTTTATTTTATTAGTTCTTTCAACCCACATAGAAATGTGGCTGCAGTTGAAAAACAATGTAGGCCAGGCGGTCAGGAGGTACAAAAAATACTAAATAGTACTAAATGAAAAAGAAAACAAAGTGTTGGTTAACATGTTTTTTTTGACACTTTTCGCTTTTTAACACTTCGCAGCTATTAGATAATTGTTTTTGAACAGATAAACTAATTGTGTTCTTTTTTTAGTTGGTTTTCTGAACCTTCGTTTTGTCAACCTTTAAAAATGATCCGTTTAAAGCTTAAATATAATAAAATTTGTCAGCTTTGCTATCGAATATTTTCATTCAAATTTCTTTCCCATTAAAAGTATTTATTCAAAAATTCTTTTTGCTCATTACATTTTTTCATAATCTATTTTTAAAACTTTAAAACGGAATTAATTTCAATTGCAACTAAATATATTTATTTATTTGTCTAATTTCTGCAACATTCTTAAATTATGCAAAAATCCTTTATGTTTTGTGTTTGGTTTTGTCGTTCGTTTCAACTTGGCTAGGAAAATGAAAAAGAAAATCCCCCAATGTCAGCTGTCTCAACTTTGTAACCAAAAACATTTGTGGGTGGCAACAGGGTGGGGGCGGGGGCGTGGCATCAAAATTACACAGCACATTATTTAGCTAGCGTGTCAACGAATTATTTAAGATTTTTGTTTGCAAAACAGGCGAACAGACGAAAATAAGTTTAATTAATAATTTGGGAGCTCGGCCAATTGCGAATTTAAATTGTAAATTGCAAACGAGCCAATAGCAACAACAAAATAAATACAATATATAAAGACAAACAACAACAATCATTCAAAATGTTTATTTAGCTAAATGAGCGGCAGCCAGGCGAAAATAAAATAAACAATAAAAGTACGACGTGCTGGGGGATTATAATCAAACGGTGATTTATATCTTAAGATTGTACCCACAAAAAAAAACAACAAAAAATTGAATGTTTTAAAATTCCTTAACAAAATTCACTTAAAAACACATTCATTGAGACAAACTAACACATAAAATGTAGTGCACAATTTGCATTTGTGTTAGAATCCGCTTGGAGTTATAAATTAAAAATATTTTCAAAGCTGCAGCTGGATTTAAAATGGCCTATTAGGAAAAATCCTTTACTATCATACTGAGCTAAATATCAATTGAAAAGAATCTTAGACTAAAACTAGTTGCGAATTATAAACGACATGAAGCTGAAGAGCTTTCAAAGCTTTTATAATAATTATGTAAGCCCTAAAGCTGCTTGTAAATGTTTATTAAGCTTAATTGAACATAAAATAAATATAAAAAAAATACGAAGCTTTCATTGTTGATAAGATAGCTGATTGTAAATATAAAGTTTAAATGCTTTATTAAATTAAAAATTTAACAACAAGCTCTATTAAAAGTAAAATAATTTCAGTAAATGATATTAAATGGTTAAGCTTAAGCTAATAGCATTTAAAATTTGAAACAAAATCTAAACAACTGACAAATAATATTTGCGCTAGACAGCTGTAAAAGAGGTTTAATAAGATTAGGTTTTTGTTTTTCTATTGTAAGCAACAATTAGACAAACCTGCATCCAAACTTGTTGCGAATTTTAAGTTAACTTGAAAGCCCGGGGCCAAAGTGGCTTGCTAATGGCTATTGTATGTTATATATATTTATTTGCTGGCTAAAACGCCCCTCAGCCCGCCCCTTTCGCAGACAGCTGTCACTTGTTAAGTAGTAATACACTTTCTAATGGCCACAATAACATTTGCACACCCTTTATTCAAGTGTGTGTGTGTTTGTGTGCGAGTGTGTGTGTGTTAAACATAAATAACTCGAAAGTTATGATGTGTAACAAAAATCCAAATGCATGGGGGCTGATTGTCTGTCTGATTGTCTATGGGTTAATCAAGTAAACAAACACGGCCAAAACATCAGCAGCTGGTGTGCAAAAACAACAAGCAACAACAATGATAACAACAAGCCAAAAACACCCAAAGAACATCCTATTTCCTACCCTTCCCCCGTCTCTTATCAAGAGGTAAAAGTCAGTAACACTTAACGCCTTTTGATTGTTTAATTTCTCAAATTGTTTTATGGATTTATCCCAGCTGTCGGCCAGAGGGTCTGGCACGCCAATGAAAAATTAATGCCAATGCCAACGCGCCAAGGGTTGTCCTGCACAGGACCAAAAGATACTGCTGTTGTTGCTGTTGTTGGCGGCGGCTGCTGCTGCAGCCCCGGGACAACATCAAAGCCGTGTGGCTTCATTTTTCACCGCTTTTGACAACGTAGAGTCGGAAACAATCAGCCAACCAAAGCGCCAGCAGACAGCTGACAGACGCCAACAGCAGCAGGAAGGGGCAGCCAGAGGGGACGAGTGTTAACTTTTAGTAGCCACTGTGTGCGTGCGTGCTAATCCCCCGCTGACGCACAAAACATATCCACCCAGCCAGCCAGCCAGCTGCCCGCCTTCGCATATTCCAATCAAATTAAGTAGAAAGGTTTTTTTGGTTCAGTTTCACGCTTTTCCAAAGCTGCTTTTACTTTTCACTCCAAAAATGCGTTTAACCACTAATTAAGTTGAGTTTAAGGATTTGCGAGTAAAGTTTATTTGAAGGTCACTTTAGATAAGATTCCCTGATTCATTATTGTATATCCAAAATACTCATTGCATTTTTCTAGCTAAACGCAATTTGGTTTGGCAAATTATATATATTTTCACCTAGCTACTAATTGCATTATTCCCATTAGTTTATTTGTCTTCTCATTATAATAATTTACTTTAGTTTACGCTATTTTCTATATACAAAACGTTTTTATATACGCTATATTTATACCCTGGTGAAACTTTTCGTTAGTTGCTTGTCTTTATTTATTTCTTATTTGTTCTTTGTTTGTTTGCCATTCGTTGATCTATCTTGTTTACACAATTTTGTTATTTTACTTTTGAACTTGTTCTTTAGTCACTTTCTTTATTTTGTTAGCTTAGCCAATTTTATTTTTAGCCATTTGTTTAGCTATTTAATTTTCAAGTGTTTTTCTGATTCATCGTATAATTTACCTTCAACGAGCTGGTTTAAACTTGATTTAAATTATGTTTTCCCGATGCCCTTGACCCAATATTGTTTTTATTTTTAGTTATTTGTTGTAGAATAGAATAAAAGATTTTCAACTATGTTGAAATATTTTTAATGTTTATTCATGCATATGATTTTTACTTAATTTGATTGCGGTTCATTTTTATTTATTACTTATTTTATGTTTTTATTTTATTCATTTCATTTTCAATTTTTTTTTAAATTTATATTTGTTATTTTTATTTGCATTATCTCATTAAATGAACTTGTCAATTTCTTTTAATTTGTGGTTTCCCTTTACACTTAAATAGTGAAGTGCCTTAAATGAACCAGTTCATTTCACTTAATTAGTGGTTCCCTTTTGCACTTAACTCATTTAAAAGAATGCTCTTTAAATGTTTTAAGTGAACCAGTTCGTTTCACTTAATTAGTGGTTCCCTCTTGCACTTGACCCATTTCTAATGGGATATGCTCCATGCTGTTAAGTGTAGCGCATCCCGCCTTCTCGCGGGTGACCTGTTTTATGTTTCATGTTCACGGTGCTGCCGTCTCCACTCCCCTCTCCCTCATTCTCCCCTCTTTGTTGCCGCCATGGCTTTTATTGCTCCGCCTATTAGCACGCACACTCCACAAAGAGTCAAACGCTTCAGAGCGACAGAGACAGCAGCATCCTTTTTGTTTATCTTTTTTGCCAGCTGCGACGCCAAAACCTCCACTGGGGGAACTGGGAGCTGGTCCCCTCCTCCCACCTTCCACTTGTCCCCAGTCCGCCTGTCCTTCCGCTGCAATTAAGTTGCAAATTGTCAAAGCCAACAAGTTCCACAAGTGGATTGTTGTTGTTGTTGTTGTTGCTGTTTATTCGTTTGTTTGTTTGTCCGTTTGGCTTTTGTGTTTGTTTCATTAACTGCGAAAAGGCGTTGCGAAACCAAACCGAACCGAAATTCCGAAGCGCTCGACGAACAAACTCCCTCGAACTCACCTCGCTCCTTCGCTCGCAGCATTCGCTTTTGGTTGGCTGGCAAAGAGCTAACCACTCAACGTTGCCCTTGCCCGAGGGATGGATGTGTGCGGGGGCTGTTCGAATGAGTTTGGGATAAAGTGTCTAATTTGGCGCAGAGTTCTGCTTGCTCTCGCTGCTATTAGCTATGATTTATTAAATGCCTCCGTCTCTGTCTCTCTCTCCTACTCTCTTTTCCGCTCTCTCTCTTTTTCTCTACTGCAATTTGATTAGAATTTGATGTCTGGCAGTGTCTGCTGTGGCTTTTTTATGGCCAAATTACAGTCGCAAATTTGGGCTGTAAATGAATTGACTGAAATATGCCAACCCAACCACCAACAATTGGTGGGGCGTAAAAACAACCCTCTGTTAATTAGTTAAACATTGCCATTGTCAACCCCTGGCCAAGATTGAATTGTAGGTATTTCTCTCCTTTTTGTTCCCTTCTCTACCTCGGCCGTTTTGTTGACTTATGTTGCCACTTTAATTTTGCCGTCGGCCGTGTTGGGAACTCGCTCGCACTTCGTTCTAGAAGAATTATCATCAAAAATTTAAATTTATGTTTACATACAAGCGATTTATTATCTTTATACACGGGGTGCCTTTTCTTTTTTGGCCATTGTATAAAAGTTGCTAACTTTGTCTGTGTGTGTGTCTGTGTGGTTATTTACGGTAAATTGCTGTGTTTCAGTTATTAATTTACCAACTCTCTTGGCTGCAAATTGTATGCAATTTTCTCTACGCTTTTCCAAGTAAAAATTCAACAACAACTGGAAAATTTATACAGAGCGGAAAAAATCTTCAAGCACGTGTTTTCTCTTTAATAATTGATTTTGGTTTTATCTCGTAAATTATTCTATTTAGAAACAAGTTATGGTAAATATTTACAAGATCTTTGGACTCGCTTAAATATTTGTTGTAATCATTTAACTGTTTAATGCGGCTTTTGAACTCGCGTTTTGCCTATGTGACAAATCAATAAATACACAACTAACGATTAGTCATAACTGTTGGTGTGATTATTAATAAGATGGCCTACAGTAAGATAAGTTAACAAATGATATTTAGACAAGTTTTGAACACAATCTTGACATTATTATTCATACTTGGCATATAAATTTTAAACAATGATATGAAGATTAGACTTTAAAATTTAAAAAGTAATCTTTAACCTGAACTCTATCTTTATATAAAAAAAAAGGCGATCCATATTTGGTTGTCTTTAATTTCCGTTGCCATTTCCTATTGAACTTTTACCTTTATTTTACATAATAATATGTTGATGTTAATTTTTGGTTTCTCTAATTTCCGATACATATTTGAAATGCTTTCGGTTTGTCCTCACTTATTTATCAAACCACTTTTTTAATTTCTTTAAATGCAAATTTCCTAAACACGCTCATAATTTATTAATCATTTATTGTTGACTTTCAGTTCATTTGCAAATTAATATCCGATGCGTATCGCAATTTTACATAATGTTTACATTTCTCTTCAGAGGTCTTGAGATTATAGATTAGACAAAACTTGAAAATTTATTCAACGTTCAAAGCAATTTTGATGTGAATTAAACGAGTGCATATCAATTTAATAAATATTTAGTGTTTTTGCGTAAACAATAAGGTACTTTACCCGATATTTTATAGCATTATTATCCATATCTATTATTTGTTAAAATAAATAAAAGCCGCTGAATTATATATATTCCCTTCTATTGCATGTGACAAATGTTGTACTTTTTGTATTGCTTGCTTGCTTAACTGATGATTACATTTGTTATTGACAAATCTGAGGATCCGTGCATTGTTCTCGACAAATGCCACTTAAAAATTGAGCGATCACTTGGGTATAATATAAAGTATGTGTTTATAAAATGAGTCAAAAATCGTGACTTGTAAACCATGCAAAATCGTAGACATAATATGATGCTATAAATAAAACTATCTTAATACAATTTGTGGGGCACCAGGTTACCTTATACATTTACTATAGTTAAATTTAATCACACTCTATATTCATTTATTTATACTCTATACACGTGTCATCATGGTACAAAAGTAAATGAATATATAAAAGCTAGTTTATTATGATCAAAGATAAGCACGCTTTGTTATAAACGATTTAAACTGCATGTTGAATTACTAAACATATGTATGTATGTATACCCGATTGTCATCTCTTATGCCTGGTTAACTTAACAATACCTTTTATTGTAAATTTTTTTAAAGAATGAGTACAAAAAAAAAGTACTTCATGCACTTTGCTGTGTAATCTTCCAACTTAAATGATTTGTTCTCTTATTTTTATTGTGTTTTATTGTTGTTTTCTTATTCTTTTTTGTTCAATTGCTATCTATTTTCGTTAAATGCGTGTCGAGGGTTTCTTCCGTTCAAATGCAGCATTTGATGTAAAGAGCATTCGCCGCATCTATTTTTATTTAGCTGGGGGCAGGCGTTTGTCTTTGATCGGCCGTTACTTAATTTGCGTTTGTATGTGTGTGTGTGAGTGAGTGTGTGAATGTTGTTGCTTTTTCCTTTTCGTAATTTACACTTGACAACGTCTCTGGCACTTCCTCTCTCGTCATCGTGATCGTCATCGTCATCGTCTTCGTCGTCGTCTCGTTTATCTATTCTCTATCGGATAGGTGCGTCTCTCTCTGGCGCTCTCGGGGACTCATTGGCTATGCGAGATGTCGTCGATATTTATGCATTCGAAATGCTGTTTCCGTCTCTTTTATTGTGTCCACCTCGGCATAAATTACGATCACAATTGTTGTTGTTGTTGTTGCGTTTTATGCCAATTTGGGAACTTGTAGCCAATTACCATACGGTTTATACTTTGGATAACGTCAATACAATTCATATGCCCTTATCTGTATCCAAATCACGTTGCTCGCCTTTTCGTATCGTTTTCGTTACGCATTTTTCTTTGGACCCTCTTTCTCTACCACCCTCTCAGTCACTCTCTCGTTTGGGACATTATGCATTTCAAGTTGAACTCCATAAATAAACCTCGCTTTGATCAGTTTTCCTCTTCCTTTTACCTAGACCCTGTGTCCGCCCTCGTCTATTAGTATATCAATCAATGACAAGATCTTGAACCAACCAGTGTCAAAGATAAGGCCTGGCCTCGGTTTTATTTCATTTGCAAGCTTTTGATTACACGTGTGCTGAAACAGAAAACTCATTGATCTTTATGCTTAGTAAGGAGTTCGTTTCAAAATATCTATAAACGATGCTGCCTGTTTTACGTTTACGAATGAACTAAAAGGGAATTAGTTTTCTAACAATTCTAAGCAATGTGTAACATTTAAATACTTTGTTTACGAATACAATTTAATCTTTTCTTCATGGTTCGCTAAAACTAAGCTCAAAACTTGATTTTAATTTC
The DNA here is from genome assembly GCA_004143845.1 of Drosophila lacertosa. Lineage (NCBI taxonomy): Eukaryota > Metazoa > Arthropoda > Insecta > Diptera > Drosophilidae > Drosophila > Drosophila lacertosa. Next base: position 30,132 of record SCDZ01000006.1, on the reverse strand, counting down.
GTTGAAAAATAAGATTAGCCAGTAAATTTAGCCAAGTCCATTGCATAATTATTTCAATATCAACCGAGGCTCATTAGCAGTCATAATTATGTTGTTTAGCTCTATGCATAAAAAAAAAATATGCGCTATTTTTCCGTTTCGTTGTGCTATTGTTTGTTGTTGTTGCTCTAATGAAATCGTTCATTTGGATAACAAAGACAAATTATTTACTCCAAATCACAACACGAGGCGGCGACAAGTGGCTGCAAAATTTTGCCACTTGGTTGGCCAGGCCAAAAGCGCCGCTTGCCGTTGCTTTCCTGTCGCTGTATTGTCTGCTCAACTGGCCATAAAACGCTTATTTGTGCCGAACAGAGACCATTGCTTATGATTTAATATTGCTTACTTTCCAAAAAAAAAAAATTATAATAATAAATATGACTTACAATGCCTTTTAAGCAATTTTCAATGCCAATAAATAAATGCATAACAATTTTTTAATAAGCAAAAATTGTACAACGCGACAACAGCGAAGAGCGAAAGATAAGCGGTTCAAAATTAAGTGAACAGCGAAATTTTTTTATTATTTAGTTAGGTAGTCAATTTTTGGAATTCATTTTGTTATTTGTTCAAGGGTCTGTGTAATGTGTTATTGCACTAACACTATGTTAAGCAGCTGTTAAGGTAACATAGACGTGTGCTATGTAAGTAGGAAGCTGTTATTTATTAACATTAATAATTAACAGCTTTTTATTGAAACTATTAACAGACAATGTAATGGATTACGTTAATAACATAACGCTGTTAGTAAATAACGTGCATTAACAGAAGCCGCAATTCTTTAACTTTATGTTAATCTGCTGTAAGCAATTAAAGAGCTGTAAGATCAATAAGTTAAAATTGGTCCTGTAATTTAATATATAATCATGAAAATGTTATGTTTAAGTACTTGTATACATATTTTCGTAAGCTTTACTAACTTGTTGCTCTTCTTGCAGATCTCACGCGACGATGGCCTGCCCCAAGAGATTTGCCGTCAGTGCAAGGCGCAGTTCATAATGGTGGCCAAGTTCCGGCGGCGTTGTTTGCGTGTGCAGCAGCGTCTACACGACTTTGCCCAGAACATAGCCGAACGCAACTCACAACCAGCCGCCCAGTCAACTGAATGCCCCGCCAAAGATTATCAGCATCTGCCGGAGCCCAAACGTTATCAGCCGGAGACGGAGACACCGCAAGCCAGAACTGAGGAAGCAGCCGAAGAGGCGCCGACGCCGTCCAAGCTGCGCCGTCTTCATATGCGTGTACGCAACATGCGCATCGCCTCCTTGCCAGCCAGCCGAATTGAGACGGACACTGCTGTTCTGCAGCAGCGTCCGGCGACGCGCTGCAACTCGCAGCAGGTCGACGTAGCGCGCGCGCGAACTCCGCAACGCAACACCTTCAAGCGACTCCATGTGCCGTGGAAGACGAAGGCTGCGCGCAAACAGATCTCCGAAACGTGGTCCACTTGCTCCACGCCCGAAGAGGAGCAGCAGCAGCAGCAGCAGCTGGCACAGAGCGCAGCGCCGGCGACGCAAAGTTCCGAAACGGAAGCGGAATCGAGCGCGGGCCAAACATCGCCCGAGCAGCTCAGCGATCTGTCCGTAAATCCTTGTCGCGGCTTCGACAGCGACGGCAACTCCAAAACCTTCCCAGCCACGCCCCAAACCAACTCACCTCAACTGGAGTTTCCACCAAAGCGTGCGGCAACGAAAAAACAACTTGTTGTTGTGCGACGCGGGCGACGATTGCGTCCGTTCAAGCGGACGAAGCGGGTGCTCAAGCTTAGGGAGAGGCAGCAAGCAGCAACGGAGCAACTGCAGCAGCAGCAGCTATCGAGCAGCAGCAGCAGCACTGGCAGCAGCAGCGGAAGCAGCAGCCCAGAAACCACAACAAGCGAAGAGGAAGCTTCCAACGTGAAGCAAGAAGACTCAATTGAAGCCTCAACCGTGGCGAGCATATCAATAGAAGAAGTACACGAGACTAGGACAGGTATAGATTCAGAGCAGGCCACAACAAATGGTACAGCTGATTCCACTGTACAAAGCGAAGACTTGGAGTTGGAGCAAAGCCAAGCAATTAACTTGACTAACGAACAGCCAGAGATGCAACCAGAAGAGCTTATAGTCAGCATACCGCTGGATGTGCTCGGCGAGGAGTTGCAACGCAAGCTGCACGTAAGCGACGATGCTGACGAAGATCAGGACGTTGAGGCTGTCAAGGAGCCACCGACGGAGGCCGACGATGTCAATAACAATGAGAATGGCGAGAATTTTTGCCAGAGTGCTACAGCAGATAGCTTCAATGCTGCTGTGGCACTCGCAAACAAACCACAAATTGAAGCAAAACCCAACGATGACGAGGACGATGACGACATGGCATCGCTGGAGCGATTGGCCGCTTTGCAGTCGCCGCAACAGGAGCAGCCGCTGCGTGCACCTCCAAATGCCAGCTCCATGGATTTCCTGGCCGAATTCGAGAAGCATTGCGAAAAGACGCTTAAGCTGCAGGCGGCGCCGCTGGAAATCGAACTGGAACTGGCGGAGGCCAAGCAGCAGCTGCAGGTGGAGATGAACGATGTGGAGACCACACTCCACGGCATACTCAATGAGATGCAGGACGAGCATCTCTATACGCCCGTCTGTACGCCCATTGATGAGTTTCTGACGCCGGCGGACTATGCGCCACTGCCGGAGCCCGAGACGACAGCGGTGACGACCTACGAGAGGACAGGCGAGGTGCTCCAACAGCAACAGTTGCAGCAACAACAACAGTTGCAGCAGCAGCAGCAGCAACAGCAACAGTTGCAGCAGCAGCAGCAGTTGCAGCAGCAGCAACAGTTGCAGCAGCAGCAGCAGAAGGAGGGGAATCTGTTTGATAGCAGCAACTTTAGCAACGAGCTGATTGGCTTCCAGAATGATATGCCCTGCTTTGAGAATATTGAAGCAACGCCCGGTTCGATTGCAGCACAGCAGAGTCTGCAACTGGAGCTGACGCAGCTGCTCAATGAATTGCAGCCGGCGCAACAACAGCAGCAGCAGCTGCAGCAACCGCAGCTGCAGCAGGAGTCCTCCGTCAGCTATGAGACAATGTATCCGCAGGCTGCTCCAACGCTGCCAACGCTGCCGCCCGCCTCGACAATTTGCAGCAGCAGCAACAAGTTGCAGCTGATACAGATGCCGACGCCGGAAACAGTTTGGCAGGCACAGGCAACAACAACGCCAACGACGCCGGCGTCGGCGCCAACAACACAGCTGCAGTGGTCGACGCTGGGCGGACTGGAGGCCATCAAGACGACGCCGCTGGACAATGTGGAGGGCAGCAGCACAACGACCACCTACTACATCAATGCCAGTGATCTCTATCAGCCGCCGGGCGAAACTTATGCGCTGCTCGACAGCAACGACAACTATCTGCAGCAGCAGCAGCAGCAACAACAACAACAGCAGCACCCGCAGCAACAACAACAACAGTCGCCCATTATGATACTTATACAGCAGCCGGAGCTGCAGCAGCCAATGGCATCAGCCAGCAATCCGCAGCAGGCGCCGCTGCACATTAACTACAGCAACGAGCTGCAGGCGTATCAGCAACAGCAGCAGCAGCAACAACAACAGCAGCAGCAGCAACTACAGCAGCAGCAACAACAACAACAGCAGCAGCAACAACAACAGCAGCAGGCGCAGCACTTGCAGCAGCAGCAGCAGCAGCAGCAACAATCACAAAAACCACAACAAAAACACGTACAAAATACAGTATTAAATTTGCCGCCGCCGACGCGCGGCCGTCCGCCGATGCTGAAGTGCCGCTTCTGCCAGAACGGGCCGCGTTTCTCGAACAGTCTCGAGTACAGTCGCCACATCATCGAGCTGCATCCTGCCGTGGCGCCCTTCAACTGTCCGCACTGTCCGCTCGCCTTTGCCGGGCGCAGCAAACGCAGCCAGCACATACTCAGCACCCATATGGTGCAACAGTTCCATTGCGGCCAGTGTTCCTTGATGCTGCCCTCGCAGCGGGCACTCGATCTCCATCTGCAGCGTTTCCATATGCCGCTGCCCACGGAGGCGACGGCGGCGGCCGTGGTGCGAGATTCAGCTTCTGGGGTGCGGCTCGATGAGGTTCAGCTGCAAATGGCCAACAACAGCAATAGCAAAACAGAACACCACCAAAAACCACAGAATACTACGCAGCAATCGCTGCATCAGCAAACCTCTCCACATATGCCGTGTAAGTACCGAAAAGAACTAGTTCATTACATTTTTGTGGTTCAGGGCTTCAATTATTTATTCAAAGCAATTAATTCAGTTGTTTGGTTTTTTTTAACAAGTTCTGGTTGCATTTAACAAGCTCGTGCTTGTCTAATAAATTAATGAAAGTTTACTACAATTAATTGCGAAACAAGTTAGTTTACTATAAACGAACCAGTTCTTCTTTAGGCACCAAATTATTTCCTTATTAAAAGTTTTGGTTATCTTAAACCTCAATTCATAAGCTATAGTTAATTTAATTTGACTACGAAACGATCTAGTTCATCTTTAATTTATTGCAAAATGAACTTGTTGCGCTTTTTATTTGTTATTCCCTTAAATAAGAAATTAACAAAACTTAATCAGTTCAGCTCGATTGTCTAGTGTTCTCTGATTTAATCATCAGATCAGTTTTGCAAACTAGTTCAATTTATCATAATATTTATGTATATACATAAATTCGAAATTCTCCCACTGCTAGATCATAGAAATAAAAATAATAAATCTTTCTAGTTCTATTTTGTTTAAAATAAACAAAAACGAACAAATTACATTTACCTAAATTTATATTAACTGCTTCAAATGAGCTCTTTGCGTTGAGAATTTGACGAATACGCTCTAAATATATCTGTTAGCTTTATTTCAAACCTTTATATAGAACTAGTTTTCTATGTAGATTTTTATTTATAAATTAGTTTTAATTTTATATAAATAGCATATTCAATATGAACTTATTTTTGCTCATTGCGAATATTGTTATTAAAAGTTTTTCTGAACTAGTTCAAGCTTAGTAAGATCAACATGAACCGCTCTTCTATTAACTTTGAACTAACTAAGAACTAGTTCCTTTTCAAATAAACAATTAGCTCATAATATGAAGTAGTTTTATTAATTTTTACTTATTGACGTTGCTTTTGTACAATACTTAATTCTTAAAAATGTTGTTTTAGTTGGTTCATTAACTAGTTTATTTAGCTTTAGTTTATAGTTTATAGTTAATTAACGATTTGTTTTCCAAGTGCATAAGCTACTACTAATGCTTACGCTCTCTCCCTCTCTCTCTCTCCCCCTATATTTCTCTCTGTCTATCTTACTCTCTCTCTCCACTATTAACTGTATTTTGCCTGCGCATGCGTAGCTTTGGAACTGCATACAAAACCATCGCAGCCACGCAGAACGCGCATACTCTGCTGCCCGGACTGCGAGGACTGTAAGTAATCCTTACAAAAAAAAAAAAAAGAAAAACAAAACAAAACCGAATTAATCGCGTTCTCTTTTCGCTTCTGACCGCGCAGGCTCCTCGGCCACTGGAGACAGCCACAATCAGGAGCAGCTGCCGCCGTACGAGGAGATCAGCCATTTGCAGGCGCCGCCAACGGTTCTAACGCCGCCGTCGACAATTGCGTCGCTGCCGTCGCCGCAGCCGCCGTCAACGCCGCAGCCGCAGCCGCTGCACATAACGCTGCCGTCGCCAGAGCAATCGGAGCCGGATTCGACGACGGCCACGTTGCGACAGTTCCGCAAACGTTGCTTGGCCAACTGCACAACGACAACGACAACAGCAGCGATCGCAACGATAACAACAACAGCAGCAACACCAACAGCAACAGGGACAACAACAATAGCAACACTGCTGTCCACAGCTGCCTCGTCGTCGCCGTCCTCGTCGCCCTCCTCCTCGACAATGGATACAAACGCCGCCACACTGCAGCTGCGCAGCAGTCATCCGTGTGCCGTTTGCGAGAAGAGCTTTACGAATCTGGTGTCGCTGCGGAAGCATCAGCAGCTGGCGCACGATTCGCAGACGACGATGCCTTGGGTGTGTCCGATCTGCAAGCGGGGCTATCGCAAGCGTACGGACATGGACAATCATATGAAGTCGCACGAGCCGAAAGGACGACCCTACGAGTGTAATGAGTGCTGGGTGCGTTTTCCCGAATTCAATCAGCTGGCCATGCACAAGATCACCGTCCACCAGCTGATCAAGCCGCATACGTGTGATGAGTGTGGTAAACAATTTGGTACGGAGAGCGCCTTGAAGACGCACATTAAGTTTCACGGTGGTAAGTTTTTGGGTGCTCGCACGCATGCGGATGCGGTGGCTAACCGGGTGCCGGTTGGATGCTAGCTAAGCTTAAATTCTTATATATATAGAACATACCTACATATACTATGTACATTATTTGCATACCTACATTTATCTATACATTATTCATATTTAGTTACAATTAGTTGACGTTTAGCTCGTAAATTTGTTTACTAATCTTTTTAACCCCCGTTGTTGTTGTTGTTGTTGTGCTAACAGTTTATGCCAAAGTGATTGTTTGCTCGAAAGGTAAAAAAGTAATCAAAAACAAATAACGTAACGTGAATGCCTTAAATATTTGAAGTAGTTCTCTCTCACTCTTTTTGATTATTTAGCTCTTGTGAGCATAAACATTTTCAATTCTTCTTTGCGTATAATTCGTAAACGCCTTGCTGGCTCTGCAGTTAAGAAAAACAAATCCAAAACATTCAATGTTAAAGTGGATACTTTTGATAGTTGTCCAAAAAGTTAAAATAATTATATTTTAAGTTATTCTGATATTTCAATTACTCAATTCTTTAATTGAATTGAAACGAGATAATTCACGCAGCACACAGCTTTAAAGATAAATTCTGCTTTAAAACTAACCCAAAAATAGCTGCTTCAATTGCACCCAAATTATTTTTCGAAATCAAGAACTTTATTTATGCAAAATAACACATCTTTATCAAAGATCGTGGCAGTATAAAACATCGTTATCAATCAGATTAATTTGCTTGCTAATGATCGCGATGATTTGTGGGCATTAGCATAATTGAAGTATATGATATATGATAATCAAGTAGTTATAAGCACTAAGTACTATTGTATGCAAATGTAATTAGTTTGTATTTTGTTAATTGTTAGTGGGAAATATAACAACACAAATCAAAGCTATTGGGAGAATACACAATAATTGTTGTAGAAGTTCGGTAATGTGCCAAGATCTCGTTCGAAATATATATGTTCTGTAATCCACCCCAACAAAGAAACCTACCTAGAAATTTTAATATAAAAAACACACGTTTTAACTGAACAATGCTGATACATAATGTAAAAAAGGTGTGTTTAAAAACAATGTGTTCCCTTTAAAACCACAAAGAAAACCTTAACAATCAAATTATACACACGCTTCAAACCCGAATCCGTTGGTTCAATGCACTCTCTCTGTTAACTGCTCGCACTGTTAACGCGCTGTTAACTTGATGATATCTGTGATTTAAAAGTATACGTGTTGTTGTCCTAGGATACCTACATTTTTTTCCCCGCACAAATTTTTTATGCAATTTTAACTGGTTGTTAGAAAATTGTGGTTGTTAGAAATTTGGTGGTAACAAATGTTTACCAATGTTTTTTCAAGCTCAATCACCACAAAATTCAGCTACACAGCACTCTATGTGTGTACACTGTGTTTAACTTCATGTTAAATATAAAGCAAAGATACAAAGCAAAACAAACAAAAACCCCAAATTGATTTACTTACAGAGCGCGGCTTCGAGTGCGATGAATGCGATGAGGCATTCGTTTATATTAAAGATTTGCGCAAACATCGACGCACACACAACACCGACTTATTTTACAAATGCGATTATTGTCCGCGCACGTTTCCTCATTTCACGAGCTATAATGGTAAAGTCTTGGGCCTAAACTAAGTAGACTGCAAAATGTAGTGTGGGCTAGTTTTAATTTAATTCTTAAGTAAGCTCGTTTGCCTGACTGACAATTGCACCAGCTTTAGGCTCTTAAGTAGATTTGCATTTATCTCGAATTCAATATTGAAACATATAAATAATCATTTATTCGATTTTGCTTGTGTGTACAGCGCATATAAATACCCATCTACCGATGGGCATGTTCATAAACGACAAGATGCCCAGCAGCGTTAGCAGCAAATCCGATAATCCTTTGACGCCGGCTACAACAAACGAGGATTCATCGCTGCCCTTAACGCCGCTCAGCAATTGCAATGGCAACAGCGGCAGTGGCGAGGATTGTCCTAGCTCCGAAATGGAAATGATGGTGGAAAGCAGTGGAGCTTTGGCGTCATCGTTGGATATGATTGTCGATACGCCATAACAATTGGCGAAGCTTTATTATTTCATTTACCAAGAACCAGGAGCGGCACCTTCCTACTACTATTGCTACACATAGCGATAGCTTCCATTTTAACACACAAACACAAAAACACAGAGAGAGAAAACCCAGCACAACATGAAAAACTGTTGCAGACTGCATTCAATGCACAAATCTAGTTCTAAGGTACACACACAAAAACACACACACACACTTCAACTATTTAGCTACACTTAAAAATCTAGTAAATTAAGTTAAGAACAACAAAAACAAAACTGAGAAATATGGAGAAATACATTAAATGAATAGCTAAATATAGCTACTATGACAAAGTCCTTCAAACAAAACAAATATCCAATGTGTAAAGAAGAAAAAAAAGTGTATATACTTTTTTTGTAAGTATGGAACCTCATTTCAACTTAATACAGTTAAAATTAACTTTACTTTAAGACATCTCTCCAAATATTTGCCTAACGAATTGAAGCCACACAGCATTGTGTGAAGTCTGCCATGGAAAAATACTTTCATAATCGCATTTTAAACTAATTGAACTGATGACATTAATTCTGAACTTTACTTAATTTAGTTTTAAGACACCTCTATATACGGTTAATTTGTATACGTTTCGTTTTTAATGGGTAAATATTTGGCTGTCGCACCTCATTTCGAACAAACACTTAAATAATTATCATTTAGGATTTAGTTAAGGCTGAGCTCAAACTTAATGTGTAACAAACAACAAAAACAACCTTGATTCTTAATTGTTTTATATTTTTTTTAATGTATAAATTATGTAATAAACAAACTATGTTTTAGTGTGCGATAACAAACAAAAAGTTTTACTTTCACATTTACACCGAACAATTTAATTTAGCTTTAATCGTAGTACCAGTCGAGAAACAGCAATGAGAAGGACATGACCAGCAAAAAGAACAGGGACCAGACGCGCAGTCCTGCATTGCGCTGCGTCGCCTGGCGTATCTGTTCGTTGGCATCCTTTACGTTCTCCGTGGCGCCCACCACTGCGCTCACAATGCGTTCAATGTTGTTGTGCTGCATGGCAACCTATTTAATGTAAATTGTTTATGTTAATAAAGTTGGTACTATTCGGATTACTGGCAAACTTACCTTTTCTGTGAAGATGTCCTGCAGCTGTGCAATGTCCACAACGTTCTTACCGATTTGTTCAACCTCCTCGGAGACGCCTTGCAGCAGATTGTAGATGTGCAAGTTTTCCGCCTCGAACAGCTGTACATCCTCGGCGCTCAAGACATCATCGTCGTTCTCCTCCTGCTGCTGCGCCGTCTTTTGTATGTCCTCATCGAGTGCCACCTTGGCCGAGGTGTCTGCACTGTTCGGCCCAGCTGGCCGGCTGCGTTTTCGCGTGCGCGGCTTGTGCTGTTTGACACTTGATGAGCCGCTGTCCACCTGAATCTGCTCTTCCTGCTCATCGTCCCATTCGGCCCAGCTGTCGTCGTTCCAATCGTTGTCCTCGTCAGCGTTGCCCGCAGGCGGCTGGTCTTCGTTGCTGTCAACGCTGCCATTGCTCAGCTGCCGCTTGGGCAGCTTGCCGCTATTCGCGCCCGCTGGACGCACTGGTATCTTCTTTTTGTCTGCCGCCAGCTTGAGTAGCCTGTACGTCTCCAGCTCGTGCTGGACGCGATACTTCTTCTGATCCAAGTAGATCTGTTCAATGCCGTGCAGATAACTGACCAGTAAATCAAGCACGGCCTCAATATGCTGTCGTTCCTGTGGCTTTCGTTTGGCATTCTTCCAGTCGCTGCGCATCTTGGCCAGATGCTGTGTATAATACGTCACGAATTTCTCCGATTCTCGATCGATCAAATCGCGCTGGGCATCCGTCATATGGGTGGCGCTCTTCAGATGCTGCCCAATGCGCATGTAGGCCGTCCGATTCTCTATGAGCACATTCCGGAGCGTCGTTATCTTGTTGCACACATCTTTAGCCTGTTTGGCAAAGTCGTTGTTGCCAGCGTTGGACTTTGCGTTGGCGACCGGACGCTGTGGTTTGTCCTGTGCTTTGCTCTTGGACGCCGCTGCCGCCGCCAGTTCAGTCTTGCGTTGCAGTCGCACTGTCATAACGCTGGCCTTAAAGTGCTGCGTTATGTCCATCGCACTGCGTTAATAACTTATTTAAATAATCAAATTAACTGAAGCAACAATTCAATTTGTAAATTCCACATCATCATTTAACGATTGCCAACACTTGCTAGAGTTGTATCCCAGCGTTCAGAACAAGTTCGATTGAACTATTCTCATAACATAACGAACGATGACGCAGCTTAAGGCTTGTATATCGTTTCCATTAAATATGTTAATTTAAAAATTGTATATTGTAATATTATAAAAATAAAATGAAAGCAGAAAAATGAACTATTAACAATAAACTAATTTAATGGCGTATTCCTTGAATGTTGTGCAGCTCTAACGCTTTCTTTTTGATTGAACCAGTTCGTTAAACACATTCACCAACACGGCCAAACTTAACATAGTTGGGGCAGCTCTGTTATAGCCATTTTGAGCCAACATCTTAGCTCAGCTGTTTCATTCGCGCCAAATTATTGTTGCGGCATTTAAAAAAAATAAGTTTTTAACAAAATGCAGGCATTTTTAAAAACTGGTAAATCTAGCGCTGGTAACAGCACTGACAAACAAGTGCCCACTGAACGACGCAAGCCGCCAGCACCTTGGGTAGAAAAATAGTAAGTTGCATTTAAAGCCTGTCAACATTTTGAGCATGCATTTTTTTGTTTAATAGCCGGCCAAGGAGCGTCGATGATGTTGTGGAGCAATCTGAGGTGGTGGCTGTTTTGCGCAAGTGCGTTGAGGGTGCCGATTTGCCCAATATGCTACTCTATGGCCCGCCCGGCACGGGTAAAACCAGCACCATCCTGGCGGCGGCCCGTCAGATCTTTGGCGACATGTATCGAGATCGTATTTTGGAGTTGAACGCCTCCGACGAGCGTGGCATCAATGTTGTGCGCACAAAAATTAAGAACTTCGCCCAGCTCACGGCGAGCAGTGTACGTCCCGACGGGCGCCCCTGTCCGCCCTTCAAGATTATCGTACTGGACGAGGCCGATTCGATGACGCACGCGGCCCAGGCGGCGTTGCGCCGCACCATGGAGAAGGAGAGCCGCAGCACGCGTTTCTGTCTCATCTGCAACTACGTGTCGCGCATCATTGTGCCCATCACGTCGCGCTGCTCCAAGTTTCGCTTCAAGGCGCTGGGCGAGACACAGATCATCGCCCGACTGACCCACATCTGCGATATGGAGAGCGTGCGTATTGACCCCGATGCCTACAAGTCGATTGTGAAGATATCTGGCGGCGATATGAGACGTGCTATAACCACTTTACAGTCATGCTATCGCCTTATGGGCCCCGAACACACCATCAACTCAGACGATCTGCTCGAGATGTCCGGCATTGTACCGGAGCATTATCTTTCGGATTATCTAGAGGTCTGTCGCGCCGGCAATTATGAGAGTCTGGAGAATTTAGTACACGAAATTGGCTACTCGGCCTACAGCGTTGGTCAAATGATGGAACAGTTCGTGGAGTTCATTGTGCGCTGCGGCTCCCTAACGGATAAACAGAAGGCGATTATATGCGATAAGCTGGGCGTAAGTAGAAAGTTTTGGGTATGAAATGGAGCTTAACTTAACTGAAATATTTTGCAGGAATGCTGTTTTCGACTGCAGGACGGTGGGTCCGAATATTTGCAAATCATGGATCTTGGTTGTTCCATTATTCTAACGCTTAAATAAAGCAAACTATGGTGCTTAAATTAAGCAACTAATACACTCTCGCTTTCCTTATCAGCTAAAAGGGGTATATTTCATTTTGTGGCTTCTTTGCTTCTCGGTTACATGAAATATCTCCTTTTGACTGAGTTTTGATATCGCTTAAACTTCATGTTTAGAATTTGTTAGTTTACTTTTTACAAATTTAAATTATTGTTTAATAAAACCAATAAGTCCAATAGACATTTTAAAATTGTCATGTCAAATAACATTTTTCTTCGTGCAGAAGCATCTCCTTTGGAGCTATAAATTGAAAAAGGAAACGTCTTCAATTGTTGTAAATTTAGTTGTACATTTATAGTCACATAAAAATTGATTGGGAATACAAAAGTTGAGGAATCGCCGAGTTGATTAAACCCAGCTGACCAGTTAGATATACAAATATAGGTCTATGGTTAGAAGTAATTTCTTTATATGTTTAGTTCGCTGTAAATTCAAACTCCTCCTCCTCGCGCTCGCGCTTTACGGCCACGTTAGTGCCGGCAATGCTGCCCACGGCCGCCGCGTCGCTGTCCACCTCCATTTTCATGTCGCTGACGGGCTCGTTCTTCACCTCCATCGCGGATACGGATTTCGTTGTGGTTGTGAATTTAATGACCGGTTTCGGTATGGTGACCACCTGTTGCTTGGACACCATCGAATGGGCGCGCTTGGGTCCATTTGCGCTGGACACGGGCTTGACGACCGTCTTTACGGCGCGTCCCTCCAGTGCCGATTTGGTCATCTTCTTAGGTTGGTTGGTGGCGCGCAGCTTGTAATTGACCCCGGTTAGGCAGTAGCGGTCGGGCGGCAATCGCAAGCCGCAGTGCGGTTTAATCGGCGGCAGCGGCATCGCATTGCGCAGCTCAGCCATCTTGGCCAGCACATGACGCGAAGGCGGTCCGGTGAAGCTCTTGTCCAGCGTCATTTCGGTGGCCAGGCGCACGTCATCTAAATCTATGGTTTTCTTGCGCGCATGATTTGCATATACCTTGGCGTCATCCAGTATGCAGGTCACATAGCCTGCGGACGCAAGAAATTCATTTTTTTTTATATAAACAAAGCCAACTTTGGACACTTACGAAATGTAAATTCGAGCATTTGGTTGACAACGCGCGGTTCGTACTCCTGGATGTTGAGCTCCTTGAGTATGGACATAATAACCTGTGCATCTTTGGGCACATGTTTAATTTGTGCGCTGACTTTTGCTTTTTCAGCCTTTTCGCTGCTCATTGTTTATAACTTTTTACCTTTCTAAGCACTGTTTGATGATTGCCAGTGTGACCGCACTCTATAAACAGGAAAATCCCAAACTCCAACATACTAAAAAAACTGATTTGCCAGAAAGTTGGCATGCCCTTTTTCAAATTAACGCAATTTAAACGTTTGGTTTTTAAATACAATTAAAACAATTGGTTTTAATGACTAGTTTTTATTGAAAATATATAATACAAAGCATTTTTTGGCGTATATATATATATATATATGCCACTTATGCATTTAAATTCAAACAATTATATACTTAGATGTTGTTTTGATTTGATTTTTACAAACAAAAAGAAAATGCACTTTGCTATTTTCACACAACTAAAACTTACAGCTAGAGCTTAAATGTTAAATTTTCTACACACGCAAGCGATACGAACGCCTGTAAATCAGACAATTTTATAGTTACAATAATACAATAACGTATAATAACAAATATTTAAACATTAGGCTTGTGACTTAATTATAGTATTTTGCACGTCTGTTGGTTTTTCTTCGGCTTCTTCTCTACGGCGCGCACCGCCTCCTCGAACACTTGCTGCATATTGTTCTTCTTCTTCGCAGAGCATTCGACAAAATTATGCGCATGGATCTCCTTGCGCAATCGCCGGCCCTCCTGCGTGGTCACAAACTTCTCCGAATTCGGTATACGCAAGTCCAGCTTGGTGCCCACCAGCACCACCGGCACATTGGCGCCAAAGTGCCGAATCTCTGGCCACCATTTGCTTTTGATGTTCTCGAACGAGGTGCGACTGCTGATTGAATAGCACAACAGGAAGCAGCTCGTCTGCGTGGTGCGAAAGGCGTAACGGAGAGATAAGAGATAAGATAATAAGATAACAGCCATCATGTTTACTCACATTGGGATAGCTCAACGGGCGCAGCCTTTCGTAATCCTCCTGGCCGGCCGTGTCCCACAGCGTCAGATTGTATTCGTTATCGTCGACCGTTATATTGCAGGCGTGATTGTCGAACACAGTCGGTATGTATTCCTCGGGAAATTCGTTCTGAGTGTATGTTATCAGAAGGCAGGTCTTGCCGACCATGCCGTCGCCGACGATGGTGATTTTAAGAGGGCGCAGACTTTTCGACATTGTGCAAAACCAACTGGAAGAAAAAAAACACACCACATTATATATTTTACAAACGACATTTCAGCTTGCTGCATAGCACCATTTGGTGGCATATGTTGGATGCGACATGCGTTGTTTATCTTGCCACACCCACATCCCATTGCAACCGGAAATCTGCTCTGTGTGCGTGAGTGTGTATAAGTGTGTGTAGGCGCATTTCCTTAACATTCGCAAGCCTTGCAGCTTAACATACAGAGTCTGTTATCTAACATTCTGCTGTTAACACTTGAACTTCACAACATTTAATCTAATCAACAACAACAAGCAGAGTTTTACGATTTTCATTTTCAAACGAAATTGCACATGGCACAAGCTTTGATCAGAGCGAGATAGCAGCAATGGACTTTAACAATTCAACAATTCAATTAAAAGTTTTATAAACGCGCCATAAAAACCAACTTTTCAATGCTACAATTGATTCTGTGAAATTCATTAGGTTGTTGTTGTTGTTGTTGCGGCCTTATATAACAGTTAGGCATTTGAAAAGCTAATGCACTTTCACCAGCCAAACAAAACTTCGTTTATTAAATGTTGCTTTTTTTAGTTTTTTAATTAAAACTGGTTTTTGTTTCTGTCCACCGTCAACCGAACGAGTTGTTGACCCAAAACTTGAACTAGATTTCCCTACAGCATCGCCAAGCCAGTGTTAAACAATACCAGACAAATGCCTAATTTGGAATTACGTTTAAGCACAAACAAAAGAATGAAAAGATGGAACATCTCAGACAACAACCACTAAACAATCGTTCGTTGTGACTTCGTTTTTGCTCGGCTTAGAGAGTTGCTCGTGTCCTAAAGTTACCTCACGATCTCAGCGATCGGAGTAGTCCAAGTGAGCAGGAAGTAAATTGCCGTTTTATTGCACAACAAAACATTGCTTTGGTTTACCCCTAGTGATTTCTGATAGCAGCTTTTTATAAAAGAGTAATATGAAATACTGTTGTAATGAATTGGCATCCAGGCTCCCTTGTTTCCTATTTATGGATTTGTTAAGTGTAACCAAGCGTCGGTGTGTTTTTTGCAAGGAAAGCTTCACGGCACGCGCTGGATCATTGTTTGGTGGTTACGCAGAAAACTCATGCGAATTCTGGGAAACAGAAATCTCAAAAAGATGACTCATGCCGGAAGATTGTCAGTCAATTGGCTGGGCAAACTCTCATATTACAATTATAAACAAACTGAGTATGCGCGAAGTCTAAGAGCGTGTGTGCCTAGATTACCGCGAGGCTGGTGATGACAATCTGGGCCTGGTGACTCATCCCCGGCCAACCAGCAGGTCAACCCACATAATAATTCTGATAATAATTAAACACACACATCACAATCAGCGGCAACGGGTTGCGGTAACATAACGGAAAACCGGTTATATTGACATTTCCATAAGCGTTGTTCATCTCGTTTACCGTTCGCTGCATTTGAACTTTCGACTTGTGGCACGCCGCACAACAAATGTAAATACACACATACAATTGTATGTACGTATATTTATTCAGTTGCAAGGGCCCTGAACTTTAGCGCACTTTAAATGTGGCTTCTTGGCGCCAACAGCTGATCTTTGAGTTCGCTGTCATTGCCATTTTTCCTGCCCCTACCCATCTTTTCCCACAAACACACACACACAATTAAAGCTAATTGCTGCATGGGGACCCCAATAGAGGTTAAGTGTTCGCATTGTAGTTCCGTTTTTTATTTTATTTATATATGTGTATTTATTATATGTAGCACATTTTTTTAATTTTTGATATTCATTTATGCAAGTGTATTTAATCTTCGGCGCCCCTTTTTTTTGTTTCTTTATTTGTTTTTAACACACATGTGTTATTCTGCTGTTCAGCAGCCAAATGTATGCATTTGGAATTTGTATTCTTAATAGCAGAGTAATTAAAATTCATTTAAGTCTTAAGACTCAAACTTGATTTGGATTAGTTAAATTGAGATTTAAATAATTTTTATTACCACTGTTCATTTACATCATTAATGTTTACAGTTTGCTGTTAACTAAAAGATACGACTGCAATTTAACATATGTTGTTAATGTACGACAACGCGTGCTGTTAACATTCTGCTGCTAACGTCCTAATGGGAAGCTGACTAACAAATTGAAGATTAAGTTTGTTAAGTTTGTATTCAAATGTCTTAAGCTAAAAAAATCATTTTATGTAGTTATCACTGTTTAAGCATTTGCTGTAACATTAAACATTTTTTCCTTTTTAGTATGATTAATCGAGAGAAATTGCATTAACCCGTCATTGACCACATTTATTGCTCATTCGAAAACTTTTCGATTACATCAAATGGAATTTCCACTTAATTATTCTGTTCCAACATCTGACCATTCAAAACTTTTGGCAAAATTGCTTAATCAGCTGCTTATATAAATAGTAACAGACTTTGTAGAATATATACATATATGTACAGTATATACATACATATGTATATATACCTGTGCAGGTACACACAAAACATACACAAAGTAAATTATTTGCACGGCAGTCACTAAAGCAGCGCCCACATTTCGTTTGTTTATAATAATTTAAAAAGCGTCGAACAAGAAACAAGCAAAAAAAAAAGCCAATTAAAAGTGAAACAAAAGCAAGTGCTGTTTATTTATTTTTGGTCGAATTGTTGTTGTTGTTTTGGCTTGTACCAAATGGTTCAGGCAACGCTAAAGTTTGTTTAGGATTTGCCAAAAGCACGAGTAACAACTAAGAGTGATCTTAGTGGAAGCGCCTGACTAGCAGATACCCTAATCCAGCTTATGATCGCAACAATAATAAGCTTGGAGACATGTATATTTTAAACTTGAAGTGTTTATTTCGCATGGAACAGGCTGTGCTAAACACGAAGCAAACAAGAAGCAGTATACCCTTGCTTAAGTACTCCAAATGTGTACAGGGTATAAAAAGAAAAGAGGAAGCCAGTTGTTGCTATTTTTGGGCGGTTGATCAGCCACTATTTTGATTCTTGTTGCTATAATGCACCGTTATAACGACAACAACAAAGATTGGCGTCATTAAATTTAAATTTGGATAAAGCTTGGTTTTTAATAAAAATATAAATCATTCTGATCTAGGTCAATTTGTTTATACAGAAGAAGAAAGGAGCAAGCAAACGCATTAACAGTTAGGTTTAGATCAGAGCTCTACAGAGTTTATAGGGCGTGATTAACGGAAACAGTCTATCAAAAGCAGACACCCAAATGGGTTTTTGTTGGAGCCCGACAAGTGCTTGCAATGTAATTAATACACATAATAAATTATTTAAACATAATTACGCTTTCATACAAAAAATGTGAAAAATATATACAGTAAATGTCTTCTTTGTTATCAGCGCGGAGCAGGGACTGGCCAAGGGTTTGTGGGAGGAGGGGGAGGTGGGGGTCTGCGTTGGCCTCTTGTAAACTTTACATATCAAATTACGCCTTTATTGTTGTCGTTGCTGTTATAGTTGTCGTTTGTATTCTTGGAACACTTGCCACATATTCACACTCTTTGACAATGCTTTTGTTGCACTTCTCTCTCTCTCTCTCTCTCTCTCTCTTTTCGTCTCTTACTCTCTCCCTTTCTGAGGCACTCAAAAATTGCTTAATGCGAATTTACGTTCATTTATTCGCTCCAAAAGTCAACTTAGCCTAAGGAACTCTATTGAATTTATTCATACATATGTATATACAGTATATATATATATATATATATATATATATATATATATATATATATATGTATGTATATATATATATATATATATGTATGTATATATGTGGTTTAAGTGAGACACTCTTCAGAATCAACGGCCCACTCCTTTGTGCCTTTATCAGCGCTTTGTAATCGGCCTGTGCATCATACTCTATACGAGAGTTTATTTTCTCTGTATAGCTTTTTAAATATATAGTATATAAGTATTGAACATATACCAAGAGTGCATTCGAGCGTTCCCTCTGATTTATATACTAATTAGAGTCAGAACTAAATTATGGGCAGCAGTTGCAGCTGTTTAGCTGCTCACTTGAAACTCTCTATAAAAAGATGCAGAATGGGTATTTGAATTCATGACTATAAGTCAATTAAAAAATAAATAAATTTAAGCTTTACCCTATAAAAAAAGAGGTAGCTTTAAAATGTGGTTAAACAGAACTTTTGCTTAATAATGTTCCACTAACTTATTTTCAACCAACCTATTATCGAAAAATAGAACTGTATATGTTCAAGTTTAGGTATAGCTCTTTTTTGAATTCAATTATTTCAGTACTTAAGTTAAACACAATCAAAGTCCCTTTTGAAGTGAAGATAATAATTTTTCGTATATTTCCCAAGATGTTATAAATGAGCTTTTACTTATATTCAGTTCGAGGTGTATGTGAGTTAGGTACCCAAATAGGACAAGCTTCGAATCCCAGTCTAGTGCATTGCTGGAGTATTTGTTATAGCCAAAGGCCGAGATTAGATTGATACGATGCCAAGTAAAACATTTATAATCATGTTATTATTCTTTTTTATCAGAAGCAGCAAGGAAAATTTGTGCATTAAATTCTTTTTAATATACCATAAGTCGCTTTAAGGGATAATATTTGAAATAGGTAATTAAAATAAGCAGGCAGCTAAAAAATTTAAATTCGAAAAACTTTTTGTTAATACAAGTCAAGTAAATTTTTTTTATAATATGCTATGTTAAATCTTTCTGATAGATCAAAGTGTTTAATTCAGTGCAAAAAATCTTTTATCAGATTTCAAACTATATATAAAGAGTATGTACAAATGCTCTTATATGTACATATATCGCGTATGGCAACCGAATAGAAGTTTTTGTTATTCATTTTTTGCCATGTCTATGTGACCGTGTATATGTATTTTGTTTTATGATTTCTCGCATGTGTTTTCGTATTTAATAAACAGATTAGATAAGATATATATGTACATATATACATACTCCTATATGGCATATAAAAAGAAATCAACTTGAAAGCGCGATAAGTGCAGCTCTGAAGCTGTCTAACTGCCCGACATTATATAGCCATTTATATAGGTGTATATATATATAGGTGTATATATGAGTACTCTCGTTATGGCTGATATTTAATATAGGTAAATTTGGTTAGGGACTTCACGCCGCACGCGCTGTCAATTAGATTAATTAATTGAGGTCATATTTTATGACAGAGGTCGCCGTAAATTGATTTGCAGCTGATTCCATGAGGATCAGTAGGTGCAGATGGGTGTAGGTGATCACGTACTTAAAGGTTTCCTGTGATAGCACACACACAAACAACTCCATCTCCATCTCTCGCCCCCTTCTGTCTAGTTGGCCTTTAATGGTTATGCAGCCATATAATTGTTGTTACCTAAAAATGGTAACGGGCCTAAAACAGTGCGCGCCTTGCCAGTCAGCCAAAGAGCGAGAGAGCCCAAAGCGAAGACTGCGCCAGAGAGAAAGAGAGAGATGGAGAGCCAGTAAGAGAGAGAGAGAGAGAGAGAGAGTAGCAATCAAAAAGCTGGTTGGCATTCCAGAGCCGTTGGTCGGGCGTGTGACGTGAGTGCCATACAAAAGTGACTCAGGTGATAAAGAGCTGATCACGAAAACGATACCAACAAAAAACGAAAGCAGCAGCAACAACAACAAGGAACAACAGGCGAATTAGCCTAGAATGCAGTTAACAGGTTGCCTGTCAAACAAAAACAACAACAAAACAGTTGCCAAGATGCTTTCTACTGATTCTGCTAATGATGTTTACACAAGAGATACAAATACACACACACTAATACACACTCTGAGATACGCAGTTGCACAAGGTCAGCAGAGTAGTTTTTATCTACATTTTAAAACTTATTAGATTGAGTATTGAATTTGGCATTTCGGGCAAGCTTCGATGTTGCGTACAATATAACACGTACTTAAAGATACTCGTACTTATTTATTCGTATTCGCACTCAAATCGCGCACTATTCGGTATATTTTTATTCTCACTTTTTGCTGTTGTAAATAAATATATATATTATATATATTTGTTTTGTTGTTGCTTTTTGCAACCAATTCAATCGAACGACACGTCCGTCTCTGGCGATGACGTCTGTTGGATCAGCGAACGTATTGGAAAACACGCAGATAAACGAAACGCAACACAAAAACGGCAGCTAATTGAAGATAGCTGGCACAACCGATCGCTCCGGCAGTCGTCACGCAACTGAGAACACATATCTGGCGGATAGCGCGAGTGGCCGCCAGGCAGAGAGAGAGAGCGCGCGTTCGGAAAAGAGTGTCTGCGTGTACGTGTGGGAGAGCGCGCCAGAGCAGCTGCACTCAAAAACAAAAGAAACAAACGATTTTTTAAGATAAAGCACCTGAAAAGCTGATTTAGTACAAAATGACTTGGCTAAAAACATTTATATTGTGTTTCATATTAAATCATATAAAATGTATGTATTTATTTAGTTTTCTTAATGTAAAATTCAAGTTTTTATACCAGTCATTTTTTGCTTAATTCGTTTATCAGTTGTTTATCAAATAAAAAATTGAGCGTAATTAGTAAATGAGTATTAAATACAATTTAAAAACATGATTGCAACATGATTGTTTAAGCCTAAGCTAAATCTGTAGATTTTTGTATTATTTTAGATCCTGTAAAGAAAATATTTAAATTTAAAAGGTCTTGTGTGAGCAAATATTAAAACAGGTCATATTTTCTTATTTTAAATAAATACATGGATATATAAGTACACTTATATTTAAGCCGAACTGTTAGTCACTGCAAGTTATTTTCATCATTTATTAAACTCAGCTTTCGATCAATGTAACATGAACCGCAAATTGCCAGTAACGTTTTAATCAGCGTTTAATATTATACAAATCTTAAATACAAATTATATGTATCGAATACATTTCAAGACATTTCTTTAAAATGTTTACCACTCTTTGTGAATAATAGTGTATATGTACGACATTTATAATATGTATCCTTAAGAAACTACTCCTTATCTTTTCTAAACATAGCGAAGCTTGTATGTTAATATTGTATGTTGTTGTATTTAATCTTTAAATAAGATTAAATTTTGTTTTCAATTAATGAGAATTTTGGGAAATAATTTCATATTTTTTTTGAATGGATGATATAAGCTAAATGAATGCATAATACATATATTCGGCACAAATGTCTACTTCCTCTAACATACAATTTACATTAACAGTAACATTACATTAAGCATTATAATTTACATTAACAGCAAGAAACGCCTTAAATCCGAAATTGCGTAATTCTGTAACCAGAACGTAAACGCAGCTGTCACAAACAATTAATCAACAAGTTGACCGCGGACTTCTGTCGCTGTAACTGTAATTAAAGCTACCCCCTATATATGGCTGGGCCACGAGCAACGCAAACACAATTCACGTTTGCCACAGCTTATTAGGCATTAATTACAATTATCATTGCCGGGCCTTAAAGGGCGGCCAACTCTATTTAAATGCTGACAAGCAAGAGGTTAATGCGTGGGCCGTGGCCTCCATACGAAAGAGTGGAACGGACAAATTATAAAAATAAATACATTTTTGCCAATTAGATGCAGCTACTTACGCGCCACATGAGCAACATATGTGTGTGTGTATGTGCAGTGGCAGGGGTAGGGGCAGGAACAGGGGCAGGTGGAAGCCGGTTTTACTTGAAAACAAAGCGATTTGTCGGCAAACAGATCAAGGTCAAAGTGTATATATAGTTAGAGCCGGCGTCATATGCCCCAATACACCCCATCCCCCATTAATATGCACTTTCGTTTTTTAAAGACACACAATCTGTTTTTAGTTCAACGAATTGAGATTTGCTCTCACGACCAGAAGGGAACAGAAACGGGCGACAAGATAATATTGCATGCATTTTCCGTTTCCGGTCGGGTTTTTGTTGTGTAGCGCTTATGTGTGTGTGCTTGTGTATGTCGCTTGTTTGCTATTTCTGTACTGCACTCATATTTTATATCTTATCTTGCGTACGCGCCAACTATAGCCCACTATAAGGGTGAGTAGTAGTGGCAGAAGCGTGACAGCGATGAAGTGACAAAAACAAATATAATGTGCTCATATTACGGAGCTTATAGAACTTGCAATATTGTTTCGTATATTTTTAAGTAGAAAGCACAGCTGTTGATAAGAACTTTTATCTGAATATAAAAGCGTTATATTTAAATTTAGCGCTTTGCATGCGTTTTTCAACACTTAGCTATGCTTTTTACAGCGCATGCTCCTCACTTAACATAATGTTAAAGTTGCTTGCTTTTAAAAGCAGTAAGTGTTATTTTTAATGCGGCCATTTCATCTTGCAGAGTTGCCGTACTGTTGAACTAAACCAATTTGATAGAAAACTCTTGTTTGTGCCGGAAATTTGTATAAAAACAGAAATAAAATGCCAGAAAGCGATGTTACCAAAATGAAGGTAAGTGAAAAGTAATATTGGCAAACAATTGACAAACAACCCACGCTATATCCAATGTAGGTTGCTGATTTAAAGCGCGAATTGAAGCTGCGTGGGTTGCCACTGAACGGCAATAAAAATGAATTACAGGACCGCCTGCAAACGGCGCTGCTGGAAGGCGATATTTCGTTGGAGGACAGCGCAATCGCCGACGCCATCGTAGACGCTATTGACGACGATGTCTCGCTAACAGACGAGGACGAGCATAAACTGCTGGGCGACGACCACGAGGATTTGCTGCTGAAGAGCCCCGTCAGCACACCGACGGCAACAATACCAGATCTCTCATCGCCGACGGCATCAGGGGACTCAAAGGCAGAGGCAAACAGTGCATCGCTGCCGGCTAAGAAAATCGTGCTTAAACGCAATAACTCGCAGCAGCTGGCGACGACGGTGAGCACAGCGACAACAACGCTATCAAAAGAGAACGCCGCACCCGAGGCAAGTGGCAGCGCATCGGAGTCCGAGGAGAAGCCCACAAAAACGCAACGCAAACCAATTGTGGTGGGCAGCAAGGATGCCGCAACGGGCGCCGACAAGAAGCTAAGCGAGTTGAGCATACAGGAGCGCTTGGAAATGCGCGCCAAGAAGTTTGGCATTTCGCTCGATGCGAAAGCAGCTACTGCTGCTGCAACGACTACAACTGTAAAAGTAGCATCTCCGGGTGGGACTAAGACAGCTGCTGCGACAGCGATTAACAAGTCATCATCAGCTTCAATCAAGGCCAACAAGGGCAACAAGGAGACTGACGAACAGCAAAAGGAAGCTTTAAAAAGACGCGCCGAACGCTTTGGCTGCGTGGTGCCGGAAAAGACGCCAAAAACCTTGGCCGACGAGCGGTTGCAAAAGCGCAAGGAACGCTTCGGTGGTGCGGCCGGAACAGCGACGGCCCCAGCCGATGCCAAGGACCAAGGCGAATGGGCTGAGAAGGCGCGCGCTCGTCTAGAACGTTTTAAGGGAGGTGCTCCGGCGGCTGCAGACGCAGTTGCAGCTGATGCAGCAAAATAGTTGGCAAGCGCAACATAAGCAACCAGAAAACCCAAGCTCCCCAGCATCCATGCACACATAGTCACGGTCGGAATCTTGTATTTAAGCAACAAATAACCACCAATTATGCGTCTAGCCTTTAAGCAAAAGTAAACAACTACATACAATATTATTAATTTCATTTATGTCGACTTGGATTGAGCCTTCAACTAGCTTTTATTTGAATTAATACATATTATTTTGTATTTTTTATGAAAATAATAAAATCTTTGCTCATTTCTAATGGGTTATGTCAAACTAAAATAATACTCACTGTCGTTATTATGGAAGATATCTGTTGTTTGTTGAAAGATATTACTCAAATATTACATTTCAATATCCTATACCCTAACAATTTCAACCCCTTTCCAATTTGTGTGGTTTATATTTAAATCGCTCACATCATTAAATATTCTTTTAACTTTTATTGGCTTCAATCGCTTAAAAATTACATGAATTGCGTCTTCTGTATTTTGGAAAGTCAATTATTTTATGATACTTTTCGTTTGTTTGTTATGAGTAATGTATGTATAAAAATTAAACAATCATATATGTTTGTGGTCACTACGAACTAAAACCGTTGGGACAGCCTATCCGCTGCTCGGCTGCCTGTTGTGGATTAAAGGTAAACCGTTGGTCGCGTCTAGATATTATTTCATGCTGTTAACTATTTACTTTGACAAATGGACTTTGCCTTTTCTTAAAATCTAAGGGATATGACTTAAAAGTAAGTTACTTTAATGGTGCGACCATCCAAACGCGAGCCATCCATCAGAGCTGTGCAACAAGGTAAATTATTAGAGCTTGCAATTTAATGAACATATTATTGGATTCTTACCTATGGCCAGCTCCGCGTCCCGTTCCTTGAAGAAGCGCACCACGCCCACATCGTTGCCGCGTATCTCTGCAAACTTGACATCACCAACGTCGCGGAATTTGTCGCGCAGCGTCTGCCATGTGCAGCTCAGCGGTACATTCTTAATGATGATTGTGTCCGATTTGCGTGCACCGCCAGCATTGCCGGCATTATTGCCGCCGCCGCCAACATTGCCACCGCCGCCGCCGACGTTGACGCCACCGCCGCCAAACATGTCCAATTGATTGCCAGTATTGCCATAGTCATTGCCATCGAGTTGATTGTTACCAGAATTTGAGACGCCACCGGCGCTGCTGTTGTACGAATTGTAGCCCACATTGCCACCGGAGACGCCACCACCGCCGCCACTGCCGGCGCTGTTACCGCCACTGTTGTAGTTATTGCCAGCACCACCATAGCCGCCGCCGCTGCTGTAGTTATTGGATAGACCAACATTGCTGGCCGAGACTAGACCGTCATCGTTGCCGCCCGGGTTACCCAGATTGATGCCGAGTGTGCTGAGCGATGAGGTGAGCAGCGGATTGGATAGTGCCGCGCCGAGATTTCCCAAATTACCAACGACAGCAGCTAGATTGCTTGGATTCAAGTTGTTTAGATTGATACCGCCACCGCCGCCGCCAGCATTGTTCCCCATACTTGGCTTCTGTACGGGCGCTACTGGCGAGGGCTGCACAGCTGAATTGTTGCCGAATATGACGCCATTTAGGTTGCCAAGCAGATTACTGGCATTGGATCCGCCAACAGGACCGCCAGTCACGGCGGACAGCTGTTGCTGGGCGCTCTGAACATTGCCGAGCAGCTGTGATTGATTGCCACCATTGGGCAGATTGTGGGCCACATCCTTGAGTGGCTCACCGTTGGGGCCTAAGCCAATGCCCACGCCACCCAAACCCTCGGGCAGCTTGAGACCCTCACCTTTGTCGGGTATGCGGTCCAGACGCACGGTCATGCGACGATCATAGAGCATCTGGCGATCGAGCATGGATATTGCCTGCACAGCCTCCACGGGATGATCGTATTCGACTACTGCAAACCCACGACTGTGACCCTCCTTGTCCAGCGAAAGATCCACGCTCTGCACCTTGCCGGCGAGCTTGAACACCTGCTTCAGTTTCTTATTGTCCACCTTGTAGTCGAGCTGTTAAGACAGAAGCAATGCCAAGTTTATTAGCAATTTCGAATATAAATATGTAGTGTCCTTCGACCGCTGCTGAAGAATGGATACTAGCGTTGTCCACACATAAACACACACACAGTTGTTGACTCTGACTCCGGCCGGCACCTTTACTAGGAGCAAACGATGTCTGAAGGAACTCTGGAGGAGATTTAGAAGTTGGCCCAGTTGGCTAAACCAAAAGCGACGTAGAAAGCTCGCAGTTTACGACTGTTTCATATTTATAACCCAGCTGACGTTGATGTCCAGATCCACTTGACAGATTCCCGATTCGCGATTCCCAGGTGTCAAAACAAGATCAGAAATCAGCTAGCTTCAGATTTGTTTTTATCACTACAAATACTATGCAAGTGGGCGTTATATCGATTATGGTACAATAAATCGATTTATCATCACATTCAGTGAATTTGAATTGCATTATCATGTTTCCAATCCAACCATTATTTTATTTATGCACAAAGATTTTTAAATAAAAAATAATAACAAAAAATAATACTTATTTGATTAAACAATATATAATAAAACGGTAATAGATCCCTTGGTTAAGCCAATAATCTAGAACCTTGAATCACAGCTGAAATTTTATTAAATCCTACTTTAAAACCAATATTCGATTGAAGCTATTTCAATTTATTTTGAAAACATCGGACAAATTCGAAATGCGACGGTATTATCGCAAAAAAAAGTAAAGACAATTTATCCATAGTTTGCTATATATCGATCAACTTCGCGACTATATAGGAACAAAGCGAAAATGCCCAATTATTTATTGTTGGTGGTTTTGAGAGATACGAAAGAGAAAAACTTAGTTATTAAGTTGAGTAAATTTGTTTCAGCAGCTCGATCAGAAATCATAAGATAAACCACTAAAAAACGTTGTTTAAAGTATAGTTGGGTTATAAATACGAAACAGGAGCCCATGACAAGTATTAATATGGGCTACATACTTAGATAGAATGAAGAAACTTACGACTTCAACACAACTGGGCGAAGAATATGCACAGGCTACACAACATATATCCAATATATATTTATAGATTATATGCTTATGTATTTTGTTACGGTTTGGTATAGGTTTTGGTATCGGTATTGGTTTTGGTTTTAGATAGAGTTATTGGAATTTTTATGATATACATATACTCACATTAGCAACAAAAACCTTATTATGCAAAGGTCCACTTATGCCAAGACTCTCCAAAAACGAAGCAGAAAGCCCATACAAATTGTAATTCGACGAATTAAAATCATTCGACATCATGTTAAAATTATTACGCCCAGATCTAGAAAAAGAAGCCAAAAGATCCAGAGAAAAAGGTAACAAAAGCAAGAGATAAAAGCACAACAAATACTCGCATCCCAAGAGCGCGCGCATCTCATATAAATAATCTCAGCTAAAAAAAAAGAGAATAGATCCAATCCAGAACGTCGTAACTAAATTAACACTTTAACTTTAAATATCTGGTTAAAATTCTAGACGAAAAAAAAACGTACAATCTAACAACTATTCTTCAATCTTCCTTATATGAATGAATGACATTTTTCGCAGCAATTAATTTTCTGTATCATATTGTTTTTTAAAGTAGCCAATTATCAACAGAGCTCGTTAACTGCTCTATCTTACTTGGTATTTGTAAAAAAAATCGTAATGCAATTTATAATATCTTCAATTTTATTGACATAAATAAATGCTTCAACCAAAATCAATATTTAGTTGATAGTTAAAGATAGGATTACTTTTAAAATATAAAGCAATCTCCAAAGAAGGAAATTAAACAAATTGTGTAATGAAAATTTGTAAAATTTGTCTGGAAATGAGATTAGGAACAAGCCTTAAAATCCCTTATATACATTTACTATTTTTGAATTCAAAAGAGCAACGTTTATCAGGAACGTATAATGCAAACTTCGCAGCAAATTGTATTATTTTAAATTATTGAAGTTCTTCATGTGTTTCTTTTAAAAGAGAGGATTACAAATATTCGACCGCTGGACAACTGCAATTTCAACAGCAATTTTATCTCGTTCTCTCTGCATTTCAAAGTAAAGTTATCAGCACAATATCACAGTTCAAAGAAAGAAAGATCATTAAACCCCGTACCAGATAATCCTGGTCTTAAATATTTCGATAGGACTTTTATCGATAACACTAGCAATCGTAAATGATATTAAATCTGATGAAGAATCGGCTCTTTTGCTGAACGCACTGAAAATGCCCTTACTCAAAATGTCGATATTACTAACAAAAATTTGGTTCGTTTATCGATAACGCCTGCAATTGTAAATCGAAAAATCGGCTGCTCCTGGATTGCTTGGAACACAATATTTTTTCCTTTTGCGATTTGCTAAAGTGCTTAATGTATTGGAAAATATGCACATGTTGGATATAAGAATGATACTCACATTCTGTCATCATCACGTCGCGAAAAGCCACGATCCCGATCGTCCATATGATCGCGACCGCCGCCGTTGCCACCACCGCCACCGCCACCTCCACCACCACCACCTCCTCCGCCGCCGCCACCGGCACCGTCTCGCACAATGCGGCCGTATTGATCGCGCTGCTCGCCATGATCCTCCTTGACGACCAGCTCACGGCCGTTTAGCTCATAGCGATTCATTTTCTCCATTGCCTTTTGCACGTTCTCCGGATCCTTGAACTCCACAATGCCGCAGCCGCGCGCCTTACCGCTCTCGTCGTGGAACAGCTGCACATACTCAATAGATCCGACAATGCGCCGAAATAGATCCTTCAAATCTTGCCAACGATAATCATACGGGATGTTTGAGATATAGACACGACAATTGCGTCGTTCACGACTTCTGTCTCGTGGGTTATTGGCACCGCCGCCGCCTCCTCCGCCCCCACCGCCGGCGGCGTTGCCATTGTTACCATCTGCATCAGAGAACCGCGAGCCTCGTGCGCCACGTCCACGACGATCGCGCTCTTTTTCACGATTCTCAACAGCATTGGGATCCATATTCATTTCTCTGTCGCCTGAAAAATTTAAGCAGACTTTAATTCTGTTTCGTACTCCCGCACAATGCAGCTCATCGGCGTCATTGCGAAAAAAAAGATGGCGACTTGCGGCGCGTCGTCGCGGCTTTTGCCAATATTGCTGTTGCTCCACTATAAGTTTTGTATTAGGTATGAACTCACCTTATATCTTATTAATGTTTGGATTTTGCAATAAAATTGTTATTCCGTTATGCAATAAATATTGTTTGATGCCGCACAAGCTCAATAATCAATAAACTGGACATATGCCGCCTGCCGCAAGAAAAAATTAGAGATGGTTCACATTTAATTTTATGTGAATGGGTTCTGTAAGCCAAATTGAGTGCTCGCATAAAAGAAAATGAACTAGTTCTGTAAAATAAACACCTATGGGTGGACGATTTCTATCGATAACATAACGGCTTTTTTGAATCGGACAGTATCTTGAGCATTTACAGTTTTTTTCTTCTTCTATATTTGCAACGTTCTTCCATTTGTTTTAAGCTTGTAACTGAAAATAGTAAGTTATTTGTGCATATTTTATATTTTCAAGCATTTTTAATTGATAAAATGTATTATAATCAACACCGGATAAATAGGTTTTCTAGCTTCTATTGGATGTTGGTCTTATGACAAAAAATAACTTGTTGAATGACCATTCATAATTCATAAAATGTGATAATATCTGTAATCGGAGTTGTAAGAATTTGTAACTTAGCTGCCATGAGCACGAAAAGTAATTAAAATCGCGTCTTAATTTATTACTAATAGTTTTGCGCAGTGTTGATGGCTAACGTTGCGAACCCGTTTAGCTTGCAGTCTAATTAAAGCTAATCTGGTTTCAGCAGGGGCTTTAAGTACAAGCGCATGGCGATGGCAACGATATTTGGCTGCCAACTCCGCCATGATGAGCATCAAGTTCAATGTGAATGGATATCCGTACGAGGTGCAGCCAGCGGACTATGCCGCCGACATCACGCTGAACACGTTCCTGCGAGAG